>JAYESA010000004.1:93268504-93798504 GCA_036927795.1 Iris macrosiphon | reverse complement strand
GATAGGTTTTCATCCTCTACTGGCAGTACATATGCCACCATATTTAACTGTCCATAGTGCTTGACCGGTTCATCAAATCCATACATGTGCACTAGCTTGACCGATCTTCTTGATCTAGTAGTAGCCAAAGAATCTTGTTGCTAGTGTTGCTCTTCCTGTGGTTGTTCTTGTGAGGCTTGATAAATATCTTCAGAAATCTCCACCTCATCTGATGCATCCTCATATCACTCAATCTCAACAGTTTAAGATTTACTAGATTCACCACTAGCCTTATCAGACTCACTCTTCTTGTATGAAGTCAAAACTGAAGACTCATTAAAGGTAATATCCCTATTGATTAAGAACTTCTTATCCTCCAGGAAGTACAAACGGTATCCATTCGCTCCTTGTGCATATCCCAAGAAAATGGCTTTTTTGGCTCTCGATCCAACTTACCATCATTGACAGGATAGTTGTCACGTCCCGATTCCGTAGAATCTATAGTCGCCCCCGGGCATGACGTCGTGTGTGCCTAGGTTGCGGCAGCTCACAAGGCCAAGGTATTCTTTTCTACTATATAACGAGCACATATTCAGAGTACGTAGATGATTGAAACACAATGTTGAAACATGAAAAAGTTTTCTTTATTGATAATGAACATCTTTATACATACTCTTGAACGAGTCAGATAATTGCTGCACGGACTTACAAAAGGGATGCAAAATGTGATAGTCATCATGCATATTACATCCTTCTACTAAATTTTTAAAGAAGAGACCTTCGGACGAAGCTATCGCCTTTCCATGGAGCTGCATAAGTTATGTGCACGAGCTCCTGGATCTTCAAAATGCTTCTTCGAAGGCATGATCAGTGCCGGTAGATGGACTGGATTGGGAAGTCACTCTAGCTTTTTGTAGGATCTCCTTGGTGCAGAAAACCTGTTGCAACGAGGGTCAATACATCGAAATGCACTGGTAAAGGCGAGCTAATCCAACTATACCAATCAACATGTTATTTATATGAAGCATGCAAGCTATTATATGATATTTCTATCTTACCTTAGTCTACTTTAGCATTAGATAAGGAAGTTTACTGACTAAACATGCCACCGTTTGGTAACTTTTACAGGCTTGTCTGAACCACCTGCATAATACTAACCATGACCTTCCCTGCCATGAAGACACAGTTAGCTTGCACAGTTTAAATATATGTGGGGATCACTGGCACAATGCCATAGCGGACGAGTTATAGTCATTGAAGAGGATGACATACAACGAAAGCACACGGTGCGCTGTAAGCCATCTCGTCCAGCATACGAGACTAAATATGAAGTTCTGTCTGGATCGGATCGGTGCTAGTGCCCCAGCAATCGTCCGCAGAAACTATGACCTTGTGCACAAGTTGTCTGTGATCAAATGACGTCAATACTAAGTTATCAATTGATATAGTTTAAGGCAACACGAGCACTAGACAAGTAGCATGGCATAGTTTATTTTGCATAGTCTCCCTGATCAGTTTATTGCATAGCAAGGTGTGTTCTATACATAGCACAATTATAGAAGAAGTATACATTCTAACTTGAATTGAAATACTAAGAAAGAATATTCTAAACGAACTAGCATGCAATAAGGTAACCGTTTCCAAGTTGGTTGACAAGTACAAATAATCCAAGTCTATTCTTTTTTATCTTGACATCTTTGAGTTATTATGGTATTGTTTGATCGAAATAATCAAGAAGGCAAGATTTTAAATATAAAGACTTGGAAGAAGGGTCAACTGAAATGAATTATAGCCACTCATAAGTTGGTTGGAGAGAGGAAAGGAAATAGGTGCTTCAAGACTCCGCTCACACGACATCTACTGCACGATCACCTGCATTGCCACGAACAGATGATCAATACCTCTTATCCTCTTTCCAAGATCAAAATAAAATATAATTCAACGAATGAAAGAAATGAAATCCATCAAAACCGTTCAAGAAAATGCAAATCCAAAACCCAACTCAAAAGCACAAAAGCAACAAGGCGACAGCAAAAACTAGGCAAAAAAACTTGCAGCGGAGAGGTCCCTCTTGACTCTGCCACTAAGTCCATCCTTCAGGCATGGTCCACTGAGTATGGAAATCGATTCCGAAAAAACAAATCCATAACGAGGATAAGATCTTGATTCAATCTATCCTGATTGAATGATACCGAAAGTATTTCTTAGTCGCGCTCCCCGCAAAGGGGGAACGGGGCACCACAATAGTAAGCTTTGCATCCAAACATGCACAAAATATTGTAATCTGTTGGTTTATCGGTCATCGTCTCATATATAGTCTTATAGTCTATAGCCAGAGTTGGTAATTAATTAATCAAGTATCGTGCCATGTGTATAGCATCTTTCCACTATCCCTTGCCTAAACCGACATTGGAGAGCATACATCTTGCTTTCTCAAGTAAGGTTCAGTTCATCCTCTTTACTAACCCATTCTGTTGCAGCATGTACTTGACAGTCCAATGCCACATGATGCCTTCTTGAGCACAAAAATCTTTTAAAGGTCCATAGGTATATTCAGTACCATTGTCAGACCACAATGACTTTACCTTTCTTCCTGTTCTATTCTCCACCATTGATTTCCACTGTTTGAACTTTTTGAACACTTGATCTTTAATTTTGATAAAATATAGCCAAATATAACATGTATAATCATCAATAAAAGTAATATAGTACCTTGCACCATTCTTGGAAGGAATCTTGCTAGGTCCCCATACATCTGTAGGTACATAGCCAACTTCCTTTTGCTATGTACTTATATATCATCTTTGAGCACTTCCATATTCCTATGGAAGAATTCACTTTTTTGTCCAAGCCAGCCTACCTAGCCAAAGCCCGCAGGACACATCATATTTTTTCTCCTTCTAATGAGGGTGACTCCCCTGGATCTGATTCTGATGCTCCTGCCGATCCAACTGTCCCTACTCCTCCAGCACCAGCTTCTACTACACCATCCTCCTCTGCACATCATGCTTCCTTGGATTCTATCCAAGAGATATTTCACGAGCAGTTTAGGTTACAAAACAATATGATGGCTGCTCAGCATCGTGAGCAGAATAAAATGATCATCACTCATCTTCACGACCAGGCTTATTGCACCACCATTCAGGCCCACTCATTGGCCAACTCCATTGCAGATATTCATTACCATCAAGCTCATCATCCTACCACACCACATCCAGTGGCTCGTGATCCCTCTCGTTCAGGCTACCGGATCGACGATCCTTTTTCCAGCTGTACTTAGATCCAACTGGAGCTTATTTTGATGATCATCCACCTGTTGATGACCCTGCTGCTGATAATGATCTGTGACTGCCCAGGAAATAGCTACTTATGTTTAGTTTATATTTTAAGCTATGTGGACTTTTATTTTAGTGTACTAAAAAAATCTATGATCTATGTTATGTTATTTGCGATGCTTTGCTATTTGAGACTTTATGTTGTCATGACATATGATCTTAGCATTACTAGTCTATCTGCAATATTTTTTATGCTTTATCTGTCTTGACATATTATGTTGACTTGACATATGTTGTCTTACATGCTCTATGTTGTCTTATGATGTATTTACTCTATTTCATCCTAAACATTCATTTCGGGGGAGCTATGACTTCCTTATATGATATTATGACAAAGGGAAAGAAATGACCAAATACAAATATGAATAATAATCTGAATAATAATATTATGTTCAACATGATGCTACTATGAATAATTAGCATGATATTATGACTGTGACACCACTAATAATAGTTGGACTATGATACTCATACTCGATATAATGAAATGACAGGTTACAAGTGTTTTGAAATTAGTACCCATTCTAAGAAAAGTTCTTCTTACGAGGGAGCAATTCTATTTCAAAAAGCTCGCATCAAATACTACATCATGGATACATCAAATTATATTTTGATATAGT
Source organism: Iris macrosiphon (assembly GCA_036927795.1). Taxonomy (NCBI): domain Eukaryota; kingdom Viridiplantae; phylum Streptophyta; class Magnoliopsida; order Asparagales; family Iridaceae; genus Iris; species Iris macrosiphon. Next base: position 93,794,570 of record JAYESA010000004.1, on the reverse strand, counting down.
TTGTCAATTATCATAATAGGAAAAATTATTGACACAAAGTGGTCACAATCAACCCGATTCTGATAATCGACAAAATACCATAACAAATACAAAGAAGTAGATACTAGATGCTTAGAAAAGTGACTGAGATCAAACTTTATCACTACAAGAGACAGACATCTGCACCAGCTTCTGGATCTTGTGTATTTAATCTTATATGATTTCAGCAAATGTAATCTTTCATTTATTGAGTCTAGGATTGATGTAAGTCCAGTCACACTGGAAATTTGAAGTACCTATCTACCACAGATACCCATCTCAGGAAGATTACCCAGTCCACTCAAATAAACTATCAAACCTATCCACCAAACCAGTAAAAATTTATACTTAAATCTTACCTGAATAAGAAACCAAACTCGGACCAAATTTGTGCCAAACTCGGAATGAACTATTACCTATATAATATGAAATCAACCTAGTTATCACATCCATGATTTCCAACCTTCAAAAATTTGAATTGAAACCTAATTGAACTCTGGACAAATTATGTTTGCTCATAACCTATAAATAGGATTAAAATTCTCATATTTCAAATTATCGAATCCTTCATCTTTCTATCATATTTTGAGCAATACATTGAGCCTAAACTTTTCTATCTCTATGATTAACTCCTCATCTCTCTAAGTGCTAAAGTACGATCTCGGTTAAAAGTTGTTTGAGTTGTAATAGCTTGGCTCATCAAGCCTCTATTTTGTTTGAAGTTTGCATGCTCTTCGTATCAAACACATGTATGAGTGAAGTTGCGGGACTTCGGATCAAATCTCGTAGTTGTAAGAAGTCAGCAAGCCTTGGGATCAAAGCATGTGATTCACTATTGGTGATTAAAGTGGATACAACTCCGAGCAAGAGTTCTCGGGCCTAGACTAGTCCTTTCAGAGGGAAACTAGGATAAAATATTGGTGTTTGCGTTTGCTCTTTTCTAAACTCTACTGCGTGTACTTATATTTCTTGCTAGCTACAACTATTTTATATATCTGCTTCACTTATAATTAGTAGTTGATTACCAACTACACAACACATAGTTTTTAACAGGTAATTTTATTCTGCTGCATACACAATCTCTATTCATCCCTCCCTATAGTATCTTCATACACGGTCCTTCAAATATCTCATTGTAGTCCACCCCCGCCTTCTGTGTGAAGTCCTTTGCCACTAATATTGCCTTAAACTGAGTGCCACCTGACTTTGGAGAAGCTTCATTCTTCTTCTACATCCACTTGCATCCTATAGCTTTTTTGTCCTTGGGCAATGGAACCAAATCCCATGTACTGTTCTTGTGGAGAGACTCAATCTATTCCTGCATAGCTACCATCCAGCTCTCGCTGTTAATATCTTTGACAGCCTGTTTGAAGGTGATAGGTTTGTCATCCTCTATTGGCAGTGTATATGCCACCATATTTAATTATCCATAGTGCTTAATCGGTTCATCAAATTCGTATATGTGCACTGGCTTGACCGGTCTTCTTGGCCTAGTAGTAGCCAAAAAATCTTGTTGCTAGTGTTGCTCTTCCTCTGGTTGTTCTTGTGAGGATTGATGAACATCTTCAGAAATCTCTACCTCATCCGATGCATCCGATGATGACTCAATCTCAACAGTTTAAGATTTACTAGATTCACCACTATCCTTATCAGACTCACTCTTCTTGCTTGAAGTCAAAACTAAAGACTCATCGAAGGTGACATCCCTGCTAATTAAGAATTTTTTATCCTCCAGAAAGTATAAACGTTATCCATTCACTCCTTGTGCATATCCCAAGAAAATGGCTTTCTTGGCTCTCGAATCCAACTTACCCTCATTGACGGGATAGTAAGCTTTGCATCCAAACACGCACAAAATATTTTAATCTGTTGGTTTACCGGTCATCTTCTCATATGGAGTATTACAGTCTATAGCCAGAGTTGGTGAATAATTAATCAAGTACCGTACCATGTGTATAGAATCTGCCTACCATCCCTTGCCTAAACCAACATTGGAGAGCATACATCTTGCTTTCTTAAGCAAGTTTCGGTTCATCCTCTCTACTAACTCATTCTGTTACGGTATGTTCTTGACGGTCCAATGTCGCATGTTGCCTTCTTGAGCACAAAAATCTTTTAAAGGTCTATAGGTATATTCAGTACCATTGTCAGACCTCAATGTCTTTACCTTTCTCCATCATTGCTTTCCACTGTTCTATTCTCCACCATTGTTTTTGAATACATGATCTTTGATTTTGATGAAATATAGCCAAACATTATGTATATAATCATCAATAAAAGTAACATAGTACCTTGCTCCATTCATGGAAGGAATCCTACTAGGTCCCCATATATTTGTATGTATATAGTTGAGAATACATCATGTCTTCTGGTTGCTTGTACTGAAGGTCACCCTGTGTTGCTTTCCATAAACACAATTCTCACAGAAATCCATACTTGGCTTCTTAAAGTTCTTCAGTAACCCCTGCTTGCTTAGTAAGGTTAGACCATTCTCACTCATATGCCCAAGCCGCATATGCCAAAGACGTGTGCTATCAGACCAATCCGATGTACTGACTGCTAAAGTCCCAGTCACAGTGCTTCCCAATAAGATATAAAGGTTACCATGTCGGTGAACTTTTATCACCACCAAAGAGCCACAAACAACCCGCAAGACTCCATCCTCGACAACAAACTTGTTACCATTCGAGTCAAGCATATAAAGAGAAATAAGATTTTTTAAGGTCGGAAATATGTCTGACATTGGCCAAAGTTTGCACAATTCCATCATGCATCTTCACATTGATAGATCCAATTCCAACAGCTCTATATACGTTGTTGTTACCCATCAATAAAGAACCACCATCTGTGACCTGGTAGAAAAAAAACTACTCCCTCTTTGGGCACATATGGTAGGAGCATCCAGAATCAAGAATCCAACGGTCACTCATGTTGTCATGTACCATCGAAAAACAAACTCTGTTATTGTCAGCTTCTGAAGCACAGTTTGCTTCATTACCTTCTCTTTCTGTCTTATTCTTCTTTTTCTTATTCTGCTTCTTTAGACGGGGGCACTTATTTGCATAATGTCCTTTCTCGTTATAGTTGAAGTACTCCACCTTCTCAATAGGTATCTTGGACTTGGATGTTAACCTTTTGCTGGAAGAAGCTCTATCGTTTGTCCTCTCTCTTACTATCAAACCTTGGGCCTGGTCTCCGTCGTTTCATCCATTAGTAGCCAAACTTCGTACCTCGTTAGACAATAAGTATCACGACCCGTACCCAAAAATTGGGCATGAGTTATAGGTACTTCTAGCCTATGCAGCAACATCGGCGGTAAAACGTTGTCTAGGTCACAATATAAACTAACATATCTCATAATAATGTATAACCTGTCAATGATCTCAACTACATAAGGAGGAAAAGATGAATATAAATGTAATGTCAACCAATACTCAATCACAATAATATCTATAGGAAGATGAATGGCACGATAAAGATATGAAATGATAAAAAAAATTCTAACACATAAGTTTAGAGATAAACATCTCACACAATAACCATAAGTCTAAGAGTCTAGATAACTCAACAACAACATAAATCTCAAAATAGTACAACTCAGAATATCTCAAGTGGAACAATCCTAAATACAATATAAATGATAGGCTCTAAGTCACTACTAATAGATCCTCTACTGGAACGGGATCCACCTGAAGCTCCTGGATATAATCCTCATCTATGTCCGGTCCAAAGTATGTGGGACAAAAGTCCTCGAGATCATTTGAAAATGTTATCCAGTCAGGATTGGAGCGAAGCACATAAACTAACAATAATTTTAATTAAATTGATAAAAACTATAAAGCCGTGAGTAAGGAATATACATGATGGAATGAAATACCGGAATATAAGGAAAGAGAGACAATCACCGTATCATAGAGAAATAACTAGCAATGAGTACACTAGTAAAAGTAAGCAGTGAAAACTAGCAGTGTATAACTGGAAATAGGGAATATAAATAAAGGCTAAGTGCCTTGAAATATTAGTTTATTATGTGATCGACATGGGATTAAATCAGGCTTGTTATATATGATTAGCTATGAAACATGTGAGGTCGGGCTAACCATCTTGTTAGCTATGATGCGAGCAAAGAGTCGGGCTAATCGTATATAACAGGCTATGAGGCATGTAATATGGTCAGGCTCCAACGTGAGATGTGGGGTAAGCTACGATGCATGTAAGGTGGGGTATAATCACATAACTTGCTAATATTTTTCCATCTCTGGCTAGTACGATGGATCCAATCACGACTCCTCGTGAAAGGTATCTATGATACTAGCCCGTGTATCCACTGTGTCGGGAATCAAGTATAACACTACAACCTAGAATCATAGTGATCATCAAAAATAACGAAAACTGTCAGAGAATGTACTTGCCTGTAGGGCTGAGCATTCGGTTAAATCGGTTTAAACCGAACTGAACTTGGCAAAACCGATTTAACCGAATTCCTTATTAACAGAATCGAACCCGAACCGAAATAAAGAAAAAACTGACGTAAACTGAACCGATTAAATTGTATCGGTTTAATCGGTTGGGCCTTTTTACAGGGCCAAACATTTGGATCCCTATTTACTAATGGGCAATGAACAATTGTGTTCTTCTTCAAGAAATAAATCATACGCACATAAATTAAAATTCATATGGCCAGTGGCCTATGGCTCATGGCCCAGTAAATACTTTCTGATAACAATAATTTCCAAAAAAAATTCAAATAATAATACATGTGGTCAGTGGCCCAGTAGCTTGATATGCAGATTGCAGACAATATCACAATACACATACAAATGATAAGAAATAAATAATTACAACAACAGTTATAAATAACAACAATTGTTTAATATTCAGACAATAATACATTTGGAATGAACAAATATATATATATATATATAAATATAAATATAAATATAAATATATATATATATATATATATATATATATATATATATATATATATATATATATATATATATATATATATATATATATATATATATATATATGAGAACAAATGTTGCAGTCCAGTCCCCCTCCTCCAGCTAGCTAGGCCAAGCCACTCCATAAACTGCAAAATTATCACACAAAAAAGAGTATTGTTTGAAGTATTTGAAGGCTCAGATTGGCAAGTTATGCATCAACAGATGCAATTAGTATCTGTCCATTACTCACTATTGTCATCTCATCAATGCCCTCTTTTCATATTTGTTAGCAACTTATCATTACAAACTTATAGTCCAATATATATATAAATGTCATATTACCATGTACTTGCAAGAGGACCCAAATCCAATGCATTGTATATATATGAGAACAAATATTGCAGTGCAGACTCAAGACCCCCTCATCCAGCTAGCTAGGCCAAGCCACTCCATAAACTACACAATTATCACAAAAAGAGAGTATTGTTTGAAGTATTTGAAGGCTCATATTGGCAAGTTATGCATCAACAGATACAATGTAGTATATGTCCATTACTCACAATTGTCATCTCATCATTGCCCTCTTTTCATATTTGTTAGCAACTTATCATTACAAACTTATAGTCCAAAAAATATATAAATGTCATATTACCATGTACTTGCAATAGGACCCAAATCCAGTAAAGTGCAGAATCCAGATTGCATAACACAATCCAGTGCAGTTCAGTGCATAATCTAGATTGCATAACATAATCCAGTACAGATTGCATCACAGAATCCAGTAAAGCACATAACAAAATATAGTTAAGTGCAGAACCCATTAAGGCCCAGAATCCAGTGACTGCTCAATAGTTACAAACATATAGTCCAGAATCCATAACATAAACATGCATAATAAGCTACACATTTGATCAAAAAAGCTCTACTGATGTAACTGATCTACGGATCTGACAAATAAAATATTGCTAACAAGAGAAATAATAAATGAGAGAAATATATTGCTAGATCCAGAGTTTAAATATATTTTCATAAATAATAAATGAGAGAAATATATTTTCAGAAATAACAAGAACAAATAAGAAATGTATAATAAGCTACCGATCTACACATTTAATCTAAACATGAGACATTTGATCTAAACATGCATAATAAGCTACCCATTTGATCAAAAAAGCTCTACTGATGTAACCGATATACTGATCTGACAAATAAAATATTACTAACAAGAGAAATAATAAATGGGAGAAATATATTGCTAGATCCAGAGTTGAAATATATTTCCATAAATAATAAATAAGAGAAATATATTGCCAAAAATAACAAGAACAAATAAGAAATGTATAATAAGCTACTGATCTAACAGAAATATATTACCTACCTATGTAGCTTATATTTTACACATTTGATCAACACAATGTAAAAAATAACAAACTTTTATTTGAAATACATTACCTAACTATATTGCTAGATCTGATAAATAAAATATGACATAAATTGCTAGAAAAAATTTTTGGGGATTTTTTATTGTTGTCAAAATTGGGGATTTCATAGAATACACACTTTAAAAATAACAAACTTTCATTCTAGCATGCGAACACACTTAGAATTTTGGGACGACGTATTGATCACCCTGGAACAATGAATGACATATTGTCCATTTTTATGACATAAATTGCTAGGAAAAAAATATTGCTAGAAAAAAACATACTGCTAGGAAAAAAAATATTGCTAGAGAAATACATTACCTAGCTATATTGCTAGATCCAGACTTCAGAAGTTCAGATCCGTAGATATGAAAAAAAGAGAACAAGTTAGGAGAAACAAATAATAATCTGAAAAAATATGACAAAAATTAAAATAAGAGGCTGAGAAGTTCAGATCCAAACCTTAGAAGTTCAGATTCAGCCTTCAGAAGTGCAGAACTTCAGATCCAAAGTGAACTAGTGAGAAGAGAGGTTGTGAGGAGATCGAAATTGTCTATCAGAGGCTGAGAAGAGAGGCGGCGAGAAGAGAGACAGTGAGAGAGTGAGAAGAGAGGCGGTGAGAAGAGGCAGGATATCAGCGGGGATGAGCAGTGAAGTTCGAGTTTTTTGGGGGAACTGGGAAGAGGAAAAAGAGAGCAGCACCAAACCGAGAGAGAAATGCATATGAGCTGAGAGAGAGAAAATAACATTTTATATCTAGGGTTCTGATGATATTTTGGTGCTTACACTTTCTAATTCGGTTTTCGGTTATAACCCGAAACCGAATTCAAAGCCCGAACTCGAAACCGAAAATATAATTTTCTAAACCCGAACCCGACCCACAAATGTTTTGAACCGAACCAAATAGCTTATTCGGATCGGTTCGGTTCGGTTATATGTTCAAAACCAAATAATGCTCACCCCTACTCGCCTGATATCCGGTGCAAAAATAGTCAACAGTGCTCACACTGGAGTCCAAGAGTCCTAAATAAGGAATATCAGTGTTAGTTGGTGATATGAGATGAAAATCACGCTTAATTAACTAATGGTGGTGTTTCTAGGTCATTTCAAGGTTCATACCAGGTTAACTACGTCAATACCTTGTTATTCTAGGTTTTTTGGGTCTTGCCAAGGTATACTAGTTATATCAAGCCTTAACAAGGTTTTCTAGGTCCTATCATATGGCTATGATATGCTAGATATCAATACTAGATGTATATATAATTATCTACTCATATTTACTAATACCATATAATATCTTAACTTAACTCCTTACCTTGACTCTAATACTTCACCTATAAACATACACCACTATCTCTCACTCGAACACAAAATCACACTTACCTCGACACCCTTTGAGATCATGTATCTCATAGATACCACACAAACAATTATAATACCCAAGTATCACAAACCCTGGTACATAAATCTACCGATACCCACATGGCTACTACTCTGATACACCTTGGTTTACACCAATCTTGCTAGCGCACAAGAGACTCTCTAGAGTCGAATACACATCCAAGATACTCCTCATACACTTCTAGCAATTGATACCCTCTTACCCTAGCCAATTGATATCCAACTTGAGGTACACACACACACCTATCAAAATGGTACCAACAAATACCCTTCTCCCTACTGATACAGCTGCAACCATAGCAGTGTTAACTGCATCCAACACTCCTCTCAACAGAATATGATACTTCCTTTAACTCAGTGCACAAATACACTAAAACCCAAATGCCCCAGCAATACATGAGCCCACAGTTAACACCAACTCAACTAGACTTAACACATAGGGGTATACTCACTGATATACCTTGTATCAGTGATAACCCACCATTGATTGAAACTCCTAACCTATCATGCAGGTTCACAACTATAAGAGCATCAAGTTCTCGAGCTAGCTCAGTAATCCTGTTATCACTTGGCAGATACAAGGCCCCCAATTCTGATCTGCACATGCTCCCCTACTTAATACCTACTGCCAATACTCCTCCACACCATCATTCGTTCATATTGTATATAACCTCCACCTCAAGGCCCAACTCCAAACCCTCAAAGTTGTTGCTCGAGCTTAAGTTAGCCTGGCAATATATCATCATGTACTTCTCTTACAATAGTTGTTGTGTGCTCGATTGCACACAGCAAAACACCACTGATCTTCCCCTATTAATTGAGACCAAGTGTCCTACAGGTACCCCAGTCCATAAAAGAACCCGGACACAGCTACTTCTCAATTCATAGGTACTTTCAAGTATACCAACCTACCTACTGTCACTGAGAACCCCTCCCACCAAGTTGTACACTGTTGGCACACTCTTAGACATACTCACTGGGCATTGTAACAGTTCACAAATTTGTTCATTGACTGTGCTCACACACACACAAAGTGCTAAATAATATATACACAATTGTTGATACACTATATATAAATATATTTATATGATTCTATAGATAACACTCTCACACTAGCAATAGGCCATATGTCAAACACCTCATGGCCTTATCAAGATACTCTTGGTACCTATGATACACTCTCCAAATATCCATTCCATTGTGATACCACTACCCAAAATATATGAAACACATCCTAATATGGATATATAATATCATCTAATAATTATATTAGCTATATATCATATAATTAAAGGAATTGACGTAATGACACCCAATCCAAAGGGAAGAATGTTTAACTAAACTCTCGTATCATGGAGTATCGTGATACAACTTTCCGTATCCAATTATGGATACGCACACAATATCAAATCATGAATCACAACCTAAAATCACCTATGAGACATTCCTAAAAATACCCAGTGGTCCAAATTCGAATTTTTTCCAATTTGGACATAAAACTCAAAGTAGAAGTCACTATAGGGGTCATAAGAACCTAGTTCTTCTTCCTATAGGTGGCCCTAATGCATGGGTGGGTTCCTAATGCTCAAATAAAATAACTAAATCTAATTAGGGAAGAATTTTAGAATTTTACCTATTGGGAGATGGATTTCCAATGAAAACTCAATAGGATACGATTTGGACATAAGCTCCTAGCCAAACTCCTTCTTCTCCAATGCTTCTAGTAATCCAAGCTCCTTGTGCTCCTTAGATGATTATTAGGGAAGGGATTGAGATTGGTTTGGTAGAATTTGGTGAAGGAATGAGTCAATTTGGGGGAGAACAATAATTAGAAATTATTTGGATGAAGGAAATGAGAGGAGAGAGAACCTCCCTCCCTAAAACTAGGGTCGGCCACCTTCCCCCTTGCCCAAGCAATATTAAAGGTCAAGGATACCCCTATTGGGTTATCATGAAAAAATTAATTAGTGGGAGAAGCTTCTCTAGCTTCCTAATGAAGGTTAAGTCAAGCTTCTCTAGCTTCCTAATGAAGGTTAAGTCAATCTTTAATTAATGAGAATGGTTAGCTAATTTGGGTCCAAAGTGACTAGTCTAAGTGTTGAGTCTTTGGTCACGTCAAGTCTAGTCCACTAACCAATAATATTATTAGTTACAATATATACATTATATATAAATATAACACAATATATATAAATATTGCAAACTGACAAAAATAGTCATATTCTAGAAATATGGTAATGACAAAGTCTACCCTCCTTAAAATAATTTTGTCCTCGAAATTAAAAACTAAACTAGCTCAAGAACACAACAGAACAGGAAGAACAATACCTCAAGGCTCAAAGAGATAAGGTTATTGCTCGCGCATCTCGGTTTCCCTCTCCCAAGTAGGCTCTCTCGGAGAGTGATGCCTCCACGCGATGCGTACCAAGGAAATCGTCTGGTTCCACAGCACCTTCTCCCTGCGATCTAGAATATCCACTGGCTGCTCTGGATAGCTGAGAGTCGGACCAACCTCGATCTTCAAGTGATCTAATACGTGGCTAAGATCTGCCACGTACCGTCTCAGCTGCGACAAGTGGAATACGGCATGTACTCCATCTAGTGCAGGCGGCAAGTCTAGTCTGTAGACCACTGCACAGACCCTCACAAGAATACCAAAAGGTCCGATGTACCATGGACTAAGCTTCCCGCCTCCACCAAAGTGAATCGTGCCCGGTATCGGAGAAATCCACAAGAACACTATATCACCAACCTAGAACAAAACACATCCTTAACACGCAATCACAAGCAATCATAAACAAAATATATACCTTAAACTCCAAAGGTCTCCGGTGGTTGTCGGCCCAATGCGACTGTCTGTCCTGCGCCACCCGAATTCTATCTCTAATGAGCTTTACCTTCTCGGCTGCATCCACAATCATCTCTGGTCCCAACAAGGCTCTCTCTCCAACATCATCCCAAGATAAAGGAGTGCAACATCTCCGTCCATATAAATCCTCGAATGGTGACATCTCAATACTAGTCCGGTAACTGTTGTTGTAAGCAAACTCTATCAGGTGAAGATGATCCTCCCAAGAACCTTCGAGATCCAAAACACAAGTACGGAGCATATTGTCGAGAGTCTGAATAGCCCTTTTCGAGTGCCCGTCTGTCTGGGGATGATATGCGGTACTAAAATTGAGCTGAGTGCCCAAGCTAGCTTGCAAACTCCTCCAAAAGTGGAAAATAAAATGACTATCCCAATCTGATATGATGCTCACAGAACTCTATGCAATCTGACAATCTGTCGCGCATATATCTCCGCTAGCTTCTCCGTAGACGTGCCTACTTTAAATGGTAAGAAGTGAGCCGATTTGGTCAACATGTCTACGATGACCCAAATCACGTCTTTCCCTCATGGAGAACGCGAAAGCCCCAAAATAAAATCCATGGTCACATTCTCCCACTTTCACTCAGGGATGGGTAAAGGCTGAAGCAATCCACCTGGCCGCTTCCTATCCACCTTTACTTGCTGGCACACTAAACACATGGATACGAAGCGCGCCACCTCCCACTTCATACCATACCACCATACATGCTCCCTCAGGTCCCGATACATCTTGTTGGCACATGGATGCATCAAATACTGAGAGTGATGGGCCTCTTGCAGAACCTCCTCGTGCAACTTTTCACTTGGCACACATAATCTAGAACTGTGCCGCAACGATCCATCATCAGCAATAGTGAAGTCCTCTGATAATCCCATCTGAACATGTGCCCTGATACTCCTTAGAGTCCCATCATCATACTGCGTAGCCCTAATTCTGTCCATTAGCTCAGACTGTATTTACAATCCCCATATCTGCATCTCGATACCAGGAACTAGCACCTCAATTCCCAAGCTCTCTAGATCGGCCAACAAGTGTTTGTCCGTCGTCAAGTAGATAGCCATCGGATACCTGCTCAAGGCATTAGTGATTATGTTGATCTTCCCTGGGTGATACTGCAATAAAATATCAAAGTCCTTCATCAGCTCCAACCATCGCATCTGCCTCGTGTTCAACTCTTTCTGTGTAAATACGTACTTCAAGCTCTTGTGGTCTGTGAAGATCTCCATACACTCTCCGTACAGATAGTATTTTTACATCTTTAGAGCAAAGATGACCGCTGCCAACTCAAAATCGTAGGTTGGGTAGCTTTTCTCATGAGGACGTAATTGTTTGGAAGCATAGGCAATCACCTTCCCGTACTGCTGAAGAACGCAACATAAACCGTTCCCTGAAGCATCACTATAGATAGTGATTTCCCTAATGGCAATGATAATATTGGAGTTATCGTCAATCTCTTCTTCATCTCATCAAAAGCGGGCTGACAATCCTCTATCCAGACAAAATCCATATCCTTCCTGGTCAGCCTAGTCATTGGCTCTGCAATCCTGGAGAAGTCCTGTACAAATCTCCTGTAATAACTTGCCTGCCCCAGAAAACTCCTGATCTCAGCCACTAAACTTGGAGTAGTCCACGACTCCATTGCCACGATCTTCTTCGGTTTAACTGAGATCCCGTCACATGTCACCATATGTCCAAGAAATTCAACCTTATCAAGGAAGAACTCACACTTCGAAAGCTTTCCATAAATCTCCTCCTTCCTGGGAGTTCTAAAACTATCCATAGGTGCTCTTCATGCTCCTCTGGTGTCTTCGAATACACAAGAATTTCATCAATGAACACCACCACGAACTTATCAAGGTACTGGTGGAACACCTTGTTCATCAGGTTCATGAATACCGCAGGGGCATTGGTCAACCCAAACGGCATCACCATGAACTCAAACTGGCCATACCGAGTCCAAAAAGTTATCTTCAAAATATCTTCCTTTTTCACTTTTACCTGCTGGTAGCCTGACCTCAAGTCTATCTTTGAGAATACCTTCGCTCCGCTCAACTGATCGAATAGCTCATCTATCCTCAGCAGCGGATATTTATTCTTGATAATGAGGTTGTTCAGAGATCTATAGTTGATACACATGCGTACCGACACATCCTTCTTCGGTACAAATATTACCGGAGCACCACACGGTGATGAACTGGATCTGATGAAGCCCTTATCCTGCAACTCATCAACCTGCTTCTTCAACTCTGCCAGTTCGTTGTTGTTGACCCTATATATGTGTTGTGATATCGGCTCTGTGCCTGACACCAAGTCTATAGAAAATTCAATATCTCGGTCTGACGGCAATCCTGACAACTCCTCTGGAAAGACATCCAGGAACTCAGCTATCAACATCTCAGATATGGCAGCTCCTTCGCTTCCACAATGGCTCCACAGATGATACCCTCGCTCTGCTCCGATGCTCCTCTGGAAATCTCAAAATCTGGCTCTCATGGCGGTCGAAACAACACTCTGCCTCCACAACAATCTATATTGTGCTTACTCAAACAATTCATCCTGAGTACAATATCGTAGCTCGAAAGTGGCATTACGAGTAAGCACGACGCACTCAACTTCCGGCCTCCCAATGTAACTCTCTGATCCTTGTAAAAGTCACTAACTAGGATAATATCACCCCCAATCGTGATCTTGCAAGTCCTATCCAAGGGTTGCTTAAGAGCAAAAGAAACAGATACAAAAGTATGGGAAGCACCGGAATCAAATAAAGCAAATGCTGGAATAAAATCAAGAGAACTGAACCTGAAATCACGTCTCCCACTGGCTCGGCCTCCTCGACCGTCATGGCGAATGCTCGCCCCTGGGGTGCACCTTTCTGTTGCTGCTGGTGCTGGACGAATCTCTACTGCTGTGGCGAAAGTGGAGGTCTCCTCTACTGGCCACTCGGTGCTGTAGGTGCTCTGGCAGGTCCCCTTTGGGCAGCTACTCTACCCTGACCCGAACGAGTCTGAATCGATGGGCAATCCCTCAACTGGTGCATTGATGATCCACAAGACAAACAGGTACCCAGCTAGTTTGTTATGTGATCGGCATGGGACTAGATCATGCTTGTTATATATGATTAGCTATGATACATGTGAGGTCAGACTAACCATCTGGTTAGCTAGGATGCGAGCAAGAGTTAGGCTAAGCATATATAATAGTCTATGAGGCATGTAATATGGTCAGGCTATACCCTACGTGAGATGTGGGTTGAGCTATGATGCATGTAAGGTGGGGTATGATCACATAACTTGCTAATATTTCTCCATCCCCGGCTAGTACGATTGATCCAATCACGACTCCTCGTGACTGGTATCTATGATACTAGCATGTGTATCTACTGTGTCGGAAATCAAGTATAACACTACAAACTAGAATCATAGTAATCATAAAAAAAATAAAAACTGTCAGAGAATGTACTCGTCTGGTATCTGGTACAAGAAACAGTCAACAGTGCTCAGACTGGAGTCCAAGAGTCCTAAATAAGGAATATCAGTGTTAGTTGGTGATATGAGATGAAAATCATGCTTAATTAACTAATGATGGTGTTTCTAGGCCATTTCTATGTTCATACAATACCTTATTACTCTAGGTTTTCTGGGTCTTACCAAGGTATACTAGTTATATCAAGCCCTAACAAGGTTTTTTAGGTCTTATCCTATGGCTATGATATGCTAGATATCAATACTAGATGTATATATAATTATCTACTCATATTTACTAATACCATATAATATCTTAACTCCTTACCTTGACTCTAACACTTCACCCATAAACCTACACTACTATCTCTCACTCCAACACATAACCACACTTACCTCGACACCCTTTGAGATCATGTATCTCATAGATACCAAACAAACAATTATAATACCCAAGTGTCACAAACCCTAGTACATAAACCTACCGATACCCACATGGCTACCACTCTGATACACCTTGGTTTATACCAATCTTGCTAGCACACAAGAGACTCTTTAGAGTCTGATACACATCCAAGATACTCCTCATACACTTCCAGCAATTGGTACCCTCTTACCCTAGACAATTGATATCCAACTTGAGGCACACAGACACCTATCAAAATGGTACCAACTGATACCCTTTTCCCTACTGATACAGCTGCAACTATAGCAGTGTTAACTGCATCCAACACTCCTCTCAACTGAATAAGATACTTCCTTCAACTCAGTGCACAACTACACTAAAACCCAAATGCCCCAGCATACATGAGCCCACAGTTAACACCAACTCAGCTAGACTCAACACATATGGGTATACTCACTGATACACCCTGTATCAGTGATAACAGACCATTGATTGCAACTGCTAACCTATCTTGCAGGTTCACAACTGCAAGAGCATCAAGTTCTTGATCTAGCTCTCTAATCTTGCTGTCACTTGGCAGATACAAGGCCCCCAATTCAGATCTGCACATGCTCCCCTACTCAATACCTACTGCCAACACTCCTCCACACCATCATTTGTTCATATTGTATATAAACTCAACCTCAAGGCCCAACTCCAGACCCTCAAAGTTGTTGCTCGAGCTTAAGTTAGTCTGGCAATAGATCATCATATACTTCCCTTACAATAGCTGATGTGTGCTTGATTGCACACAGCAAAACACCACTGGTCTTCCCCTATTAATTGAGACCAAGTGTCCTACAGGTACCCCATTCCATAAAAGAACCCGGGCACAGTTGCTCCTCAATTCATGGGTACTTCCAAGTACACCAACCTACCTACTGTCACGTAGAACCCCTCCCACCTAGCTATACACTATTGGCACACTCTTAGACATACTAACTGGGCATTGTCACAGTTCACATAATTTGTGCATTGACTGTGCTCACACACACACACACCCCAAGCGCTATGTAATATATACACAATTGTTGATACACTATATATAAATATATTTATATGATTCTATAGATAACACTCTAACACTAGCAATAGGCCATATGTCAAACACCTCATGGCCTTATCAAGATACTCTTGATACCTATGATACACTCGACAAATATCTATTCCGTTGTTATACCGCTACCCAAAATATATGAAACACGTCCTAATATGGATATATAATATCATCTAATAATTGTATTAGCTATATATCATATAATTAAAGGAATTGACATAATGACACTCAATCCAAAGGGAAGAATGCCAAACTAAACTCTTGTATCATGGAGTATCGTGATACATCTCTCCGTATCCAATTGTGGATACGCACACACTATCAAATCATGAATCACAACTTAAAATTACCTATGAGACATTCCTACAAACACCTAGTGGTCCAAATTCGAATTTTTTTCAATTTGGATATAAAACTCAATATGTAGAAGTCACAATAGGGGTCATAAGAACCTAGTTCTTCTTCCTATAGGTAGCTCTAATGCATGGGTGGTTTCCTAATGCTCAAATGTAACAATTGAATCTAATTAGGGAAGAATTTTAGAATTTTACCTATTGGAAGATGGATTCCCAATGAAAACGCAATAGGACACGAGCTCCTAGCCAAACTCCTTCTTCACCAATGCTCCTAGCTATCCAAGCTCCTTGTGCTCCATAGATGATGATTAGGGAAGGGATTAAGAGTGGTTTGGTAGAATTTGGTAGAGGAATGAGTCAATTTGGGGAAGAACACTAATTAGAAATTATTTGGATAAAGGAAATGAGAGGAGAGAGACCCTCCCTCCCTAAAACTAGGGCCGGCTACCTTCCCCCTTGTCCATGCAATGTGAAAAGTCAAGGATACCCCTATTGGATTGTCATGTAAAAATTAATTAGTAGGAGAAGTTTCTCTTCGTAATGAAGGTTAAGTCAATCCTTAATTAATAAGAACGGTTAGCTAATTTGGGTCCAAAGTGACTAGTCTAAGTGTTGAGTCTATGCTAATGTCAACTCTAGTCCACTAACCAATAATATTATTAGTTACAATATATACATTATACACATTATATATAAATATAACACAATATATAAAAATATTGTAAAATAACAAAAATAATCCTATTCTAGAAATATGGTAGTGACAATAAGGCACTCGTAGCTTATTCTATGGAAATTAAGTCCTTGCCGTATAGTAATGTTTGAATAAGATTCTCATAAGAATCGGAAAAAGAAAACAATAGAATTAGTGCCAAACGATCATCATTTTCATATATGTCAACATCCTTCAAATCAGAAACAATTCGATTGAATTTTGAAATATGGTCTTGAATTGACGTACCTTCCCCCATCACAGTCTGTAGAGCAACTTTAACATATAAAGTCGCTTGGTAAGAGTTTTCGTCATATAGAGTGATTCCAATTTCAGCCAAAACCCAGTAGTGGTGGTTTCGTCATTCACAGAGTACACGACGTCCATTTTCAAACAAAGGCAGATAGCGGCACATGCTTCGAGATCCATGGTATCCCAATCATCATCGGCCATGTCAACGCGCTTCTTCGACTTTTCCCGTAAAGCTTTGTGAAGCTTTTGAGATATGAAAAACGTCATTTATCTGGTTTTTCCAAAAACCAAAATCATTCTTCTTATTGAACTTCTCAATTTCGTATTTCCCAATCTTGCTTGACGAAACCATATCAAGAATTACCCAATTAACTTTCTCTGAGAACTTTGTCGGATGTCTTGCTAGAATCCCAAAGATCTGATACCAATTGTTGGTGCACAGCGAAAATAAACCCAAAAAAAAAATCAAAGAACTCAGAGAAAGTTCACAAACACAAAAACAAGAATTTACGTGGTTTGACCAAGATGCCTACTTCCACGGACGAGGGTGATTCAAATCAACTATAAAGAAGAAGAAGAAATTTACAATTGCTCTCAACACTTCTTTCATTGCTCTCAAAATATCTCTACAAAAAACTCTCAACCTTCATGTCGAACTTATTCAACAAATTTTTTTTTGCTATTATGTCAAACTTATTCAACACAATTAAGATGTCTCAAGGAGAAACATTTGACCCATTTATATTGCATATCATATGTCTATACATGAAAATCCAACAATATGTAGGAATATAAATCCAATCTTATTCTTCAAATATATAGTCAAACACAAAGTCAATCTTCTTAAAATATATAGTCAAATGATCAAAGTCAATATTCTTCAAAAATATGATCAAATATATTAATCAATCTCCTTCAAAGATATTGGTATCACAGCTTTGGTGTTCTCAGAGAAAGATATGAAGGAAAATATTATTTTCCTTCAAGTTGAATTGCAACCATAATCTGCAACAATTTCTACAAGATACTTGGGCCAGTTTGGTTCCTGGAACAATATTACATTTTGAATGGGAAAAAATAGTGCATTCTCATTCGTGCATTTGGTGCCTACTATTTAAAAAAGTATGGTAAAAAATAAACAAATGCTGGAAAACAAACATTTTTTTTACCGTTTTTGCAACAAAAAAACCGATAGAAATGAAATGACATAGGCTCGATTTATTTCAAGGAGTAACCAAACTAGTCCTTAAAATGAAAATTAAGGATACCCATAGCTTACAGGTGTCAAGCTTCTGGGAGGCTTTATTTCAAAGTCGAAATTTAACATTACAGGTCAAATAACATTAGCTAGCGTACAGGGCCGGCCCTGAGCTTACAGGGGCCCGGGACGAACTTTCAAAATGAGGCCCCATATATAATGTAAAAAAAATAAAACAAAAATAAAATAAAAAACTTGCCTCCACCAAGATTTGAACTTGGAACCTCTTGTGTGCAAGTCTAATGTAATAACCACTACACAACAATTGCTTTATGATAAGAATGGTCAATGGTAAATACTAGTTCTATTTTCGGTAGAAAATTATTTATATATTTAAACAAAAAAAAAAAATTGGGTCCTTCTGGCCCATGGGGCCCTGGGCTGTCGCCCTGTCCGCCCTGGGCTAGGGCCGGCCCTGCTAGTGTAACGAGGCTGGAAAGTAACATCAATGAGAGAGAATGAAATGATTAGTTTGGATGACTTATTTTGGAATCTGACTACACTACTATCTATTGACTTAAAAAATTCTGAAGATAAAGAGTCGAAATAACCGTAGAACGTGACTTGGTGTTATTTCGTGGCAACTATTTTTTGCAAATTACAACATACTTGCAAACCTCATTTACATATTATCAGAATACACACTTCCAAATAAATGCCAAACCAATGGAAGAACACAAAGATACTAAGAAACTACAATTTCTATTTCATACAGCTAGTATACAGTGGTCACCTGGCTACAAATAATCAGTCAGTTCAGAGGTTTAGCTCTTTCCCTTGCTCTTACGTTTCGTAACGACCACCTTCCTCTGGCGGCGGGGCACGCTCGGCTTAGGCTCAACCAGGATCCTCTCAGATGACTTCATCCTTTTGTCATTTTTGGGTACAATAATGTTAGGCTCCTTGCCTAAAATTTCATGATTGGAACTTGGGTTGACTTCTGAAAATGAACTGAAGATAAAAACACAGCTATTAGAATGATCAGATATAGAACTAATTAAAAATGTAGAAAAATATAATCATCTCAAGTAACAGTTACATGTTGCCAGCTAATTCACTGTTTGATCCATCTGCAACATTAGGTATCTGAGAATTCCCCTCTTGTGGCCTCGTATCTGTATTCAGGTTTATCAAAGAAAAAATGATATGCCAAAAAACATCTAAAATAACGAAGCAGATGTGACTGAAGTACTGAACCTACTTTCTCAGAACATGTTTTAGAAAACTAACCTTCAAGTAAGGAAAACATCTCATGTTGCAATATAATCAAAATACCAGTGCAGCAACTGTGCTGGAGTATGAGGTCTTAGCTTACAAGTAAAACAGCTAAAGCATAATTATAGAACCTGGTCCCGTGCCATCTTATCAGATTAACTTTATTGGTTAAGAGACTTATTACAACTCCAGGACAGCCATAATCCAAAGGTTAAATCAATGACTTGGATGTGCCCATTTGAAATGGAAAAAGCTCCATTTCAAATGGCAAACACCATTTTTCATTTCAAATGACAAACACCAAAGGGTACTCTAATGAGCAATTGATGATTGCCATTTTTCATCATTTTTTAATGCTCAGAATAGCAAACGGGAACCAAACAAATTTCATTTGCCGTTTTTACGTCGATGCCGACAGAAACGAAAAATTCTCCATTCCAAACAGGAACCAAACCGGCCCCTGATGCCATCCATGCTGACAACCTTCTGTTTGGGTTATATACTAAAAGCATCACTTTGTATTAACTATATTTCCTTATTTTTGAATGAGAATCATATGGACAAATATTTACATGTTGTATTTGTTATAATATTAATGCAAGTGTCTAATATTCTATATTGTAGATAATATGGTGTGTGGTGTCATACAGAAGATCATATTATCAGTTTCCTGTGGAATATATAAATAGTTCACAACCTAGATATATTTGGACAAACCATTGGTAAGGTTGTAGTGTAATCTGGTATTAGTCTATCTT
The DNA here is from genome assembly GCA_036927795.1 of Iris macrosiphon. Lineage (NCBI taxonomy): Eukaryota > Viridiplantae > Streptophyta > Magnoliopsida > Asparagales > Iridaceae > Iris > Iris macrosiphon. Next base: position 93,774,391 of record JAYESA010000004.1, on the reverse strand, counting down.
GACTATAGATTTACACTAGTACACTTTGTGTGTATTCAACATGACAACTTGAGGTTATTCTCTTTGTACTGACACACCTTTGATATTATGGATGCTTGTGCTATTAATCCGGATATAATAACAGACGTGTATATGCAGTGGGCATTACTTTGACTCATAAAATAGTAAGATTCATTATGGGTCAATAACCTCTATGAATTAGGTAATGGCATTGTCTGTCTGATGAGCTGTTGATTATAAAAGGAATCTGTCCCGATACATCGGATTGATGATATCTCCTTAAGGAACTCATAAGGATTGTCATGTAAACCTTGCAGGTGGATTATATTCGACATGACGAATAAAGTTGAGAGATACTACTTAAGGATAAAAAAATGTCGATCAATATAGTTGTCAGTAACTTAATTTGATCAACGGACATTCGATATCTTAACATGGGGAGACGAACAGGCCTATAATTAGGAGCTCATAAACGTAATTTGGGATTAGGAATATAGTGCAACAATAGCTCTTTAGTGGACCGAGTTATTGTTAACGGGTCTGGTTTGTCTCTTCGTGCTGAATATGGGATACCCAGATCTGTTAGGGGACCTAATCCTAATTTCTCATCATGGTCCATGTCGTAGCCTATATATATCCTCTATTCTTTAGTCGCCGTATCATATCAGAAGCGAGTAACTCTCTAAATTCGACTTTCACGTAAGGAGAGAAAGAGGGTCGGCCAAGGAGAAGAAAAGGTTGGAAGATCCGTCGTCCACACGACGTCCAATCCGAGGAAGTAGTATGCGCAAAAGATCTTGGGGTCGGTAACTGATCAAGGTTGTTGAAAACCTTCTTCTTCTTCTTCTCGTTATTTCAGGTATAATTCGTGAACCCTAGTTTCCACCTTTGAAGGGTTAGATCACGTATTAAACATGTTAATCTTCTATCGATCGATATGCACACCAATCTGCGGTCCTGGGGATCCCCGGTTCCATCAATTGGTATCAAAGCCAGGTTTTGGATCTGCGTATCGATTGATAAATCCATGTTTAATAAAACTTGTATCGAATATAGTTGTTAGATGTAGATCTGTTCTAACTCGATTTTGCAGGCATCTTAGATCCAACTATTATGGTCTGTGTGCATGTTTTATTTCTGTGATTTAAAGCGACGACATGTCTGTTGGTGTTCATGAATGTAATTAAAATCACGAGGGTTGATCTTGTTTTTTATTTAATTTTCCTCAATCTCGATTATGTGTAAACTACTTCGGGAGTCATAAAATTGATGTAATTTAAAAATAAATTGATCTATCGTGATGGCGTTGGTGGTTGTTTCTGATTCAGGACAAGATGCAGGTCAAACCCCGAATAACTATGCGCAAAGCATCATTCTGGATTCGACAGTTGAGAAAGAAGCAGGATATATGGTCATAATAGTTGGATCTTTATTTTTTGTTTATTGATATATTTGCTTATTCTGTTATGCATGTTTATTATATGTGAATGTTTTTATAAACTAAGTCCGCATTAATAATGGACAACATGGATATACATCAACTAGTAGAAAAAACCCGCATTGTTAAATAACTAATTGGGAGAGAAAATTTATTTAGTATAAATCTCATGGTCTCTATTACTGGTTTGTCGGTGATGTAATTATACGTGCGTGTTGGCTTTAGTGCCTTCCTCCATATCGGATGAGTCTAATTATGGATCACCAATACAAACTTGCTTTGTGATAATTATAAAAAATTACCTAGTGCGTGTTTACTTCTCCATCTGAAGGAACACATTACGAAGTAATAGACTTAGTATTAAGCAATAGTGTACACTTAGATACAAATAATGGTATCCTCCCCATCGGAGTCACTGCTATTATTTGTAGGACCAAAGCAAGACCAACAAATTAATTTTATTTATCATGAAGTTAAGTTGACATGATAATAAATTAATAGGAAAGACCTCCTTAGACAAATGTTAAATTGGTATACGTCCACATTATCGTGGCATTCTAAATTCATGGTGTTTAAGGTGTTGATGGACTTTTTATTATTGTTTTGAAAGAATCAATATTTATTTAGTTCAAAAAGTTTTTGCTCTACATAATTATTATTTATGTGATTCTTAGGATTTCAAAAATGGATTTATTCAGTCCACTTATGGTGATTCTTAAAGAAAACAAACTTACCGGCCCTAATTACATCAACTGGAAACATAACTTAGATATTGTCTTAACTGCTGAAGAGTACAAATATGTACTCCATGAGAAATGTTCTCCTAAGCCTGATGCTAATTCTGATAAAGAGGTCAAAGAGGCTTATAAGATGAGATGGCACGGTGTTACATTTTGACATATATGTCAAATGCATCAACATCAACATCAAGCCAGGCCACAGCTTATGACATGATGTACAACCTCAAGGAACTCTTCGGACATCAGAGTATGGCAACTAGGCAGTTTGCTATAAAGAGTTCGATGAATACTACCATGATTGAAGGGACACCAGTAAGGGATCATGTTCTCAAGATGATTGGTCATCTGAATGAGATGGAGATCCTTGGAGTTGAAATCGATGGAGAAACCCAGGTCGATATTATTCTCGGGACTCGGCCTAAAAGTTTAGATACGTTTTGCCTTAACTACAACATGATCAATAGGTTGTACAGTTTGGCAGAACTTACGAAAGAACTGTAGGATGCTGAGGCTCAAATTAGGCAAAATAATCATATTTATGTGACTGAAAAGGCTTCTACTTCTAAGCCAAAACGCGGTAAGAAGAAGAAGAATATTCAGAAATAAGCAAATTCAGCAAATAAGGGCATGGGACCTCAAGACGTTGTGAAAAAAACGAAGGTAAGTGTTTCAAGTGCAAAGGATCAGAACATAGGAAGAGTGACTATCAACTTCTCAAACAAGGAAACAAAGAAGGTATATCTCATTTACTAGTAGTTGAAACATATTTAGCGGTGTTATCTACCGGCACCTGTTGTGTAGATACAGGAGCCACTAATCATGTCTGCATTGCAGGGGTTCTAGGAAAACATGCGGCTTAGTGATGGAGAGATATACTTTGTTCATGGGTGACGTTACGAAAGTAGCGGTCGTTGCAGTAGGAGATGTTATTTTATCTTTTGGTAGAAATAAGTCTTTTGACATTGAGAGATTGTCTTTATGCACCTTCACTTCGAAGAAATTTAATTTCTGTTTCTATCATAGTTTAAAGTATCGGCCGATACCGATCCGATACGGCCGATACCGATACAGTTTGGCATGTCCCGATCCGATACCGACCGATATCCGATACTGACCGATACCGACATTAGAGGTCTCTTTTCCGGTCAATTCGGCAAAAAATATTGAATTAAAAAACCAATTAGCAAGGGTGTAAAAGCATAGTAAGGTTGTAAAAACATACAAAAGAGGAAAATTTATCTATCGCATATAAATCAATCGACAAGGATGACTACTATTTCATTCAATATCAAAAATACTAAGAAACAATACTGAAAATACTTTAAATTATGCATAAATGTATAAAATATATTCTCTAAAATGTTAATAATTTACTAATAGTTGTTTGCTTTCCGATACCAAAAAATCCGATACTCCAATCCGAAACCGCCGATACTACCGATACCGCCGATCCCGATACTCATAGGAATGGTCCGATACCGATTCCGATACCGATACTTTGAACATTGGTTTCTATGCTAGTTAAGGATGGATATTCAGTTTATTTATTTTAATGACACTATTGTTATTAGAAAAATAAGCATTTTATGTTCTGGTGCATTAGTTGATAATTTGTACGTCATTAATCCTATTTCACCAACAATGCAACTTATGGAAATGAATAATGTCTTCTAACTTAAGAGAAGAACATTCTTGTATGAACCAATAATATCTTTGGCACTTACGGTTGGGGCATATTAATCTAAGAAGGATTCAAAGACCGGTTAAAAATTGACCTTTGAGTTCATTGGAAGTGGAGGCACTTCCAGTCTGTGAATCCTACTTGGAAGGTAAAATGACCAAAAGATCTTTCACGGCAAAAGGGTATATGGCCAAAGATGTGTTGGAATTTGTTTATTCTGATTTGTGTGGGCCCATGACTTTCCAGGCTAGAGGTGGCTTTGAATATTTTCATATTCATTGATGATTATTCAAGGTATGGATATATTTATTTGATGCGTCGTAAGTCTGAATGGTTTGAGAAATTCAAAGAGTACAAGGCTGAAACGGAAAAACGTCATAGAAAATGTATCAAGTCATTACATTCAGATCGTAGTGGCGGGTACCTCTTTAGAGAGTTTAGGGACTATTTCTTAGAGGCTGAAATTATATCCCAGTTGACTGCACCTGGAACACCCCAACAAAATGGTGCAGCAGTGAGAAGGAATATGACTCTTATAGAGATGGTTAGATCAATGATGAATTATTCAGATTTACCATATTCGTTTTGAGTATATGCCTTAGAGACTGCAGCTTATATTTTGAACTTGGTACCTTCTAAGTCAGTACCTATTACTCCCACAGAGCTGTGGACCGGACGTAAGCCTAATCTGAAACATGTTTGGATTTAGGGTAGTTCAGCACATGTGCTGAATGGGAAAGCAGATAAGTTGGAATATCATACATTAATACGGTTGTTTGTAGGCTATCCAAGAGGAACGAAAGAAGATTTATTTTATAGTCCTAAGGATCAGAAGGTCATTGTTAGCATCAATGTCCGATTCTTAGAGGAAGACTATGTGATAAACCATAAACCCATAAGTAAAGTTCTAAAAGAACTGAGAGGTAAGACACCAAATACTTCAGTACCAGTACAACAGGATGAACCACAAGTAACTGCATAACATGTCACAAATGTTATACCACAACCTATAGTGCCTCGTCGTAGTAGGAGGGTTGTGGTACAACCTGACATATTCATGTCCTTGGGAGAGTCATACTTCGTCCCTGAGGAACAAGATTATGATCCCTGCACCTATAATAAAGCACTCCAAGATAAAGATGCAAAATCTTGACAAAAAACAATAATATCTGAAATAGAATCTATGAAATTCTAATCAGATCTGGGAACTTGTAAAACCACCAACTGGAGTAAATACCATTGGATGTAAGTAGGTTTACAAGTGAAAAAGAAGATCATACGGTTAGGTTGAAACATTTAAAGCTCGGCTTGTTGCGAAAGGTTTTACTCAGAAAGAGGGTATTAATTATGAGAAAACATTTTCACCGGTAGCCATGCTTAAGTCTATCCGGATTCTTTTATCTATTGCAGCTCATCTCGATTTTGAGATTTGGAAAATGGATGTTAAGACAGCTTTCCTTAATGGAAGTCTTGAAGAAAACATCTATATGAAGCAACCAGACGGGTTCATTGAAAAGGGTCAAGAGTATCTTTTTTGTAAGCTAAAGAAGTTCATTTATGGACTTAAGCAAGCTTCTAGATCTTGGAACATGCATTTTGATCAAGTGATAAAATCCTATGGATTTGATCAATATCCGAATAAAGCATGTGTATACAAAAAGTGTGACGGAAACTTGGTGGTATTCCTAGTACTTTACGTGGATGACATCTTGTTCATTGGAAACAGTGTGAATGTGTTATCTAATGTAAGGGTATGGTTATCCAAGCAGTTTGATATGAAGGACTTGGGAGAAGTAGGTCACATCCTTGGGATCAAAGTCCTACAAGATCGCAAGAAAAGGATGTTGGGCTTATCCCAAGCTACCTATATCGATATTATACTAACTTGTTTTAGCATGCAAAATTCTAAGGTTTCTTACCTTTTAGGCATGGAATTCCTCTATCAAAAAGCAGTGTCCGAGGACACCTAAAGAGATGGAGGACATGAAAGTGGTTCCTTATGCTTCGGTAGTAGGAAGCTTAATGTATACAATGCTATATTCGAGACTAGACATCTACTTTATCGTTGGCATGGTAAGCATATATCAGTCTAACCCATAACAAGATCACGGAACTACGGTAAAGCATATTTTAAAGTACCTGAAAAGTACTAAAGATTATATGATGGTTTATCATGCAGATAGTTTAGTGGCCTTGGGGTATACAGACTCATATTTTCAGTCAGATAGAGATGCCAGAAAATCTACCTGAAATTATATATTTACTTTAGGAGGTAAGAGTCATAGTATAGAGGAGCATCAAGCAAAAATGTATTGCTGATTCCACCATGGAAGCCGAGTATGTAGCAGCCTCTAAAGGAGCCAAAGAAATAGTTTGGCTCAGAAACTTCCTACTGGACTTGGATGTGATACCTAGTTTGCCTAAGACTATTACACTTTATTGTGATAATTGTGGTGTCGTCGCAAACTCGAAGGAACCACAAGCCCATAAGACATGTAAACACATTGAGCGCAAGTACCACCCGATACGAAATTTCGTAAAGAGAGAAGTTGCTATAATCAAGATAGCATCAACAGACAACCTAGCTGATCCCTTTACAAAGAGCTTACCAGCTAAGGCTTTTGATAGTCATGTTGAGAGAATGAGAGCCAAATGCGTAGCAACATGGCTTTAAGTATAAGTGGAAGATTTGTAACAGTTTACTAAAAAACATTATTTTGAGTATGTGAGAAATTGTTAGGATTAAATACTAAAAGAATCACTTTGTATTAACTACATTTTCTTATTTTTGAATGAGAATCATATGGACAAATATTTGCATGTTGTATTTGTTATAATTTTAATGCAAGTGTCTGATATTCTATATTGTAGATAATATGGTGTATGGTATCATACAGAAGATAATATTATCAGTTTCCTGTTGAATATATAAATAGTTCATAACCTAGATGTTTTTGGACAAACCATTGTTAAGGTTGTATTGTAATATGGTATTAGTCTATCTTGACTATAGGTTTACACTAGTACACTTTGTGTGAATTGAACAGAACCACTTGAGATTGTTCTCTTTGTACTGACTACATAAGAGAACAAACACCTCTGATATTATGGATGCTTGTGCTCTTAATCCAGATATAATAACAGACATGTATATGCAATGTGCATTACTTTGACTCATAAAAGAGTGAGATTTATTATGAGTCAATAACCTCTATGAATTGGGTAATTGTATTGTGTGTATGATGGGCTGTAGATTATAAAAGGAATATGTGTCCCGATGCATCGGGTTGATGATGTCCCCTTAAGGAACTCATAAGGATTGTCATGTAAACCCTGCAGGTGGATTATATCCGACTTGACAAATAAAGTTGAGTGAAACTACTTAAGGATAAAAGATGTCGATTAATATAGTTGTCAGTAACTTAATTTGATCGACGGACATTCGATATCTTAACATGGAAAGACGAACATGCATATAATAAGGAGCCTATAAACGTAATTTGGGATTAGGAAGGTAGTGCAACAATAGCTCCTTAGTGGACCGAGCTATTGTTAACGGGCATAGGTTGTGTTCGAGCTGAACATGGGATACCCAGATCCGTTAGGAGACATAACCCTAATTTCTCTCCACGGTCCCTGTCGTGGCCTGTATATATCCTCTATTCTCTGGCCGTCATATCATTATAAGAGGTGAGCAACTTTCTCTAAATTCGTCTTTCACGTAAGGAGAGAATGAGGGTCGGCCAAGGAGAAAAAAAGGTTGGAAGATCGTCGTTCATACGACGTCCAATCTGAGCAAGAAATACGTGCAGAAGATCTTGGAGTCGCTAACTAATCAAGGTTGTTGAAAACCCTCTATTTTCTTCTCGTTACTTCAGGTAAAATTCGTGAAAACTACTTTTCGTCTTTGAAGGGTTAGATCACGTATTAAACCTGTTAATCTTCTATCGATCGATATACACACCAATTTGCGGTCCTGGGGATCCCCAGTTCCATCACCTTCGGAAGGAAAGATTGGCAAGTCTATAAAACCCCTACAAGGGGGAAAAATCACATCAATTATAAGCTGATGAACTTAGAAAACATCACTTGGCAAAAGGAGGAAAAAAGGTGTAACAAGGGGAATTATATGTTTTTGGGGCAAAGTGATGCTACTACTGTTAAAGACAGTACAACAATAAGATATATAAAAGGGATTTTTTTGATTTTTATCTCACTTAATAATATGATTTTAGACTTGCATCCCACCTTTTTGTGTTTATTAGACTTACATATCATTTTTTGTCACGAAAAACATTGGACGACAGTTTTTTGTGACAAAATAAACATTTTTTCTGACAAAAAGTGGGATGCAAGTCTAATAAAAAAAAGGTAGAATGTAAGTCTAAAATCATATTATTAAGTGAGACGAAATTCAAAATTTTCCTATATAAAAATTAGAGAATAGAAAATGTACTGTCCCAACTAGCACTCTTCTGTAAGTCTTCATTCACTCCTCACCACAGTAAAATTTACACTATCAAGCAATTCACCTCTAAGCCCTATATACAAAATAATATAATTAACATACTAAGTTTTGTATGGGTATATCAACCAGCAGCCCCCATGAAAGGACTGAAATCAAAATACTAGCCATAGGCAAAGGGTCAGGTGATTATATTCTCACAGACATGAGTACGACATGATATTATAAAAAATATTTTAAAAAAAACTGGGAAAGCATCATTGTGGCATGTTCTCATCTAATTTCAAGTGTCAGTTCTGCGTCCTCCACACAGCATCATCATTGGAGTGTCCTTGCTTCCCTAAGCTAGATTAATTCCATTGTGAATTGGACAAAAGTAAAACCACATATAAATTAAATAACAGCAAATGAGTAAACGACAATGAAACATCATACATACCAGGAATAGTATTAATTACTTCGACCCCCGGAGCAACATTCAATTGACAGGAGCTATCAGTAACAGTGGCAACATTCGCATTGGTGGCATCAACAGCATCACTGATTTAGGAAATAAGAAAATGAAATGAAATATATAAAACATTAAACATGTTTAACTTCAAAATGAGCCTTTAGTATGCCCATAAGTATGGGAATCAAAAAAATGAAATATTGATCAAATTAGCTCTTCACCCACTCTGTATATACCAGGATTGATATCTATCGAAATCAACTTTGTCGATGTGCAGGAAGATCTAGGAAAATTAACCCCAAAATCCCACAAAAGTGAGAAGCATAAAGACATCAAATCTTGTAAATCATGAATGTAAGAAGTCACGTATTAGCAAGAAAAAGATGGCATAAAGTACCAAGTTCAATGATAGCTAGTAATCAATTCCCCTCTATCTGAACTGACATTGACAATGGCTTAAGATACACATTTAAGAGATTTAAGGCTTCAACCTTAATATAGGTAAAATTCAAAATCTGAGGAACAAATAACAATCAACCACCAAAACTTATACAACAAATGTCCTAAGAAATAAGCTACTTAACCTAAACTAATGGAACTCATATATTTAAATAGTTCTACTGCAGTTTCACTTCTCATTTAGTGATTAGTTCCTTACATCCTAATTCTTAGAATTTCCACTTGGACTTGGATTTTTATTTTTATTAGGACTAACCTTTATTTGAAAGCCAGTTTTTAATTGCTATAGGATTAAGCATCTTATTTAAATGGGACTCCTTAATTAAGAGACAAAATAGAAGTATCATACTCTTCTTTATAAATCATTTAACACACGAATGGAATTTACTTGACTATCAATAAAGAATTGAGATACTGCTCCATCAAGACGGTGTGATTCCGTAATCAAGATTGGGTTTGAACGCTATTTCTCGGTGAGAAGCCTAGGGATGATAATGAGGAATCTCGAGGATCGAAGACTTCAGATCTTAACCGCCAGGAAGTCGAGAATGAGGCTAAAGGTCAGCCTTGACAACGATGATGAAGCTCAGTTCAAGAATAGCTGATGGCAGGTATGACATGCTAGCATTAGACCGGTCTACTGAAATTAGAGCTGGTACCAGGACCTTTAGACCACCCAGTCCAAAATTTCTAAAGCATGGTAAACTAATAGGCCAACAGAACAGTCGACCGACCTGGATGCCAGGACTGTGGGTAGTAGTAGATTTCTTAAAGGTGGGGTTTTTTGTGATTGTTCTCCTCAAGTTCCAATAAGAGGATCATTCCTGAGGTAGGAGGGGCTTAGAAAAGAAAAGATGAGTCATCTTTAGATAAATTAGGGATTTCTATAAAAGGGTTCCCTTTCAATGCCTAACTACTTTTAGTCTTAACTACTTATAATTTTGTGTATTTTGAACCTAAAGGGGAGAAGTTAGAAGAAGAGAGGTTCATGTGCTTGTCAATCTCAGCCACAAAATGCACTGCCCAAGATTCCTGAAAGCAATCTATTACTAGAAGGAGGAGGAGGAGAAAGGGGGAGAAAAAAAGGAAGGGGGGGGGGGGGGGGGGGGGGGTGGGGGTTTGAGGAGGAGATTACTCATCACTGTAGAAAAGTAGGTGTGAAGACTTCACCCTTTCATATCTTCTTTTCTTCTGTCCTTATTTTCCAGCCAAAAATCCTAAATTTCCCAATTCAAGTCTGTACTTTGTTGTTGAAACAATTTTTTTGCCTTTGAATTCGTCCAAAATCACCCAAAACACATCAATAACAACCCTTGAACCTTTGTCCAATTCAAAAAGGTGCTCCCCTTGGTTGTGACGCAGGTAGTTGTAGATCATGCCTTTTAAAAATATTGCGGAAATGAAGATTGGAAATTGTGTCGTCACCATAGTCAACGATTGGAGCTTCAGATAACTTGAATAGTGCCGCCGTCTAATCCAAACGGTTAGAGCTCTTGATTTGTTTGAGTCTACGAACAATGATTGAGTCCACAAAGGAATTCTTAACGAGAGAATAATTTTGTTGACAAAAAGTTCCAATATATTGAGACATCCATGCCTTTGAATAGAAAAATAAATATCCTACGATAGGAACAAAAAATGGTCAGGAAAGCCTGACTTATTCAATCACATCTTAATAAACAAATAAATTAGGTTGGCTTATCTAAAGGATTAGCCCAAGTAATTTAGACATATCTAAGTAAACAATTTAAACTAGTAAGGCTTATCCAAATGATTAACCTAACTAATTTATGCTAATATAAATAAACAAAATAACTACCTAAATGTATCTAAAGAAGGTTTGCTACATCATGTTCATTTTAATGATGATGGACTGTAGTATTGTCCAAATCCTGACATGATCATATTCAATGTCTAGAGGTCATGGAAATGTTTTATGTCATGTAACTAACAGAGGTCCGTATGATAATAAGTCAGGAACTAGAGAAATGAGGATACAATATCTAAAGATGTGTTGGCAAGTTAAATGTGTTAGAAATCAGAGAGATGGATGAAAATGAATCAACACATACCCGACGGCTGGCAGCAGTCTCACCGTCCTTCCAGTATGGAATTATACAACAGTACTTTAACAACCCCCTCCCCAAAAAAACCTTCCCTTCTACAATGAGTTTGTTGACAAGGACAAAAAAGAAACGAGTAGAAATATCAGCAAAAAGATATCCTAAAACAATCAACTAGCTAAACCCAACCCTCCACCCAAAGCTCACGAGGATCAACGATCAAGAGTTTGCCAATAAGGAGTGCCTCGGAATAGTATGAACTTTCGTGAAGAAATCTGCATCTAAGAAGTAAAATGTGTTAAAACTTAAAAAACAATCCTGAGACAACTCGTCAGCCATCCAGTTCGCACACCGCCAGGCTCACAGTCCACCAGTGGCAGAATAGTCAATATACCCATCCAAACTCAAAATAGGTCAAGCATGTCTAACATAGTCCAACTTTATCATACGTGCGAAGTTTGATATGCCTAGAAGGCTAGCTTCGCCGAACAGGCGAGCTTACAACCAAGATGGTTAGCCTCGCCAGACAAAAGACTGTCTAGCATCACCGAACACTAACCCCGTTGTATATGCGGCAATTTCAGTTATCCCATGAGTGGGATCTTAGGGGATATTAAATCCCTGATCAACGGAATATTATTATCCCTTTAAATGAGATTATCTAATTATATCTGATTTGAATAGGATATTATTATCCTCATTAAATAAGATATCATATTGAATCCCTGGTCAATGGGATACTATTATCCTTATTGAATGAGATTATTAAATCCTTAATTTGAATGGGATATTACGATATATCATATTGAATCCCTGATCAATGGGATACTATTATCCTTATTAAATGAGATTATTAAATCCCTAATTTGAATGGGATATCATGATCCTCATTAAATAGGATATGATTAAATCCCTGATTGAACAGGACACAACTAGTCCTTAGCCTCACTGTACAGCGGGCTAGCATCACAGTACAAGGCTGTCATAGCATCTTATCCCATCCGCGGGATTTCAATGGACAATATACCCCAAGCAACTCTATAAATAGCCCCCTGATAGGCTGAATTTAAGGTCCAGAGCTTAAGCACCCCTATTGGCACTTGGCATTCCAAAAGGCGAGATAAATGAGATTCCCCTTCCCCTATATGGCTGCAAGCCAGCAAGAGATCCGGCTTTCTCTTGCTTTTCATAGCCCGTTAGCTTTTCTCAAAGCTAGTTGCTCTCTTTCGAGAACAAATTGAAATTCCATAGATTAAAAGAAGGTTCATACACTATGATAGTCTTTTTGGGGAGGGCTCTTAAGAAGTCCCGACAACCTCAAGGATTCCAAAGCATCGGAAAAAAATCCAAGGTTGTGAAAAGCGCACGAAGTAGTCCTACGAGCACCTGCCGCCTAGCGCCTAGACGACCGCCTATATCTAGGTGGTTCAAAAAAAATCAAAAAAAAAAAAAACTACTGAAAATTACAGAAAAAGTCCATTTAAACTTCCATTGCACACTTCCCCATAACATTATTTGTACATAATTCATTATAAAACTCCTAAGAGTAATTCTTTGTAATTTTCTATATGGATAAGTTTTTCCTTATCGAAAATGAGGTCAAACAAGATGGCGACTCTACTAGAGAAGAACTACTCTACCGACGAGAAGACTATGTCGCAAACCATCATCAAGACCCTCACGTCTATTGTTGAATCTTTGGTAAACGAAATCGACCAGCAAGTTTGAAGAATTCTCTAAGGACGACATAAACCCTATCTTAGTACGAAAGCATAAGACTCCTTGAAGAGATCTTGAAGAGATCTGTGGCTTCGACCGGCCATTGTATAGTGGATGAACTCGTCAAATAGGCATCTGACTTAGCTCTTGGCGAAGCTACCATAGCTTCCAGCGGAGCTAACAAAGGTCTGACACTCCTGGGCAGAGTACCACGACACTTGTGTCAAAGCACATCACTTCTTCCTTGTTATGGATCATAAATGGCAAGTGTGTGTGTTCCACAAGAGGAAGCGTCGTGGCAAGGTTGACCGGCCACCATACCTTGTATTGTGCAAAGGTCTGACACTCATGGACGGAGTGAGCACCACAACGCTTGTGTCAAACATACCACTTCTATCCCGTTATGGATCATAAATGGTTCCACATCTGACTTAACTCTTCGACCGGCCACCATACTTGCATTGTGCAAAGGTCTGACACTCCTGGGCGGAGTGAGTACCACGACGCTTGTGTCAAGCACACCACTTCTACCCTGTTATGGATCATAAATGGCAAGAGTCTGTGTTCTACAAGAGAAAGCATCGTGACAAGGTCGATCCTAAAGAGCAGGCGAGACCGAACCACAAAATTAAAACTCATGTATGGAACAATAAACAGTCTGAAGGCGACGAGTCTCCTCAGTAGTCAACTTGTTCACCGTCGTATCCAGTAAGGGAATCAGTCAGGGCTGCAATAGAATACCGGCAGAAGTCTGAAACTTAGGCCCAATAGGCATAAGAAACTGAGTAATCTCCGTCGATCATGATGTAATGCCATATGTGTGTATGACATGAACAAGTAATACCATCATGAGGGATAGTCTTTGTGGGCAAGCTGACTCTAGAGGCCCCTCATATAGGCATAAAACTGTCTCATTGCACAATCTCTCTTAGTAGCAGAGTGGATGGTCTGTATCAATTGGTACTCATAAGCATTGTATTTGTACATTCGAGTATAATACTGCTTCAAATGATCCCACATGGTAGCTGAAACGTCATATGAATCTAGCTGTAGCATAACAGTAGAGGAGATTGACTGAAGAATCATGTTCAAAACTCAATGCTCATTGTATGTCCATTCTTCCAGACGACTCTCAAACACTGCCTCAACCTCCTCAGTAGCACAGGTCGGGTGCAAAACTATATCATCAGCATGTCCCCGTAAGCGGTGTCCTTATAATGTCTTTTGACAACCATTGTCCAAACTCTGTAGTTTGAGCCCTCCAAGATAACTCAAAGGCGAGACTAAAACACAATCAGATCCATAAAAGATGTCATGACTGACCCAGTACAATACAAGACGACAACTCAACAAGAATACAAAATACTACATCTATCCAACAACTCACACAAATGACAATGTAACACTACATGTACAAGCAATCAGAACTCTACAATCGCTCCAATACATCATACAAGTCTCATACAAATGTAAATCAGTCAACAACACCACTCATTCACCAATACATCTCAATACAAAAGAATGATATACAAGTGCACTCTAAACAGAGACAGACAGGTGGGCTAGGATCTACTGAGTGCAGAAATGAGTGTAAAACGGTAAGTGCAAATGGATCAAACGGCTCAAATTGGTTCAAGACTGAGCTGAGTGACCAGGATCGTGTCGCATGACCACTACAAGAGCAAACGGCTCAAATCGGTCTGAGACTGAGTGGAGCGGCCAATATCGTGCCACATGTTTGTTTTACGGCTCGATCCTATGGCCAAAAATCAGTCAGATGGAAAATGTGTCTGATTCAATTAACCAGTAAATATAGAAAGAAACAAAGGAGAGAGGAGAGAATCATCCTCGATCTCACCTCTCTTCTTCTACTTCTGCTCAAACAAAATTAGGGTTAGGATTTTCGGCCCTTACCTTGAGATTGAGAACTGGTTCAAGGAAGAAGAAGATTAGCAAGAGTCAATAACCAGAACCCAACAATGAATCAAGAACTAGAGGTTGATCCCAACCAGAACATGAACTCGAGATGAAAGCATCACGACGAGCCCCCATGGCTAGATCTAGCCCTGAGAAGTACTCGAGACGATCAGAACTCGAGAAAGACGAGGGCTAGGGTTCCGACAAGGAAGCTAGGGGTCCAGTGCTCCGATTTGATAATCCTAGAATTAGGGTTTTTATGTGGGGATTTGGAAATGGTGGGATGGGGAATTGGGGATTAGGATGTAGGAAGTGTGGGACTCAGATACTAGAAATCAGTGAGATGGAGGAAAATGAGTGTATGTATTAACTATTAAGCTATCACGACAATTGGTATATATACCCAATAGCTGTCGCGTCGTTCGGTCATTAAGAAACTATACAACAATACTTTAACATCCCCACCCCCCCCCCCCCCCCCTATGGTAGATAGAATGTGAGTTTGACAAGAGGGAGATACAAAAGAAACAACTACAACAATCAGAGAAAATAGGGTACAACAATCAATTAGCTAGAACTAGCTAACAGAATAATCCTCCCAAATATTATTATATTCTGCACATGAGTTACACGACCAACTAACCCCGAATATTCTCAATTAGGGAGGAAATTAGGCTGTGTAAGGTGGATTGATGCAACTTTAAGTAGTCAAGAGGGAGATTGCGTGAAGTATGCCTAAAAGCCAGCAACGTTTAGTGACTCGAATACTACTCTTTTGCATGCTCATCTTCACTGAGCTGGTGACGTCACTAACCAGCCATTTAATATTGGATTCTGTTTTCATTGGTGACTCTGATTTCTTGAATATCCAAGAAGCAATAATATTGTCTCTCACTCTAGTGTCGAGGCTGAGTTCCATCCCATGTCCTACTACAGCTGAGATTACTTGGTTTCGCCGTTTCCTTGCAGACGTAGGCATTTCTCTCTGCTTTTACACTACGACAATACCAACACAATTCAAATTGGCAGCAATCCTGTATTTCACGAGCGCACGAAACACAATGAGATTCACTTTCACTATATGAGCCATTATTATTTGTGTGGGACGATATATCTTCCATTTGTTTGTTACATGTAGTGTATTTACTTTTGCGATTCTCTTTTAGCCACAGTGGATAGGGAGAGCACCCTCATGTAATCCTACTAAACATAGTTGGCCTTCGAGCCATGATGAATCATTACATAATTTCGCTCTATCTCAAGACACCACTCCATATTCTAACAGGTAAATACATATTTTCTTTAAATATATGTAGTGTAATACTACTTCATAATTCTAGCATTTTCTTGAAACGGCACTTCAACAACTATGTTAATAGGAAACCTTGAAGAGAGAATAGCTTACCCTGGCTCTGCAGATTTGATGTTCTTTGCTGCTTTTACCTTAGATGAAGAAATTTCTACATTAGAAGACAATGCCACATTAATCGACCCAAAAAACTGATGCCTATAAGAAGTCAATAACTGAAAATGCATCTGGATGAAGAATTACCATCATGTTTAATATATGTGGAAGCTGAAAGATGAGATCCATCAGGGACAGATACACGCTCAATTTTTTCCATGGTATGAGATATCTCTCTCGCATCCTTCAGCGTGTTGAATGGCACATTCTCTTTGGCTTTAGTGGACTAGTTTGCATTAGATGTTATTTTTCAATGAGAAAGACTTAAAATATCTCGACAGCAACACATTAGGATAACAAACAGTAAATGAAGAAATTAACTCTAAGATCCTATTCAAAGCCAGAAGGCACCACATCTTACCTGATTTTCTCCTAAACCACAAGTTGGTTCAGGAAGATGAATACTAAATATTGCACTTCCGTTCATCAACTGCCCTGCACTAATAGTTTCTGCGGGATCTGAAACAGTGCTTTGTGGGTTAATAGTATCTTCAGGCTGTGGGCAGTGAGATCGTAACGAACTTCCATTGGGTGAATATTCTGTGTTGATAATTTCTGCAGGATCTAAAACAATGTTTGGAGAATTAACATTGCTAATGTCTAATGGATTCTTCAGTTCAGCTTTTTCATCAGGCACTCTGAGAGTGCCATTCGAACAATTATCTCCCGCATATAAAGCTGCACACAGCATAGATGTTTCATGAACTATTTCAACTCTTGAAAAATAAAGTTAGACAAGTTCCAAGAACTTCGTGACCTCTTTCAGCAGCTTCAGACGACAAGTTAGGAGTACTGTTATGCTCTGGGAGTCCAGCAGATGATTCAATTTCTTTGGATTTTGAACCATCCAACTCTTTTGTTCGTTTTTGACGAATTTGACGAGTTTCATCAAGATTGTCCCAAGATCCAATGGCAATGTGGTCCCTCTTCAAAACCTGCACATGATTATAGCAATAAGCATTATAGCAATAAGCAGCACATCTGAGCACTAAGCATTGTGTGTTACCCAATGACTTCAATCCTAATAACATCCAACACTGAAGGAAATATGTTTAAGACTAAAAAATGTAGGGTGAAAAGTAGGGGACTTTACAAATTGGTTAACATGAGAAAATTGCTAGTAATATGTAAACGGAAATCAGGATACAGCAGCGGAATTCAAAAAGATTTCCCAATACATTGGCTGGATCAATCGACATGTGAATTCTTCACGTGACAGAACCGAATAAGAAGTCGGAAGAACCCATTGGATATCAAAGTCGGAAGAACCCATTGGATATCTGGTCCTGACACTAAGAACTTCTAATACGGTTCTGTCGTACACAAACTCTTCCTGTACGTGATCAGGCAACGTTTACTTGAACAATTTAAGGATTGTCCTAGGCAATGTGATAGATCACATTGTTCGCACGAGTCTAGATCCGATACATCATGTATCTATGTGATCTAACTCGACATGAATCCAACTCGATTATAGAATCGCACAATAACAAACTAATCCGTTCCATTATGTTTAAACATAAATTTGTGGTACTCTGGCTCTCCAATAATTAAAGACCATCATGCACGAGATTGCTTGGGAAAATTCATGGTACTCTAGCCCTCCATTTATACTAAAGGCTGAAGGTAGTTAAGGCAATGTTTGGCCTCTTTAGTAGTATGATATCTAATCCCAATCAAATCTATCATTATATGGATACCCCTAGTATCATTGAAATTCCTATCCATATTTGAACTCAATCAAATATCGTATTGCAATCAAATTACTTCTGATCATATAATATATTTGATATTATCCTAAATGGAGTTGACCAAGTCAACATCAAGTGAACATGTGCTAGCAAAAGTGAAGCACAAGTCAACTAGGTTGAACCTAGTCGACTATTCACAAATCCGAAACATATATGGTTTGTTTAAACCATACCATGTTCTGACATTGTCAGCGAGCTCTGTGTGACCAATTAGGCTCAACACCAATATGGCAGCATTGGATTGTTACGATCCTAGCCCACCCAATGTATGCCCTTTGGCAACTCTTAGTTAGCATCGCAGTGGAGCAATATCAAAGTGTGGTTGCATACTCACAAGTTTTGTGATGATCTCAGTCGAAAGACTATTTGGATTAGTGAGACGAAGGACTTCCCTGTTGACATGTACCACACAACTCCATTATTGAGGATTCCTTGTGTGATTCATTCAATGAACTCATTCAACTAATGAGTGCATACACTCTTGCTATGGTGCAAAGTACACCAATTATGAGAACAGTTGTACCTATCACATAAGTTCGCATAGTGTACTAGTCTCATCAGTTTCACTAATGTTCCTCTTAGTGAACCTATGACAAGAACTATCAAGAGTAGTGCTTATGATGTTTCGGATCACATATTGTCATCTCATGATGGTCTGAGACCATTGCTCTTACTCTAGCGACTTTATCATCTTAACAATGTCTATTACATAAAGTGATATTTGAACAATTAGAAACATATTTTTCAATTGGCTGCTAGGATAATCACTATCATAATATTCATAAATAAGGTCATATATATAAAAAAAAAAAATTAAAGGATAAAAATCACAAGGGAGGACATAACATAACCAACAGATACCATTGACAATGTCTAGACTTCCATATAACTTTTATTTTGCATGTGGCATAAATGAACTGTATTCATGTGTAGTCTTATGTCTTAAAATGGACTTGTTATGCAAGTTGCCTCAGCTAAATATTCACCCACACTTAAGTTGACAATTCTGAAAAAAATTCTATGAGTCACGAAAGGTTAAATTGAAATCAAATGAATAGAAGAAAAATGACCAATATTTTTTATGATGAAAGACGGAGATATGCTCCAAATATATAGAAAGAAGAAACCTCTTAACAATGGATTTGAAGAGCAAGGGATTGTTCCAACCACAAAAGAGTGTGCATAATAACTGAAAACAAAAGCATATCTTACTATAAGAACATTTGTAAAAGCTGATAATATAACATGCTTGCCAAACTTTCACGTCATATTTAACAAAGGGGGTTTCTGATACCAATCCCCTAAATCTTTCTACATTTAGAGTTATGTGCCCCAAATCTTGATAATTTGGAAAAAAAAAAAAGGTCCCCAAATCCCAAAAATTGTTAGATAAGAATACCCCTTCCTCTCCAACAGTCAAAAGTTAACCCAACCATTGGATTAATGATGCAGAAAGTACTTTTTGCCCTTCTTCATCCAATTTTTCTTCCTCTACCATGAGCTCCAGAAGAATCCATGAACCTCCATTGCCTACCATGAGTTTCAGAGGAACCCATGAAGCAAAGAACAATTCATAATCTGCCCATGAACTCATTACTACCATGAGTTCAAGAAAGCTCTCAAGAAGAGCCCATGAACCCAAGAAGAAACCATTGAATACCCATGCACATTAATCACCTATCATATGAGCTCGTTAAAGAACCGATTTAACACTCTGTCTACTATTAGTTCAATAAGGATCGACAAAAGCATTGCCAATCATAAGCTCAAGAGGAACCTATTGTTTAGAATAGGGGGTGAGAAGAGGAGGAAGACGATGGTCAACAAAAAATAATTTTGTTAAAGTTGATGAAATATTCCTTTATCATATACAATAAAAGTTAACTTGGGGACTAACTGCTCACATTGTTGGGGATTCGAGGGACTTTTCCACAATTACCAAGATTTGAGTTACCTAACTCTAAATATGGAAGATTTAAGAGACTTATATCAAAATAAGCCCTTGCAAAAATGATTTGGATCCTTCGAGAATTCAATTTTATGATTTAGTCCTTTGACTTTTTCCCTTTTTATCATATTCAAACTTAAGTCTGCTATGCAAAGTTGGTTCTTCTAATTTTTTTTTTTAGAGTACTCTTTTGTGTGCCAGCTTCCCAACTTTACGAATGGAACAAACATTTGGAAGTGCTACGCCCCAAAACCAGCAGACAATTGAAATAAGAAAATTCTGCAACAAGCCACAAGTCAACACTTCCGGTTGTAAGTCTCCAGTACCAAACTCAGCTAACAACTCTAAAATTACTCAAATTCTTGACATAAAGTCGCTATAACTACAATATAGATCAAAAATAATACTCTTAAATTGAAGTTGACCATTTATAAAACTACAAATCCTACATATCACTCCATATAAAAATCCATCGTTCTACAATCAAAAGTTAGGGAGACGACAACTCTGATCTCCAAGAGAGAAATCAACAATACTAGCAGACAAATTGGGTGAGCTCACACGCTAAGTAAGCAGGTCACTGCAAACTAACTAGATGCATTAGTAGAGTCTAGTAGCACAATTTGCACGACCAAAGAAAGTAGCAACAGTGGAGTTCCGCACACAAGGACGCTTGGAAGAGGCAGTAGTAGAGGCCACACACAAGGACACTATCTATCCAGTAGTAGAGATAATAGAGGTCATTAGATGAGGCTGCTCAATATCATAAAAGATATTCTTAACATGATATCAGAGCATAGATTTCTCAACACAAGCCAGAGAAGTTTGTAGAACCTACAAATAGCAAGGAATTGGCATCTTGCATCTACTAGCCTTTGAAAAGAAAAGTTGGGTGTCCGGGTCGAGGGAAAGTGTGTGCAGAACAAAATTTGACACAGACAATGGCACAAGCAGAAACATGTAAAATCCAAAAAAAGTAAACTCTGATAAATTCATTGGAAGACAAAAGAATAACTCCCCAGTCCTAGAAAAAGAATTAATACTAAAATAAGCAAGAACTAAGGTCTCAATTCTCTTCAATTCTTAATAATTTATTGCAATGTACAAATTCATACATCCTTAAGGATTGGATGATTATGATAATGACTCTCGTTCCAGTTGAGATATCCACACTCACAATTCACAAACAGTACAAATCATACTAATCAACATATTCAGGTTCATGTCCACCTATGGGGGCTATCATGTCATTCAAGGAAATCTCATCACCAATCTATTTTTTTGTTGGTATATTAGAATGTATTAGGGAGTTTTATGTAAGATGGAGGGTTGTAAGGCTATATATATATATATATATATATATATATGACCAAGAGATTATAATAAAAAGATAGAACTCCAAATATTCTACATGGTATCAGAGAACAAATCCTAGCTGCCACAAACCCTAGCCGCCACCACCGTTGCCGCACCGCTCGTCCACCGCCGCCGCACCGCTCGCCCACCACCATTGTCTCCGCTGCCGCCACCACACTTCCGCCACCACCGCAAAGCCGCGACTCCTGCGGAGCCCGCAGGAGCCTTCTGCCGCGGTTCCCGACGTCTCCCGCGGATAATTCCGGACGTTGACATCGAAGGCCTACATCCGATGGGGAAGAGGCATGATCGGGTCTAGGAGAGGACGAACGTGAATCGTGGGACGGGTGTGAGGTGATCGGAGAAGAAGATGATCGATGGAGGAGATCATCAAGAAGTTGGACCCTGCGGAGGTCGCAACGTTGATGAAGCTGATGAAACTGTCGGCTGGTGAGAGCGCGACATGAATACCGGCGAAGTTGGAGCTTCCCTCAATCGATCTGAAACTTGATGGACCGGCCACCTACCTGAGTTGGTCACGACGGGTGAGAAAAACCCTCGCAGGGAAGAACCTGGAGGATTTCTTGTCAGGAAAGAAGACAGAGCCGGATGAGGGCTCGGCAGGACGCGACGAGTGAAAGTCCACTCATATGGTGATATACATTTGGCTCCTCAATTCTTTAGTCCAGTCGATCGCCGCCACAGTGGATGGCCTTGGGATCGTAAAGGACGTGTGGGAGAAGTTAAGGAGGGCCTATGATGGTGTGGGAAATAACTTGAGGGTTTTCCAGATCAAGGGAGAGATCGACGACAGCGTACAGGGAGAGAAGACGGTGCAGGAGTATGCCACGGAGTTGGAGCGTCTGTGGTTGGATTACGATCACTCCTCAGATCGGACGAGCTGCAAGGACCCGAAGTGTAAGGAGAGAGGTATGTCTGCAGGAGAGAACGATAAAATTTCTTAAGGGGCTGGCCGCAGTGTTTGCTCAGAGGACAACACTACTTCTAGCCCAACCGAAAATTCCTACACTTGAGGAGGCTATCTCGGCCATGATCCAGGAGGAGACTTGCATCAAGCTGCAGGCAGGGACAGGTGGTCCTCCTGAAGTGAAGTCAGCACTGGCGGTTGCCAATTCAGGCAGCACAGGACCTAAGGGAGACCCCGGCAGTGCTACAACTGCGGGAAGGTGGGCCATCTGAGGTATGCTTGCATCAAACCACCCAAGGAGGAAGATTCAGGTGGTGGACGTGAACAGTTTGGAGGACGTGGCCGTGGTCGTAGGGGTCGACGGGGTGGTCGAGGAGGTTATCGGACGAACCTGCTGATAACAGAATGCGAGGAGGGAACTGATGGCGCCTATATTGAGGAGGATCATGCACTGTTGGGTATGCTGGAGGTACTCAGGAGAAAGCAGAGAGCGTCAAGGGATGGAGACAGGAGTGGGACTGAGGAGGCGTCCACGTCAGTTTTTACCAGAGGCAACGATGCCATGTATGCCCATCCATCGGAAGGTACTGACGACTCACTCGCCCTTGCATCTATGTCTTCCCTTAGATCGTCGGACTAGATTGTCGATTCAGGTGCGTCTCGACACGTGACAGAAAATGCTAGTGAGTTCTCTTCCTAAACTCACCTAGCATCGGCGGACATCATTCAAACAGCCGATGGTACTTTCCAGCCAGTGGTCAGTAAGGGTACTGTCGATGATACAAGTTTAGTAAAATTATCCAATGTTTTGCATGCTCCTTCTTTTTCAGTCAGTCTTTTGTCCATTAGTTCTATAATCCTCCAACTAAAATGCATTCTCTTTTGATATTTCTAAGGTGATCTTTCAGGAGAAGGAGACGGGACAAAAACTTAGGACTGGCACTTGGCATAATGGACTGTGGTACCTAGATCGGGAAGGGCTAGATTCGGCATTGGTGTCTGTGACAGTGGACTACTGGAGCTAGGTCACGTTCCAACTAAGGATCATGTAGCAGACAGTCTGACCAAGGGACTTAGTTCTATATATATGATTAGAGGATGTGACAAGATGGGCTTAGTGAATATCTTTCGCCCATCTTGAGGAGGAGTGTTGGTATATTAGAATGTATTAAGAAATTTTATGTAAGATTGGGAGTTGTAAGGCTATATATATATATATATATATATATATATATATATATATATATATATATATAGCCAAGAGATTATAATAAAAAGATAGAACTCCAAATATTCTACATTTTTATTAAAAAAAATCATTCAATCTACACGATGTAAACACACACACACACACAAAATGTTAAGTCAACCAATTAATAATGGTTAAATTTCCAAATACGAAAACATTAATACAAGAAAATGGTCGAACACTAATATGCACAGGTGACCCTCATATAGAATCAATATATCTATATACCCCAAGCTTTCCATTCCTGAAAAATGTGTAAGACCCCAGTATTGGACACCAGAAGTCACAATTTTACATGTCTCCATAGTTTCTTTTGTTTTTACATGATTTTGGGCTTGATCCCAAACTTTCTAGCTTCATTAGCTCAAGCAATTGTACTAGAGTTGAGTTTTCTCTGAACTCATAATGGTATGGACTCATAGAACTTTACCCATTATTTCCATTTCTAAATGACGAATGTATCTAAATTAAACTCCAGGGTTAACTTTTCTTCCTACAGCGTCAGTGGCTCAAGTCATTGAATACGTATTTTCCATATTGCCTTTTCTTACAGGATTAACAAGTAGTACCTTGGATGAGAACAAAGAACCATTTGTCATTTCATACGAGGTTCTCTTATAGCAGTGATGGGTTCCATCAGGCGACAAGGTCTTAACTCCAGTACTGCCAGACAATGGAGATCTCCACGGAGGTAAAGATTGCATGTATGACTCTGCTATATGCTGTGTTCCATTGGATGGTGGGGTCTTAAACCCAATACTGCTTAACAATGGAAGTCTCCATGGAGGCAAAGACTGCATGTATGACTTCGCCATATCCACGGGTGAACCTTGCTCACCTTCAATATTCTGCAGATATCAATAAAAGCTAAAAGTAAGAACAGAAGTTTGACATGGATTTTTGTGATCATTATCTTATTTATAGAGGAAAAAAAAATCAAAATACATGTAAGAAATAGGAATCCACAACACATACAAAAAAGCATTTGCATATATCGTTATCAAAAGTACGATATCCTTATCCAAACTAAAAAAAAGGCATTTGCATAAATCATTATCTTTAACATGGATGGAAGTAAACTGTGTAT
The DNA here is from genome assembly GCA_036927795.1 of Iris macrosiphon. NCBI lineage: Eukaryota > Viridiplantae > Streptophyta > Magnoliopsida > Asparagales > Iridaceae > Iris > Iris macrosiphon. Next base: position 93,749,674 of record JAYESA010000004.1, on the reverse strand, counting down.
AGAAACACTAATTCAATAGATGGGATGTAGAGAAGCCGATGTTTGTCTATGTGGAAGGGTAAAAGAAATTATAAACACACGATTTAGAGAATATGAAAGGTGCTTCAGTTTGACCACCTTCTCAATCCACCAAGTGAATATGACTTCAAGCGTGGTGTAACCTTCACCCCCTTCTTCGCAATTTCTACACCTGAAACTAGGTCCTTTTGACTGCCCATATCTATATTACCCTGATAATGCTTGCTTCACCTGAACTTCCACATAGAATACTCCTCCCTTGCCTCAAAACCAGTTGATACCTCTGTTGGGCTCCTATACTAAAATAGTTATCAGGGGGATCTTCCCGTCTGTCTAATGGAGTTGAGGACACTCGTTTACTTTTCTCACATGCATTGTGTTTTTCCTTACTCTTTTCATTTTCAACATTGGCTCCAATTTCTAACAAAAGCTTTCTCATACCCCTTTGACTCACTCATAAAAGAAGTCCTTACAATATTTCTTCCTCGTCTTTTTACTCGTATTTCTCATCATTGGACTTGCTATTGCCTTTTAACCTTCTTGCTTTGTAATTTGCAGTTAATAGGTTCAACTGCCATGGCTTTCCATATGACTTACCCAAGCTATCAACAATGGACAACTGTGTTTTGTTTCACATAGCCCTCTAGTGTACTTTCAAAACATCGATCGGTCATAAAAGCCACGATTGTGTATGTGGAACTCCATGGTGCACTCTTGGACAAATAGTTCAAATTCGTACAAGTATTTTTATTCAATCCACCGGCCTCCTCATATCCTATTGGATAGAATTGCTTTTTGATGAGTGAGATCTCCCAAATCAAGTTTGAGATGTCATGTGATTTCATAATCATATATAATTCCTCCGTGTAAGGGCACAGCTTCGTAGCTTCAAACGCGTGAACCACATGTTATGTCAACTTACAGCTATCACGGATATAAATCGTAAAGTACATCTCAAGTCAATCAATCCAATTGTTGAGCTATTTTGCATCTATTGCACCATGGTGCATTGGCAAATCAATTTATGTCTCGCGTTGAGGGGTTACACAAATTTCGTCTCCGTGAAAGAGGATTTATTCTTGACTTCTTCCTCTCAGTTTTCTTCCTCCAAACAACACTCGGTACTAGAGCTTCTTCCTCATCACCTATAGGATTTGACTAGGATTTGATCTTAAAATGTTAGACATTGGTGAAGGAGGTCTTTCTGTTAAGACCCCATAATGTATCTCAAGATTCATTGTGTTGCATCGCAGGGGCACCTCTCGGGATTTCCCATGAAGTGACTAGCAAGAGCAAGAGCAAGAGCAACAGCAACAGCAACAGCAACAGCAACAGCAAAGGAGAACTTTCGCCTAGTTAAGGTCAAGTATATAACTTCCCAAGTAGTCTTCTATACTGAGACTTGTCCTCAAAATCCTGATCATCAATAGGGTACATATTCGAATAGTGTTCCATAGGGGTATCAAGGGGTTTAGAACCAAGTAATCAGGTTTCTTGCAGTAAATCCATGACATACTTTCTTTGGGGAATTATTTCCTTCTTGCTATGGATGACCACAATGCCTAGGAAATAGTGGGACGATCCCAGATCTTTATTAATAAAACATTTATATAAATGAGCATCAGTCTCCTCAAGCAGGAATATTGCTGCCACATAGTAAGATATCATCAACATTAGGAATCAGAATAATAATCCCAAACTTAGTGTTCGAATAAACACGGAGTGATCTGTATAACTATGTCTGAACCCGACTCCTATGACCACCTGGCTGAAATTCTAAAACCAGACATAAGGAGTGCTTGAATCGTCCCAGGTGCCAACAAGATAAGAGGACACTCAACTCCACAATCACAGCCTGCTTCAAGGCTGGTCAACAAGTGCCTCCTAACAAGACATGGGAATATAAAAAATAGTCGTAAGAGACAAACGTAAAATGGCGACAGGAGGAGCCAAGACGAGCAAAGAATATAAAGCCATTTATAAGATAGGGACAATGGGTACTTATACCTTTGCGAAGCGAAATTAATAGATCCAAATCAGAGGGAAATAGAGGACTAACAGTAGGGTTCGAAGGTTTTGACACTAGTCCGGTATGAGGTGATGTGGTACAAACAGGCCTCAGTTCGTGGGAAGCAACGAGTATAAACTTGTAATGGCAATAGAATGGTAGTTGGCGTAGCATTATGTTCGTAGATGACCAAATAGGAGATGGGAGAGGGATGGAAGGAAGGAAAAGTGGGTGGAGTAAAGAGAGTAATTAGGAAAATACTGGGTGTCGCAAAGAAGGTGATATCTAACCCTTCTGGAACTGGGAATAGACGAGGAAGATACATTTGACAACATATGGAGAGAGCCTGTCAAGGGTAGGACTAAAGTTGTGGGCAAAAGCAACACACAAAATAACGGGAAGTCTGAATTCTGAAATCAACTCTCCAGCATAGAAATCCAAATGAGAAGGGATCATGAATACAGGCCTACTAAAGTACTTATAACTAGAAACATGCTACTAAATTACAGATAACTAGAAACATATTATACACGACAAGGACCCCAACTATCTGTACAGGCTAAATCAAATGGAGATAACCTACACTAGTCGACTCTAGGAAGGAAAAGAAGGACTACGCTCTTGATATAATCTTAGCTAACTGACAAACCTCATACTTAGACATGATAAAGTAGTTTTCAGTGACAATAGTTACTTGAGCTTCTGTAGAGAGAGATGCACAACACAACGATGCCACTAAAAAGGCTGCAATAGTGGGTGGAGGCTGATCATCATGGTAGTACAAGTCAATAGCTGTAAGTAAACAACATAGCGGTGGCAACATCGAAATTTAGAACTTTCCCAATACGCTATGCTAGATCATCCGACACGAACCGTTTCTCTGTTTCTACTTACGTATGCACTGGGTTCTAACCCTAACCCTGACCTAGATAACTTATCGGTCTCGGGATTCGAGCAGTTATCCGGTTCTAACACTTAATATCTGATACACAATTTGTCATATGCAAACCATTTGCATGTGTGATCAGGCGAGTTTTATCTGACGATCCAAGGATCGTCCTAGGCCATCTGATAGATTGTATCTATCTCATGAGTATATATCGATGTGATTCATGTGCATAACCGATCTAACTCTATACTCATGAGTATATATTGTTGTGATTCATGTGCAAAAAATGATCTAAATCAATACAAGTCCTTATCGCAACGATACGTCTCATGCATCGACGTGAACTCTATCCGATTAACCACAGAATGCAATACAAATAGTAATAAGACAACATTACAGGCATGCTTGTACATATACATAGAATCTATTCTATTAGGCTGATCGGTATACCTTATTGATGCTTTCAGACCGCACATTCCGGTCTCTAATGTTATCCACATGAGCACAACGACCACTGAACAAGCCAAATCAGGAACACTTTTGCATCCACCAAAAACAAGGAATTCTGGAACATAGTCTAGCACCAAAACCGATACACCAAAGATCCTCGGACACACATCAACTCTTGATGTGCATGTTGTGTTCGATCCCGGTCAGGAAAACCGATTGAAAATCCGCTTGAATATCCGATCGTTGGTTTTGTCAGGCTGTGGAGAACAAATGGACACAGGAAGGAGGAGGCTAGGGTTTTGAGAGGGGCTTCGCACAAATTACTGCAGTTACTTTTTACGAAACCCTAGCCCTCTATTAATAGGAAAGGCTATGTGCAATGTTCACATATGGTTGGCCTACATTTAGGGTTTAATCAAATCTCCCAAATATGGAAACACACTCAATCTCATTGAGATCCTTTCCACATCTCAATCCAATTAGCTATTGGATTGATATCAAATAACATCTATTCAAGAACCTACCACGTGTTATTCAGTCTTCTTATCATATTGTGTCCCAACTATGACATAAGATATGGATAATATCAAATATGTATCATGTAGTCAATATGTGCCATGGTCTCGTTTGTTTACAACTGAAATGACAAATCGAACTCAGTTTATTTTCATATCACCTAGCGCAAAGAGTTTCCAGTGTAACATGTCGGACCACGTAGGACGTTGCTCTCCTTAACATATACTAGGAGTGACAGATTCATTGTTAATCATCTAGTAACTTCATGAGTAATTCACCACACCAAATAGATGTTCTTAGGAAACCCTTGGATTTGCTTCAGAACATAATCAAAGTGTGGTTCTATACTCATAATGTATTGTAACGATCTCAGATCCTAAGACCAGTGACATACATGACTCCCTATTTAAATATAGTATACTTAATCCATGAGGGATTCCTTGTACGAGTCGTTCACTGAACTCATTCAACTAATTAGAGCACCTACTCTCTTGATATCGTGTCCACTACACCAATAAATTATGAGGATCGGTTATACTCATCATATGAGTTTACACTTTGTAGAGGGTGTACTAAACTTTTTGGCCTCACCAATGTCCCTATTGTGAACCTTTGATCATGAATTTGTTTTAAAGTAAAGCTTACTAAAGTTTTGTATCTCATCCAAGTCACCTCATAACACTACGAATTATTACTCTTACTCTAGGTACTTTATCATGTTAACTAAACAATTATATAAATAAACTGAAATACGATAAATATATGTTATTCTTTAATAATCAGCAAGTTAATACATAAAAGTGTTATTTGAACAACGAAAACATTCTTTACAAATTGGTTGTTAGGGCATATTATTGTCTAATTGTATATATGGCCCCAATCAATTCTCTTTCATGTGCTGAGATCCCAAAAAAGGTTAATAAGGAAAGGTGTAGTTTAAAGCATAGTTTGCAGTATCGGCCGATTCAGATACGGTTTGGCATGTTCTAATCCGATACAGACCGCTACTGATACTGATCGATACTGACGTTTGGGATCTCTTTTCTAGTCAACTTGGCATAAAAATTTGAACGAAAAAGATAAAAATAAATAAATAAAGTGTCAACACAATAATTCACTGACAATGTTACCTTGTAGCAATATGATTCCTTATAGATAAACCGTAACCATTACTATTTGTCGAAGTTGTATATCTATAAATTTACAATATTCATCCATATTAATATTATTTCATTTAAAACTAACGAGAAGTAACATATAATATATATAATAAGGTCTAAATGTATCAAATATTTATCTAACTTCTTAAAAGAGATTCTATCATTTTTGTCTTTCTGAAATGAATAACCCGATACTCCGATCCAAAATTGTCGAAATCGACTATATTGATACTCATAGAAAGGGGTCAAAACATGTTCTGATATTTCGAACCTTGGTTAAAAGACCACGTAAGACAACTGATTGAAAGAAAATTACATGAGGAGGAGCATAAAGAATGCAATCAAGAGTAAGTGAAGTGGATGATCTTTATAACATCGCATAACATGAAATGTTAGTCTAGCGGTAATGTAAACAAAATGATAAGAAGATTAAGATGTGAAGGGTCACCTATTAGATGGGACTCGACGAAAAAGTATTTGACTAGTGATGAGCCCAATCAGGTTTGCCAAACTTTGCCTAGCAGAACTTTAAAGTGTGGTTTGTGCGACCACAATGAACACATAAATGGCTATGTCTAGCCCTGTGACCTCCAAAAGTGGGCCTCTTTCTGAGTCGCGACCGTGGCCTTGGCCACGCCCATAGTCCTTAGAAGCCAGAAGCGGAAGCGGAGACGGAAGTGGGGGCGGGAGCGGAGGCGGGAAAGCGCGACTACTTAGAAGATTCTAAATTTGGGAGCGTGCGCTAATAATTTTTTAATGTTTATTAATTATTGTTATCAAAACTTATAAATATCTTAAAATTTATTAGAATTTATAAAGTTCAGTTCAAAGTTATAGAAAGATTTTTCGCATGTTAATTTTTTATGACGTCAAGTAAGAAACCTTTAGTTTCTTGGTACTTTGATAAATGTGTATTGAAAATATTTCAATTTCTCTCACAAAATTTATGTCTTCTAAAATTATGGTCATATTATAGGAAACGATCATGTCGTCGGAGAAACGAGCTTCCGTCTCCGAAGAAACGAAGCTCCCGTCATCGGGGAAACGAGCTCCAAACGAGCTCCCAAGTAAGAAACGCTGAATCGAAGGTTCTTACTGAGATTCGTTGACCTCCTAGGAGTTTCTGGCTTCTAAGCCATAGTCATGTCCTCGCCCTTGTGCTGATAGAGAGTAAAAGAGTCGGTAGTAGAAATTGCGGTGTCAGGAGTACATGTTGGAATGACTTATATGAGAAGAAGTCATTCAATAAAGAAAAGGCACTCAAGCATGTAAGAATCTGCATCTAGCCTAAAGCAACTCTTTGACAAGAGGCCAGAAAGGAAGTTGTTGACAAAGAATTCTTCATGTTGTCATGTCTGCATAAGAGAATTATAGTCATTCAACTTGTCCCATATGCCTTTGAGAGTGGTAAAGTATTATGGCATAGAAAGGGGATTAGCTTGCTAATGGACGAATATCCGCCATGGAGATTGTAGAAGCAAAAAATATTGTTGCCATACAAGGTCCAAATCCCAAGTCTGACGTGCAGTAGGGAGGAAAATAGCAATAGAGGAGGGCACCATGCTATTGAGGAGCCAAGTTATCACACAGTAGTCATCACTTTACTAGGCAACATGCTTGATAGTGTTGGAGTTGGCGACATGAACAGTGAGATGTTGGAACTTGCTTAGCATTCCATGAAGAGTTGGAGTGCTCGTGCCCATAACAAATAGTTGGTAGCATTCAGCTTCATCATGGTACCAAGAATGACTATGTAGTCATATCCCAAAGAAGACGGTACTAAAGAGAGCCGTACTAGAAGAGGAAGACGACCCCAGAGAAGAGAAGTAGAGGAAGGTGCCATAAGGATCATCAATCGTCAACGAAAGTAGTAATAAGATATACAAAAAATCATGCAGCAAATACTAGAAGAATAGAGATATAGGAAGAAAAGAATACATCGTAGGTGGCATAGACCATAGTACATTGAAGAGTGAAAGTAACAAAATAAAAATATATAGAGAAGGTATTGAAGAGAGGATTAACGTAGAACGATACATCCAGATGACGGCGCTCCTAGGCTGTTCCTAGCCAGTTCCTCTTAGAAGCTTGTGCAGATTCGGCTAGTCTGGTGCGGAACGATGACAACAGACACTTGGTGGTGGTGGCATGGTGTTGCTGTTGCTGTTGCTGCTGTGAGAAGAAGAAGAATAGGATGATGGTGATGTTGCTGCTGCTGCTGCTAGAAGAGGAAGGAGAAGAAAAGAGAAGAAGGAACGAAGAGAGTTGAGGAGGAGGAGGAGTGGTTCTGAGAGATGGTGGCAGTGGTGCTGTGAGAAGGTGTTGTTGTGAGAGACAGCGTGATGCGAGAAGAGGATTATTTGGTTGGTTGAGTGCTTCTGCTCCAAAGCACAGAGAAAGTATGGGGGAAAGGAGAAAGATGGACGAAACTTTACAGGATAAAATGGAAATCATAGTTGTGGTGCAATGATACCATGTTAAGGAAGAGAGGAAACGGTTCAAGTGCTCTACTTTCATCTAGGGATAAAAGATCTCCTTTCATTTAGGGATAACAGAGTATCTCTTTTCATTTAGGGATAACAGAGTACATATGCATCCTCTAGAGAAACACTATGGGAGCTCAATATGGACAAGCCTTAGTTGGGACAACCTCTAACAAGTAGAAACTTCAAGGACATAAAGAAAACTTCCCAGTTATACACAATAATCTGCCAGCAGGTATTTGTATTAATATCTGGTTTATGATATTTACCTTCATCTTGTATAGATTATTTCTTTCAAAAGAAAAGGTGATGCATGGATATATCTGCAAGATAGATTTAAAAGAGAATCCATAATGCGAATAAGGAGAGCGAGCCATGAAGAATGCACACTAAAAAAACACTGTCTGTGTCTCGTCGACATGACAGACACTACAAATACACTAGGGCATGCCAAAATTGATTGTGTCAGTGCTGTCTCATATTAGTGTCTTTGCAGCAAAGCTTGTGACATATGGTTAAGGACACCAGTACAACTTGTCACTAGTTTGAAAGGGTCAGTTTAGATGTATAAGCCTCTAAAAGATGTTGAGAAAAGGAAAAAAAAAAAAGGTGAACGATAGTTAAAAAAAAGGTTAGAGACATTGATCTTCCATAAAATTGGATCCAAGAAATTCAGGACAGCAACGTATATAGGTGAACTACAAGAATAACATTGACTTCAGCTGTACGAGAAATTTAAATAAGAATTCTGTAATGAAAAGTCAGGCATAAAAACTTAAACAAAACAAGAGTAGGAGCAATACTGACATAATCAAGCACGTTGGTATTCAGCGTGCAAGGTCCACATTCCGAATCATATTTGGAGCTTGCAGACAATTTTTTCTCCTCAAACCAATTCTTTGCCTCCATAACAGCTCTGCACATATCCTGCGTTTGTTCTTTATAGGCAGATGATGCATGGCAAAAAACATTCAGTTTACTGGAAGAACAAGGGGATGTTTCTAGAAACTTTTGACTCTTCATAAGAGATCCTGAAGCTCCGGCAAATATAATGTCATTGCCATTAGTCTGTGATGGAAGCTCCTCTGCTCTATCACCACAAACTTCTGAAGATGGGAAGTCTTTAACTCGTGATTGAATTAGCTTTGTCAATTCATCACATTCATCCCTGGCATGATACATTTAAAAGGCCTTCTTCAGATATGAAGCTTGACAAATGGCATGACTTAAAAGGGAACAAATCCTCAATCAAATGAGTTTTATGCATTTATTGGTATAAGCTAAATAACAGAATTCAAGTAACTCAGATACAAGCTTGTTTAGTTATCACATGTGTATCTCTGATTTACCGCATAAACTAGCAACAATTCACATGAGTGATGTTGTCTATCACATGTATATCTCTGATTTACCTCATAAACTAGCACCTATTCACATAAGTGATGTTGATATATGCAACGACTTCAGCAAGATGCATACATAAAACAAATGGGTTGCGGTGTACAACTAAGATTTGAGAAGTAAAACATAAAATAATCATAAATTTCTTATGATCAGAAGTTTCTAAAGAATTTACAGCTTACATAATTTTCACTTCTCAGCTTTAACCGAAGGTAACTACTATAAAGACCTGATGGGAAATGAGAAGTTGCAGATTCTATGAATTGAATATACATTAAGGGGAAAAAAATGTAAACTGGTTCCCAAAAACGTGGGATTTCTATGGTAACAAATGGAACACTTAAAAAGGTAAGAACATAGATGGCCAGCTCCCTATTTGTTGTAACCGTCAACAAAAACTTATTATTCAAAAATAACGATTCGCTTGAGAAATTATTATCAACATTGGATAAATTCAAAGGAAAGTATAAATATTTAAGTGTAAATACACTACTGCATAGAGAAGGGCAAGGTGAAATACAGACACCATAATACAATTTAAAAATAACGATAAACAAGGAAAGTATAAATATTTAAGTGTAAATACACTACTGCATAGAGAAGGGCAAGGTGAAATACAGACACCATAATACAATTTAAAAATAACGATAAATATATGTTTATTTGTATACGTGAAACTAGGAGGTAAAAAATGGGAGGCCAACCATCCCCTATAAATATCTACACTCTAACCAATGGAAGTGTTAAAGAGTATTTCCACCTTAGCCTCTGCCATTCCCACTACTCGGCACTACCTTCTTAACCATCGGAACACTAGCTCCTGTCCCATTAACATCACAACCTTCACAGACAAACCCACCCAGCTCAGCCCACCTCAACCCAAGACTAGATCCCAAATCTGAATAGCTTTCATACCCACTCCCGCCAACAGTCATACCAAATTGAAACCTAGAGAGCCAATCCCACTAGAAGCCTAGCTGCTACCATACCCAACTCCAACCCTAGATGCTGCCACACTCATCCCCATCCCTAGCTTGGATCTTTTTGCAAAAAAATAGTTTATTAAGATGAAAGTCTCTACTCTTTCAGAAAGAGGATCTTGTTGAACATTTAGTTGCTTGCAATAAAATCTAGTTACCTAATCTGATCTAATAAATATCTCATCTCACGTAAAAAATAATTCTGAAAATCTAAACAACCCAAATCTAAATTATAATTAATTCCAATATATTTCATAATTTTAAACCTATTTTACTCCAATATTTTAAATCTTATATTTTTAATTAATTTTGAAATTATTTAAATTAGAGTAATTTTACATTATACACTAGATGTTAGATATATGATTAAGTTTAAACATAACTTATTTTAATCTAATCTAATAAACAGTTTTAAACTTAATCTAATCTAACCAATTTTGATCAATAATTTAGAAATTAGAGCGTCCATACACTATCTAGATGGGCTAACCCTCATCCCAGGATTACCTACCCAAGTAGATGTCTCATCTAGGTCTAGATCTCAATAAGTAGCTACATGGATATCTTTGTTCATCCCCAAAATATAATTGAGCGCATAGTAGGAGCATAGTAGGCCAGTATTAGGGATTAAAAAATCCGACCGATTTTCGTGGCGTCTTATGTCTTCAAGTGTGCGTATTAAAGTCCATGGCACTAAACAACAATAACTCTAGCATAGTAAGGGTTGAAGGTTATATATTTATATTATGTATAACTAGCTACACGCCTTCGCATGTTGAAGGCCCATTTAGAGCAAAGAGTTGAATTCATGCAAGAGTATAATTTTCTATAAAATTTGTTTAAAATGCACCCCTGAGGAGTTTTAGGCCTTGGTTGTTCACATGCAAAGTTAGGTAATTGTACCGATTTAATAAGAATCAGATATTCAGTACATGCTTGTTGTCAACTCTAAGTGTCTAACCAGCTCTCCAACATCTCCTTATTCTTCTGGCTCTAATTATCAGCAGTGTTCTAAATTTCGCTAGGAGGAATCGGTGCGGCGGAGGGCCGCCTAGCGCCTAGCAGCCGATTTTTTTTTTTAATTTAAAATGTGAAATCCATAATAAATATTTGAAATCCAAACATTTTCTAACTTCTAAATCCATAACACAATTCATAATTATTTTTGAAATTTGAAATTTGAAATTTCAATTTTCTAAAATCCAAATCTAATCTTAAAACCCAAACAACATATCCAAAATCCAACTAAACATACAAAAAAAAAGCCGCACAGGACCTAATAGGATCGAACAGACGTCTAATTAGGCCGAACAGAAAATTTCCGGTGCAGCGGGCAGCCGCCTAGCGCCTAGACGCCGCCTAGGCCGAAATTTAGAACACTAATTATCAGCTATATGTTTCTGCATCACTATCCATAGATCCTCTTGAATTCTCTTATGCGACCTGGTTATGCATCTCTAGACTTTCAAATTTTCTACTGTTTTTCCTCTCAATATATGTCACGCAGCAGCACTCAGCACAGTTCTTGCCAGATAGAAGCACTGTCCTTGTTTGTAAACTTGGCTTGGATCTCAGTCACTTCCTCTTGGAGGATAGGAAGTTTTGTGCGGGAGCTTGAGCTTTATTCTACATACGTGCCAAATATAAGCCGAGTAGTCAGAAGAGAATAGAAGATCGTCCAGAGACTCATCCTCTCTGGAACACAGCAAACAAGTGGGGCTTATACTCATTCCATGTTGAATTAGCCTCATCATTGTTAGCAATCTACCTTGAATTGCCTTATATAAGCAATATCTCATCTTTTTGCATTCACCCTTAAACGAGACTTCCTTGTGCCAAGCCACTTCGGGATATGTTGTTTTGCTGATGTTGTAGGCTGATTTAAAGGAAAACTCACATGTTGTTGTTGCAATCCAGCTCCAAGAATCAGATTTGTCTTCAGATTATGGGAATACTTCTGATCTGATCCCCCAAGTTTGCAGTAACTAGCCTCCTTGTGTTGTTGTAGATGTTCATCTCCTCCTACGGTAGCCCCATGGTAAATTTCGTAAGGTGTTATCCACGTATCAATCCGTATGGCCTATCATATTTTCCTTATAACTACCCTCCCTCTAATATATTTAGTTGGGATTTGGTGCAATGTGTATGGGCATACGATATCGTATCTGGTTTTCATGCCATGAATATATATATATATATATATATATATATATATATATATAGCAAAAATGTAATTGTATTACTAAATGGGGAAATGCCGAAATGGTACAATATTCTTCTATACATGTTTCTTGTATTCTTTACTGTCTATCCAGTTATCCAGAATATCTTGATTCCTCTGGCTCATGTTCCAGGTCTTGTGCTCTTTAGTCACAATTACCACAACCTGTATTATTCTCTTTATTAGCATAGTTTAATGCAACCCCTTCTTCTCAAACTCCCTGCTATTTCTTTCCCTTCAAATGTGCCAGACAGTAACTAACAATACTATTTTGGCCAATAGTAGCGAATATCCTTGGTTTTAAAGTGACTCTGGATTTCAGCCAATTTCTCTTGCAGTTTGCCTGTTTTATGGGGAAGCTTTAGTTTCATCCTGCATACATTCCAAATATATGTTGTGCATGCACAGGTAAACAGCAAATGTTCCATGCTTTCCTCCTCACTATTGCATAGCGCACAAGTTGGATTCAAACTAATGTTATATAGTATGAGCCTTTTCTTTTAAGCAATCTTCCTTTAATGGACTTGTAAAGACAGAAACTCATCTTCTTGCAATTCTTTTTGAACCAGATGTCCTTGTGCCAGGCCACTTCAGGATAAGTGAGACTACTGATGTTATATGCTGACCTAAAGGAAAATTTTCTTGTTGCATTTGCAGTCCAGGTCCATGTATCATGCCCCCTCTCTCTGTCGATTGGACCTCTTCTCATTTGGTCCCCAAAACTGGCTGTGACCTGTAATTGTTCTGGCCTCCATGCTAAGTGACTACTGATGTTATATGCTGACCTAAAGGAAAATTCTCTTGTTGCATTCGCAGTCCAGGTCCATGTATCATGCCCCCTCTCTCTGTCGATTGGACCTCTTCTTATTTGGTCCCCAAAACTGGCTGTGACCTGTAATTGTTCTGGCCTCCATGCTCCATTGTTGATAATGCAACTGACTTGTTCATTACCTCCCAGTACATGGAAGCTTTCCCATACAAGCCTATCTATTATCCTGCCTTCAGGAATCCAAGGATCAAACCAGATGTTAGTGTCATTTCCATTTGTTACTGACCTTATGGTGTTTTCCATTGCCAATGTTCTGATTTTCATGATGGCCTTGAAGGATGAGGAAGCATTGTTATCAATAGGTAAAAATCCCATATGCTTCTGCCTTTAATGTACCTATTCTTCATCCAGGATGCCCACAGTGAGTCTTTTGTAAGCATGCTCCATAAAAGCTTTAAGCATATATGCAGTTTTCAACTCTTGAAATCCCCTCAATCCTGTTCCCCCCTCACTTCTCTCTCTCTCTCTCTCTCTCTCTCTCTCTCTATATATATATATATATACATTTTTTTTGCTCCTCATGAGCGGCGCTCATGAATGAACGCAGCCTCTGGGATCCCTCGCGCTCGCGTGGGATCCGGGGGGAGTCCCTGACCGACCGGAGCCCCCGGCAGATGGCGGTGGGTTGGATCGGCACGGCGGGAAGACGGAGGGAGGTGGCTGGACAACGGTTGTCCAGATGAGGCATACGCAAGGGGGGCAACCAGCAACTTGAAGCTGCATGCGGCCATGGCGGCCAGGCAGATGGTGATGCGGCCGACGGCGGGGCTCGGCGAGGCATGGCGAAGGATGCGACGCCAGACCGGTGATCATCCGTGGCGGGATTAGGTGGATGGAAGATGGAAATCGAGATCAATATTGGGCTCGATAAAGCGTTGGATCTGTCCAATGCTCCCCGTACATCTACTGAGGATAGCATGGATGGAGCAGGAGAAGGAGGGTCTGGAGGGGATCAAAACTTGGTTGTGTTCAAGGCACAAAATACTACACTGGGCATGGGTTTAGCGGGTTGGGACGGCGGGAGGATGGAACCAATGATGCACTATAACAGAGGTGCTCAAAAGAACATAAGTAGCAACAGTCGATCAAAGGGGGGAGGCAACGTCATTCCGGGTAATGAGAGCAGGAAAAGACACGCAAGGCATTTGCAGGAGGACACTGGGCGTAGTGCACAATATTCGCAGGGAGGGGCGGAGGTATTGTGCATTAACAACCCGCGATGGAAGGAAGTGCACACCAGACAGCTGATGGGGAGGCAGTACAGGAGGATGATCAGAACGAGGTCGTTAATTGCCCACTTAACGACTCGGATGATATGCATGGACCCGAATCACTGATTTAATGTCAGTGATCGCATGGAACGTGAGGGGAGCTTGCGCTTTGGGTAGATGGAAAGAGATTTATGATGTATTGAGGAAGAAAAATTGTTGTATTAGCGCCTTGCTTGAAACTAAAATCAAGGACAGAATGCTGGCACGGAGGACACCAGACAACTGGAGTCAGGTCCATAATTTGCATCTTTGCGACGGCCCACATCTGGGTTAGGTGGGATTCTCGGAGTTGGGATGGACAAGTGTTGCACTTATATAACAAATTCATTGCGGTTTATTTTGCTAATAAGGGAGGCTTCAAGTTTATTATGGGTGCATCTTATGGGCACAAGCTTATGGGCACAATGACAGACACAAGAAGGAGGGCTTATGGCATGATCTCGGCTGGTTTAGCAGAATGGTGGATGCCCAATACGGACTTCCTTTGGTCGTTATGGGTGATTTTAACGCGTTGCTCTACAAACATAAGAAGGTGGGTAGTAGAGTGGTTCCGGATTGTACTCCATGATTTTCAGTAATGTCTCCTTCAGCCTGTAAGCTTACAGGCTTTGGGAGGACGGAACATCTGTAGACATGGCACAACAAGGCTGTCCGGAAGAGAGTGACGTGCCAACTGAATCGATCTCTGGGGAACCGGAGTTGGTTCGGAAAGTACCCTGGTCTGAGGGCAGAAGGGTTGATGACAGGTACTTCGGACCACTTCCCGGTCTGCATACGACTTGTTGACCAACCGAGGTCCAATACGAGACCTCTCCGGTACAACAACAAATTGGTGCTTCTCGAGGAATATAAGGAGGTAGTGCGGCGCGGGTTACAGGAAGCTATTAGAGGAAACCCTTAATTCCGACTCGTCAGCAGAAGGTGAAGGCGGGTCTTAAGGCTTAGAACAGGTTGGTTCCGGCCCGGAAGCTTCAAAAGGAGGAGCAGCGCCTCCGGGAGGTACAAAAGCAGCTTCAAGGAGACATTTTGAATGAAGACATAACCGCAGAGGAAAGGAAGCTTGTCCAAGACGTCGACGCAATCAGGTTCCAGGAGAAAATATAACTGGCGCAAAGGGCGAAGTGTTCGTGGCTGCGAGATGGAAATAGATGCACAAGGTATTTTTACGACATCGTGAGAGCACGTCAGCACCACAACCATATCAGCAAGCTTATTACTAACGACGGCTAAGAGGTGGCGGCCCCAAAGGACATCCAAGTGGAGGTAGTTAGGTATTACTCAAACTTGTACAATCAACATAATTATGTAACCATGTTTCTTGAGTTGGTTTGCAAGCATGTGGTCACACCACACGGTAATCGTGTTCTATTGGCTCTGGTGACAATGGAAGAGATGGAAGGAATTATCAAGAGGGCGGATCCAAAAAAAATATCAGGGCCTGACGGGTTTGGCAGCCGCTTCTATCAGGTGCATTGGGAGGAGATTAAGTTCGAAGTGCTAGAGGTGATCACGGATTTCTTCGAGAAGAGCAGGCTCCTGCAGGAGTTGAACCATACTTTCCTCACACTCATTCCGAAGGAGGGTGCCAGTTCGCTCAAGGACTTCAGACCCATCGCGTGTTGCAACTACCTTTACAAGTTGATTACGCATTTGATGTGTCGACGGATAGAAGGCATTATGCGGGAGCTGATTTTCCCGTACCAAACAACGTTTATCAAAGAGAGAGATATTGCTGACAACCACCTTTTAGCTCATGAGATGGTATGGGACTTTAATAAACCAGGAGGGGACAAGACATGCATCAAACTGGATCTTCGGAAGGCATATGACACCATAAACCGAGAGTTTGTCTGACAGATCATGCTTGATATGGGCTTTGACAGCATGCCAGGATTCAGGAGTGTACCACAACCCCGAATTTCTTTGTGCTCAACAGGGGACAGTCGCATTGATTCATTGGAAGCAACAGGGGGTTGAGGCAGGGTGACATGTTGTCGCCTTATTTGTTTACGTTGATCATGGAATATTTCTCATGTCTCATGGAGGCTGCGATGCTCAGGAAGCATATTATTCCGCTTCACAAGAGGGTGACGCCACACGTGTCGCATCCGATCTATGCAGATGATCTACTGATTTTCTTGAAACCAACGGGGGGTACGACTCAGCTGGCTTCTATCATGGAGATGTTAGGTTTATACTCGGGACTGAACATGAATCAGGACAAGAGCAAGGCTTATTTTAATAAGCACTGCCAGAATAATGAGGAACTTGCATCACTTCTGGGTGTAGAACGAGATGAGCTTCCGGTCAGATACTTGGGGATACCGCTATCAGTCAACTATGCCAAAGATATGGGCTGTGAGAGCCTAGTTGAGCATACACAGAGACAAGTAGAAGGGTGGCATACCCAAAACCTATCTTTTGGAGGACGGATTGAGCTGATTCGCGCAGTCATCACGGCGACTGTCCGCTTTTGGTTACAAGCTATAATCCTTCGGATCTCTACACGATTAACAAGATCGAAAAAATTTGTGCCAACTTTGTTTGGAGAGGGGGGATACATGCTATAGGGTGGGACACCCTCTGTCGACCGCATAAGGAAGGAGGAGAGGTTTGCAGCCTTTACGACTACTCCGTGATGTGGCTGGGCTGCAGTTTGGAAGTTTCTTTTGAGAAACCCACTATGGGTAGCTTGGATGAAGAACAGATACTTGGGTGGACAGAATTTAGATACTTGGGTGGACAGAATTTTTGGAGTAGGTCTTCAAACAATAATTACTGTTCTTTTCAAAAGTGTTATCTTATACCGCTCTCAATTGAAGCAGTTGATCTCGAGGGCCTTCAAAGATGGAGAGACCACAGACCTATGGTTTGACCCATAGATTGTACACCAAAGTTTGGTAGAGCGAGGGTCAATTATGTGTCGAGGGAATGGAAGGAGGGAACGTGTGAGTGTCATCCTGAGGAATAGAGTCTAGCGACCGGAGTTACATGGCGGCACACGACAATTCAGGGAGCTCATTCGGACGATGAGGGTGGACACATCACTTCAGACTGATGCATGAATTTAGGATAATATTAGGACGGATCAGTTCACACATAAAGCTGTAGTTGATACTATCAGAGTCGCACACCCGGAGATGGAGTTGGCGGATGTGGTGTGGACCAAAGGTGTTCGAAAAATGCAGTTGTCTATACAAATTGAGCATGGAAAGATTACTCACTCTTGATAGATTGCGGAGATTTGGACTGCAGCTGGAGGTCCAAGGGTGTATACTGTGCCGGCAAGGGGATGAATCCATGACACCATTTATTTTCTAAATGTCAGATGGCGCGGGATATTTGGCAAGTCCAACATGATACGTTGGGTTTATCCAGTAATGGGGTCCATGACTGAAGAGTAATCGTCGAGGACATCAGAAGAGAGAAGCGGAGAGGCTTTGCTTGGTACAACGAAGCATAGATCAAATTTGCTGCAGCGGTCTGGTATGTTTGGAAGGAGCGGAACAACCGTATCTTTGAGGGGTCGATAATTTCTACCATTGGGATTATCCATAATATTGAGCATGATGTCAGTATAATGAGAGAGAAGGCCCACCCTTGATTGCTTCTTGTATTTGTAATTTTTGTTTTAATCAATACAATTACATTCTTCCAATATATATATATATATATATATATATATATATATATATGAGGTTCCTAAGGGGCATTGTAGGAAGTTTCTAAGCGAATGTCACATGCCAAAGCTGTAGCGCTCCGTTCCTCCTATTCGAGAAGCGCGGCTAGAAACACAAGATGGTATCGTTCGATCAGGATAGATTTTAACAAGAACTCGCCCTCGTTATGGATTTGTTTCTTCGGAATCGATTCTCATATTCAGTGGACCGTGCCCCCGGGATCGACTTAGCGGCAGAGTCAGGAGGGACCTCTCCGCTGTTATCTTTGTTGCCTCGGATTTCGATGTCGCTTGTTGCTTTCGTGCTTTGAGTTGGTTTTGGAATTGCTTGGGTTTTCTTGAACGGTTTTGATGGATTTCATTATTTTCGTTCATTGAATTGCACTTCAATTCCGAGATTAGAAAGAGAGGAAGAAGTATTGATCGAGCTGTTCGTGCAATGGAGGTGAACGAGCAGTAGGCGGCTTACGAGCGGAGTCGTGAAGCGCCTCTTTCCTTCTCCCTTCCAACCATCTAAGTGAGTGGCTACCATCCCGATTAGCTAGCCCTGCTTCCAAGTCTTCACACCTAAATCTTGCATTCTTGTTGCCCCGATCAAGCGATACCAAATAGTAACTAAAAGATGTCAAGATAAAAAGGAAATAGACTTGGAAAATATTGCTTGTCAACTAAACTTGTGAACGGTTATCATACTGTATGCTAGTTCGTTTCAAATGTTCATCATATGCTTCAATTTTAGTTAGAATGTATCTTCTTCTATAAATTGTGCTATGAATAGAACATGCCCTGCTATGCGAATAATTGTTCCCAGAGGCTATGCAAAATGAATCATGCAATACTGCTTGTCCTGTACTCATGTTGCCTCAATTGCATGAACTGTTAACTTAGTAAACATACTGTTCGATCACGGATAACTTGTGCACAAGGTCTTAGTTCCTGCGGACGGTCGCTGGGACACTAGCACCGATCCGATCCGGACGGAACTCCTGAATAGTCGTCTGTATCGGATGGAATGACTTGTGACGCCCCTGTTCATTGCGTTACTTGTTATTCATTCATATACTATGCCCCGTCCATAATGGCATCCCGCCAGGATCTCCTGTATATTTAAACCTGTTGCAAACTAACTTGTGTCTTCGTGACAGGGAAGACATAGTAAGTATTGTGCAGGTAGTTCAGACGGGCAGGTAAAATCCACCGAATGGTGGCAAGTTCATTTCAGTAAATTCTATATGCTACTTACTTGTAAATGAACTAAGACAAGATAGAAACCCACAAAAATATGCATGCTTCATTAAAACAACGTGTTGATTGGTATAGTTAGGTTAGCTCGCCTTCACCAGTATGTTTCGACATACTGACCCTCGTTGAAACAGGTTCTCCGCACCAAGGCGAACCGAGCGAGGAGCCGAAGCCGTCTTCCCGATCCAGTCCAGCTGTTGGCGCATCCTGATCGCGCCGCATTTTGAAGTACTTGAAGAAAGGAGCTTGCAACTCTACATACACAATGCAGCTCCGTGGCAAAACCGTCTTCCAGCCCGGAGGTCTATACATTTTGAAGTTTAGTAAAGGGATGTAATGTACAAGACTACTATCTCATTTTGAGTCAACACTTTTGTAAGCCCGTGCGGCATATTAGCTGACTCGTTCAAGAGTTTGTAATAGATGTTCATTATCAATAAAGAACTTTTTCATGTTTCAAATCTGTGTTTCAATTTATCTGCGTACTCTGAATATGTGCTCGTTATGCAAAATACTTTAGTCTTGTGCGGGCGCAACCCCAGGCCCGCACGGCATCACGATTCGGGGGACGCCCCAACGATTCCACGGAATCGGGTCGTGACATAGTGGTATCAGAGCATAGATTCAAAGTTCCTTAGACTCTCGCACTGGAAAAGTTCCTTTAACGATCAAATTCCTGTGCGAACTCTTGAACTCGCTAGGCCAAAATGAGATACGTTCATGCAATAAGTCCATAATACATTATGATCCTAATGTAATTTACCTTCTTTTGAAGGAATGGCTCCAGCGCAATCTGCAGCGCTAGCACCGGACGAAACGCAAGGCCAAGAAAGTAGTTCGGACACTTCGGAAAGTTCAAGGAGCCAGCGAGAGCCGTGCCAAGCATCGATCCCATCCAGCAAATGTTGCGGATGTTGGAGGCAAACCAACAAAGGGACGAGGCTCGACGAAAGAGCCGAGAAGCGAGCGGAAGAGAGTCAGCTCAAGTTTCAAGACAATATAGAAACTCGATTCTCAATCCAACAGAAGCAGGTGGATGCCCTGCAACAGATCGTTCAGACTTTGGCTTCCAACCATTCCGCTGCAACAGCAACGACTCCGGTGGAACAACCCGTGCTTGAAGTAGAAACGCCGCAAATTCCAAGGACGAGGGATGTGACTGCCTTCGACTTTGGTCACTTCAAGAAAGTCTGCAACACCCCATTCAACGGGACTGAGGACCCAATCGTTGCTCTAGATTGGTTGGCCGAACTTGAAGACCACTTCGCTCTGCTAGAGGTCCCCGAAGAGAAGCGCGTCGTATGCGCTCAACTACAACTCCGCCTCAACGAGCACGATTGGTGGGACGTGCATCGACGATCTCTTCAATTTGATCACGGAGAGGAGGCGATCTCGTGGACGACTTTTCGTGCCGCGTTTGAAGAGGAGTTTATACCCCCTCCAGTACAACGTCAGATGGAGAACGAGTTCGTGCAACTGAGGCAAGGCAGCATGACAGTTAAACAGTATTCCGCCGAATTCAACCGACTCTCCAAATTCGCTAGGGCCTATTTACCTGTTGTAGCGAGTCGAGCTAGAAGGTTTGAAGGTGGTCTACGCCCTGTCATCCATTCGCACGTAGTCGTTCATCAGTACGAGACCATGCGAGGAATCATGAATCACGCTCTATCTCTTGAACCGCATTATCCTTACGTTCCTACCGGCGCTGTGCATACCTACAATCACAAACGCCAAAGCAATGACAGAGGAAACAACGCTGCAAAGCGCCACAATGAGGGCGGTTCGCTAAAAGGCAATCGGAGGCCAATTTGCCATTACTGCAAGCCGGGGCACACAGCTAACAATTGTCGTCGCAAGCTGGGGACATGCCTTCGTTGCGGTAATCCCAACCAACAAGTTGATGCTTGTCCGCTCCCTGATGGCCGCCAGCAACACAATGTTCCCTAGCGGTAGGCTCTATTCCTAAGTTTCGGGAAGAAACTTCCAATAAGTTGGGTAGGATGTAGCGCCCCGTTCCTCCTATTCGAGAAGCGCGGCTAGAAACACAAGATGGTATCGTTCGATCGGGATAGATTTTAACAAGAACTCGTCCTCGTTATGGATTTGTTTCTTCGGAATCGATTCCCATATTCAGTGGACCGTGCCCCCGGGATCGACTTAGCGGCAGTCAGGAGGGACCTCTCTGCTGTTATCTTTGTTGCCTCGGATTTCGATGTCGCTTGTTGCTTTCGTGCTTTGAGTTGGTTTTGGAATTGCTTGGGTTTTCTTGAACGGTTTTGATGGATTTCATTGTTTTCGTTCATTGAATTGCACTTCAATTCCGAGATTGGAAAGAGAGGAAGAAGTATTGATCGAGCTGTCCGTGCAATGGAGGTGAACGAGCAGTAGGCGACTTACGAGCGGAGTCGTGAAGCGCCTCTTTCCTTCTCCCTTCCAACCATCTAAGTGAGTGGCTACCATCCCGATTAGCTAGCCCTGCTTCCAAGTCTTCACACCTAAATCTTGCATTCTTGTTGCCCCGATCAAGCGATACCAAATAGTAACTAAAAGATGTCAAGATAAAAAGGGAATAGACTTGAAAAATATTGCTTGTCAACTAAACTTGTGAACGGTTATCATACTGTATGCTAGTTTGTTTCAAATGTTCATCATATGCTTCAATTTTAGTTAGAATGTATCTTCTTCTATAAATTGTGCTATGAATAGAACATGCCCTGCTATGCGAATAATTGTTCCCAGAGGCTATGCAAAATGAATCATGCAATACTGCTTGTCCTGTACTCGTGTTGCCTCAATTGCATGAACTGTTAACTTAGTAAACATATTGTTCGATCACGGACAACTTGTGCACAAGGTCTTAGTTCCTGCGGACGGTCGCTGGGGCACTGGCACCGATCCGGATGGAACTCCTGAATAGTCGCCTGTATCGGATGGAATGACTTGTGACGCCCCCTGTTCATTGCGTTACTTGTTATTTCATCCATATACTATGCCCCGTCCATTATGGCATCCCGCCAATGATCTCCTGTATATTTAAACCTGTTGCAAACTAACTTGTGTCTTCGTGGCAGGGAAGGCATGGTAAGCATTGTGCAGGTAGTTCAGACGGGCAGGTAAAATCCACCGAACGGTGGCAAGTTCATTTCAGTAAATTCTATATGCTGCTTACTTGTAAATGAACTAAGGCAAGATAGAAACCCACAAAAATATGCATGCTTCATTAAAACAACGTGTTGATTGGTATAGTTGGGTTAGCTCGCATTCACCAGTATGTTTCGACATACTGACCCTCGTTGAAACAGGTTCTCCGCACCAAGGCGAACCGAGCGAGGAGCCGAAGTCGTCTTCCCGATCCAGTCCAGCTGTTGGCACATCCTGATCGCGCCGCATTTTGAAGTACTTGAAGAAAGGAGCTTGCAACTCTACATACACAATGCAGCTCCGTGGCAAAACCGTCTTCCAGCCCGGAGGTTACATTTTGAAGTTTAGTAAAGGGATGTAATGTACAGGACTCCTATCTCATTTTGAGTCAACACTTTTGTAAGCCTGTGTGGCATATTAGCTGACTCGTTCAAGAGTTTGTAATAGATGTTCATTATCAATAAAGAAAACTTTTCCATGTTTCAAATCTGTGTTTCAATTTATCTGCGTACTCTGAATATGTGCTTGTTATGCAAAATACTTTAGCCTTGTGCGGGCGCAACCCCAGGCCCGCACGGCATAACGATTCGGGGGACGCCCCAACGATTCCACGGAATCGGATCGTGACAAAAGTTCCATGGGATACCAATGCTCACGTGCATCACTCAAAAGCCCGACTAAATATATGGAATCAATAGTAGTTATTAGAGGATATTACTGGAGGCTTGGATTTTTTGAATTTTTTCTAAAATGTCACCCTAGGAACCGTGTGTGTGTATATATATATATATATATATATAAGGTTCCTAAGGTTTCTCAAGGGAGCATCAACGGCAATCAGGGAGATCCTGGAGGCCGAGGAGGAGGTCGTGGCCTCTCTACTGACCAGGGGCGGTCTCCATGCAAGACCTGGGACCCCGGGTCGGCTTTAAGGGGAGGTGGAGGGGAGATGCTGGCGGTGGGGAATACCCTAGGGCAGCAAGGAGGAGGAGGAGGCTGGAGTACGGCGATTCGATGCCGACGGGATAAAGAGAAGGGTCTGGTGGTGCAAGGAAGGAACGGACAGGGGAGTGGGGGGAGGCTTCAACCTAACCCTAGTTTCACACGTCCGGTTGCAGCGATAGGTCATCAACGAGTGCAGAAGTGGACATTTGGGGTGCAAAGAACGCCGGAATATAGGCAGGCTTCGCTGGGATGGGGTCAGGCCAGACAGCGATCGACTCCAATGGACCAAGGGCGGATAAGCCGACCACACAACAAGAGGGGATGACCAGACAGGGCCTGGATAAGGTGAAGACGCCGATACATACCATGGGGAGGATGTGGGCAGATGTGTGTCGGGGGGGGGGGGAGGGGGCAGCGAGCGTCCTTCAGTACGGATGAGATAGCGAGGACTGCAATATACTGGCAAAATACGATTGTGCTTTATGTGCTCGGTGATAAGCCATTTTATGGGCTGATTCGTGCATATGCGACTAGGGTTTGGAGGCCGAAAGGAAGTATGAAACTTTATGTCAGGGAGGAGAGGTTCTTTATTAAATTTGGAATGCGGGAGGATGTTGATCGTATTTTGCAGGAAGGGCCATGGACATTCGATGGTAGGCTTATTATACTGAAGGAATGGAAGTCCAGAGATAAATGCTAACGAGACCTGCTATATATGGTGCTTGTATTGGTTCGCTTTTCGGGGTTTCCATTTTCTTATTGGGATAACTCGATGTTTATGAAGCTAGCAAGCTTGATTGGGAAACCAATCAAAGGCGATGATGCTATGTTGAGACGCTCCAGATTATTATATGCCAGGATCTTTGTCGAGATAGAGGCGGACAAAACTCTTCCACGGGTGTTGGAATATGATATACCATCGGGAGAGGTACTTATGCAACGAGTGGAGTATAAATGGGTATCGCCGGTATGTCATCATTGTAATTGTTTCGAGCATTTGAGTCTAGAATGGAGACCGACATTTGGTTAGACCCTTGGCATCAGCATGAAGGGCTAATGCATATGGTCGGGTTGCACATCGATGACGAGGCGTATCGTAAGGAGAGGGTGGCAGTTATTATCACAGATAGAGTGTGACGGCCTGAAGACCATGGGTATGCTCGCCGGTACCACGATATCATTGTGCGTCACAATAGACCCAAACTTGCCATGAAACAGGTGGGTATGGAATAATACGAGTATTATTCTCAATATTGACGGGCAGACTGCACGACGGCATACAATCGAATTCGAGTGGAGCATGATAAGTGGGAGCTGGCAGAAGTTGTATGGACTAAAGTGCAAAGAAGTTCCAGTTATGTTTGTATCGGCTATTGACGGGCAGACTGCTGACGCGGGATAGACTAGCTCGTTTTGGCATTCAGATTGGAGACCAAAGTTGCGTGATGTGTGGACAGGATAATGAGTCCTTGACACATATTCTTCATATGCCCGTTGACATCTCCAATATGGAGAACGCAGGAAGAGAAGTTGCACTTGCATACGAGTGATCATCGTGATATAAATACATCGGGATATAAATACAGTGGTTCAGGAGATCATGTCATCAAAGCATAGAGGAGCCATATGGTATCAAGATACTCGCAACAGACTTGCAGTTGCAGTATGGCATTGGAGAGAGGAACAACCGCATTTTCGAAGGCCTGACGAGTTCACATAATAGGATTATTCTCAATATTGAAAGTGATGTACAATGTTTGGGGTGTGTTGGGAGGAGCCAGGCTTAATGCCTTGAGTTGTAAGTTGGTCTTTAATTAATAAAATTACCGGTTCTAATATATATATATATATATATATATATATATATATATATATATATATATATGGTAAAAGGGATATGAGCTATAGGCTCATATTCCTACATGAGCCAATGCACACGTGGACCAATAGAAATGGAGTATACTAGTACACATGGGTGCACATGAGATAGAGGATTCCATTCATATTGGTCCACATGTGCATGGCTCATGTAGAAATATGAGCCTATGACTCATATCCCTTTTACCCATATATATATATATATATATATATATATATATATATATATTGGAAAGGGCATATTGGCCTTGGTAATTAATCTCTTCCACTTCTCCATTAGGACTCGAACACTCGACCACCAAGGCCGCATGCCTCTCCACTAACCACCTGGCTAGAGGGTCATTGGCAGCCTTCTTTTTTTTTGATATGTCCTTCCCGCCGGGTTATGAACTAATTTCCCAAAGGAAGATTCGAACCGTGCCCATCTCCACAGGAGCCCCCCATCGTAACCAACAGGCCACGACCCACGGACCATTGGCAACCTTATATATAGCAGTATAGGGACCTAGATCATAGTATAACGATCAACAGCTGACGAAAGAGGTCGTCTACTGGACGCGGTTCAACTAGCAAAGACTCTTGGAACAGCTGGAGTAAGAAGTCCCCAAGTTGGCGTATTATATATATTACTCCTTTTTTTCACTTACACCTAGAAAGTATCATCTATCATCACTGTAACAATCAGATATGTTCTAGTGAAAAAATGGTAATAAATCAAACTGTTGTTGTCTTGTATCTTTGAGATGGAATTTTCATCTAAATTTGTTATTCACCATAAAAGATCTTATATAAGATTTATCCAATCCCTAGATGTAACTAAAATAGTTATAGACAGGGAGTAATAAACCAATATTGAAACGACACAGGTACTGTCATATAACAAAGTCTAAAAAAATGGACAGGTAACTCAAGGATATGACAATGCGTACTTATATAGGCAAGAGGATTAAAAGTCAAAACACACGTTAATTATAGGAAGTTACAGTGACCTAACCACTGTTAATTAACATGTTCCATATCTAAATCTGATTACTAAAAAAGAAGAAAATTATGATTAAAAAATGCACTGTCCAAACAACAACTATACAAAATTCAAGCATCATTTCATTTCTCAAGAACACATTAATTTGTGACATTTTAAATGACATGAGATACAGATTTACAAGTTTCTGATATGCTTGAATTTGAGACAATCTATCAAGTACTGTAGTCTGGATACATTACGGATAACATATAAAGGTACCTTCAATTCATTGGACTGTCTCTGCTACATACTTGTATCCAATAATCGATTTTACCTACAAACAGTTAGTAGGTCTAGGTAGTTACTTTAGTCCCAAATTGGATAGACTTATATGGGGAAGGTTCTCCTCCTATATATATATATATATATATATATATATATACTCAAGCCACTCATTGAAAAGAATCCCACAGATCCCAATGTAGTTTTCTACACGATATATCGGGTGGTGTTATCCCACATTCTAGCCTCCACCAAAAATTAAAAACCCTAACCATCCACCTCATTCCTCATTTTAATCCTAGTCATCTAGATATTATCCTCCATTTCCCAATATTAAAAATCCCTAACTCCTACATAGCATCCACCATAAACTCAAAAACCCTAAGGGCACTTCTGCTGCGAATTTGATGACATTTTTTGAGGTCAACATTACAAGTTCTGACTTTCATACCATTAAATCGCATCCTTCTTGGAAGTACCGATCTGAGGGACTGAGAAAGGTCTCTTCTCGCACCTATCCAAGGACAAATCGCTCAAAGACTTCCTATCCCATCTCCACTCCCCAACCCTAACCCTAACATTCCCATCTACCACCAGTGGGTCCTTTATCCTCTGTCCATTTCTACAAGAAACTTCTTCCTCTAAACCTAAACTCATCCCCAACCATCCATCCTCATGCAGGTCTTTTTCACTGGGTTGCACTTGTCACCTGACCTTGACACCACCCACTCCCCCATTGAAGTCACACGAATTCAACTATTCCCCACATCAGCCAATCCTTCATATAAAAGCTACAGATCACTGAGAGGCATGTAGTCAATCGTGCCTCCCTAGCAAACCGAACGCGCCTGGCTCGATTCGCACCACAAGTCAGTCATTCCTCTCTGCAGTCACCTATCACTTCTCCAAATAAGCAACCATCGACCCACTCGACGTGACCGATTCTCCATGCCGACCAGCCACCTAGCCAAAGCTTAACTCCTCAGATCTACAGATTTTGCCACCCCTGCCTCCTCCGACAGTCACCAGCAATTCTTCGTGGCCGACCCACATCGATAGCTCTCCACCAGCATAATCCTGATCACCTCACTACATCTAATGCAAATCTTGATCCTCATCTTCGTCTCGATCTCTAACCCATACCTATCTCATTCAGTGCCCCCGGCCTCACCTCCCAATTCAAGCTCATATGCACAGTCTGTGTCAGGATCAACAAAATGCCGAAGCGCCTGGCCACGTACACCTCAATCAATGATTGGTTCGTGATCCCCATCTTCAACTACAATTTCCTCTTCGTCGCGACCACCACGATCTGAGTCTCGCAAGTGCTACTTGCAAACACCTCTCTGCCTCACATACACCATTTCCATCCTGAGCTAACAAGACCCTTAAAAGGAATCCATTCTCTCCAAGATTCTGCTCTTTCCTCTGATGGTTCTTTACTAAACCTGCCAACAAGTTCATTCTTAAAGAACCACAGTTTTCATTCTTCTATTGAATTATGTAACAGCACAAAATTGTGTTCTCAAAAAGTCAGTCTGATTACTTGTTCTGTTGGCCTGAAATGGAACAAGATTTGACGAGGCACCATTCAGTTCTCAGGATCCCAGCAGCCATTTGACCACAACTGAGCTCGCTTCACTGATGCCACCTCCAATAGCTTCTTCAATGAACAGCTTTCACCGGCTCCAGTTACCTCTAGGAAGCTCCACGACGATCCTGCGACATCGTTTCAGTGACAATGATGCCTTCCATGACTACTCTCTCCTAGTGCCTCTATTAGGACAACATTCATTCCCAAAAATTACTAATGTTAGCCTCTATTAGGACAACATTCATTCCCAAAAATTACTAATGTTATATATTGCTTAGATCGGTAACTAGGGATCCCCAGAACCACAGATTGGTATGCATATCGATCGATAGAAGATTAACAGGTTTAATACGTGATCTAACCCTTCAAAGGTGAAAACTAGGGTTCACGAATTATACCTGAAGTAACAAGAAGAAGAAGGTTTTCAGCAACCTTGATCAATTAGCGACCCCAAGATCTTTTGCACGTATTCCTTACTCGGATTGGACGTCATGTGGGCGACGATCTTCCAACATTTTCTTCAACTTGGCCGACCCTCTTTCTCTTCTTACGTGAAAAATGAATTTAGAGAAAGTTGCTCGCTTCTAATATGATATGACGGCCAGAGAATAGAGTATATATATAGGCTACGACAGGGACCATGAGAAGAAATTAGGGTTAGGTCTCCTAACGGATCTGGGTATCCCATATTCAGCCCGAACACACAACCCTGGCCCGTTAACAATAGCTCAATCCACTAAAGAGCTATTATTGCACTAACTTCCTAATCCAAAATTACGTTTATGATCCTTCTTATTATATGCATGTTCGTCTCACCATGTTAAGATATCGAATGTCCGTCGATCAAATTAAGTTACTGACAACTATATTAATCGACATCTTTTATCCTTAAATAGTATCACTCAACTTTATTTGTCATGTCGGATATAATCCATCTGCAGGGTTTACATGACAATCCTTATGAGTTCCTTAAGGGGACATCATCAACCCGATGTATCGGGACATGGATTCCTTTTATAATCAACAACCCATCATACACACAATGTCATTACCCAATTCATAGAGGTTATTGACCCATAATGAATCCCACTCTTTTATGAGTCAAAGTAATGCATATTGCATATACATGTCTGTTAATATATCCAGATTAAGAGCACAAGCATCCATAATAACAGAGGTGTTTGTTCTCTTATGTAATCAGTATAAAGAGAACAACCTTAAGTGGTCTTGTTGAATACACACAAAGTGTACTATTGTAAATCTATAGTCAAGATAGACTAATACCAGACTACACTACAACATTACTAATGGTTTGTCCAAATCCATCTAGGTAATGAACTATTTATATATTCCACATGGAACTGATAATATGATCTTCTGTGTGACACCACGCACCATATTATCTACAATATAGAATATAGACACTTGCATTAACATTATAACAAATACAACATGCAAACATTTGTCCATATGATTCTCATATAAAAATAAGAAAATGTAATTAATACAAAGTGATGCTTTTAGTATATAACCCTCACATTTATGCTTGATGACTCCTTCTATTGTGGCCTTCTATCGTTGTCTCACGGTCTATCTTGGTGTCTCCTCTCTTGATGTGATACCACTGCTCTTTGTGGTCTTTCTCAGCTTCTATCCTCCCGAAGTGATATCTAGTTGGCTATTTCTTAAATCAAGTTTTGCATGCTCGATAATAACCAACTGTAGAGGGAGTGTTGACTAGGTATTCCAGTAACAAAACTCTATCCATCTCTCTCAGCACCGTTTCTCTTTGCGGTCTCTATCTCTTGGCATTGTTGCTCTTTTCTTCGCACTCTCTCGGAACTATTGCTCTTCGCAATTTGTCTCTTGATGTCATCTTATGAAGTGATCAGCTCCAATCTAATACTACGTTTACTATTGTTACTATTTCTGGTGTTTTGCCCTACTAGTGTTTTCCTTTTATACTTTATGTATGAAGTTAGACATGTTTCCCATACTCCAACTTGAGGGAAAGTGTTAATAGTAGTGATAGTTTGTGGGTCTATGTAGTTACTTTAGTCCCACATTGGATAGACTTGTATGTGAAAGGTTCTCCTCCTAGCATATGTAATTATGTGCTCAAACCACTCAACGAAAGCAATCCCAATGATCCAAATGTATTCCATAAATACATTTCTTTTTGTCAAACGCTTGTTGAGACATTGAGAACTCTTTCAGCTCAGAGTGTGAAATCAAAAGCACTTCCAGAAAGATATAACTTCCTACAAAAGTGCATGGAAAAAGGATCACAAATGATTCAGGATTGGTCAACAGGTTTCTAGACATTATTTCCTTTTGGAAATTCAACACCTGTTAATGAAGGAATGGGGTATTGGGTCTGTGTAGGTTTTCTACCGTTTGGGAATCATATACTTTTATGAAATGAAGAAGAGTAATGCAAATCCTTAGAAATCTCTAACTGGGGCACACATTCGCTCGTACTGTCTCCATTTTTGTATATAGAAATCTTCAACCACTATTGTAAACCTATGTTGACGGTATCTTACGATACAATATACTACTATTTCGTGTATCAATTGATCCGGTTACCGGTACGATATTACGATATACATAGGCTGATAGGTAGAATCGATGTTATTTTTTTAATTGAGTCATATATCGTATACTTAGAATCTGGATTCTAGAACTAGATAGACCTGTAAAGATGAAACAAATAAAATGTTTATGAAAAATTATATTACATCATGTTCCTATATAGTTTAGAAGTATAGACCTAAACTCCTAGAGTTATTCTATCATACGATACACGATACAACACACAAGCAACGACACACAAGCAAATCGATACACATACATATCGCGAGTTGACAACCTAGATTTTAACTCCTTCCGCTGACAAAAGCTTTTGAAATAGAATCGGGGCTACAGGATTTGAAAGATAGCACTGAGCTAGGTAATGGTCAGTGATTGTAACATCACAAAATCCAACATGAATAGTTCGGATATTGCTCTTGCACCATCATGGTCAAGGGAAGAGGCTATCTTTTCATAAGTAGGTATAGACTATAGTTCAGTTTAATAGGAAAAAACCATTGTAAAAGTGAGATCCATGGTAGAAAAAACAAAAACTGAAAAACTTCCATGCAGGAATTTTCAAGGATAACCCCAATAATAGTAGGCCATTGAAGACCAGTAACAACAATATATTCAACCTAAAATGTAATAAATAACAAGCATAAGAGTTTATATCCCAAGTTCCAAACTATTCAACAAAATGAAAAGTATGATCAAACTTGTGTAAGTTAGATCATACATATGAAACATAAGGCAATGATTAATAGTGGTTACCTTGAAAATGTTTCCCGCATAAGCAATTGTACAAGAACACATTTTGATTTGCTTTTGGGAGTGATTGCTTGTGATCCATCTCTGCAATTCTTATTAAACTGTGCAGCCTCTCCTCTCTGATCATGTACAAAGTAAACCTCAATTATTGAGCTAGTAGTGTCAGCACTCCACATAACAAGTTTAAATGTATAGTACATTTCACAACCGCACATTTATCATATCATATGGTATTATAAATAAGGTAATGATACCTTGAACTTAGGTAATAAACCCTTCAGCAAAGAAATATATATGAAGCAAAACATGACAGAAAAGAAAACAGGCAAAAAAAAAAAAATTACCTCGTGTAATTCTTGATGCCCCTTTGAAGGTAAATCATGTACGTCTTCATCTTTAACATGAAAGAAAAGGAGTCAGTTTCTTTCATTATGAATGCCAACAACCATTAATTAATTTAATCTATAAGAAATCTATACAACATGAAAACAACAGCATTCAGTGTTTTATGCACATAAAAAAGAGGATAGCCAATGGACGACAAACTAGTATTTGTTTTGATCCATGGTTAATACATGATAGAATCATTGCCATTCTTGGGTGGAATTCTTTCGCTCAGAGAAAACCACCAAGTTTGCTAAATTATTGAACAAGGCAACTGGAGAGCAGGTAAGTTGGAGTCTACTAGACACTTCCAAGAAGAGATACTGAAGATTCGGATTATACAGGATAACTATACATAGTGGCATTGGAAAGAAACAACCAATAGAGAGTTCTCTTTAAGAACATCAATTAAGGGACCAGAGGTATCTACGGAAGGGTAGAACGGAGCACTGTTGTATAGTTACAGGAAATTGCCGCAGGATGAATACCTGTTTATGCAAGGCCATACTTGATAGGCTTATGACCAAAGATAGACTAACAAGGTGGGGCCTACAAATAGACCCAACATGTAATCTATACAAAGCTGATGTCGAGAGTCGAGACAGCAAACACCTATTCTTCAAATGCTTTAGATATAGGAGTTGTGTAGACTGAGACTAGCTGTGTAGACTGAAACTGAAGATGAACCACAAAAGAAGCTATAACTTGGAAGATTGAAGTTACATAACTTACCTGGCAAAGCAAGAAGAAATATAGAATCTCAATACTTCTGAGATTGGTTCTAGCTGCAGCTATATGGAAAGAGAGGAATAGGAGTGTATTCCAACAAGGGGAAATACCAATGTAGTCAAAGGCGTGCCTTGCTCCTAGGCGCAAGGGCAGCGCCTCAGGGCAAGGCACTCCGGACTTGGCGCAATTCTTATGGCGCACCTTTTCCGAGTGCCTTGGAATAGCTAAGGCACACCTTGAAAATCTTGTGAAAAAAATAACATGTTTAGCTATTTTTTGAACTTTTGTACTGTTTCTAGACTGTTTTTTGAACTGTTGTACTCTTTTTTTACTGTTTTCTCTCTCTCACTCAATTCAAAGTGATTGCAACCTAGACATAGGGGAATTTGAAGCACACATGTTTATCAATGTAGAAATCTGATGTGAATATATATATATATATATATATATATATATATATATATATATAATTTTTGCGTTTCGTGTCGCTCGGACGCGAGCCTTAAGTGCGCCTTGCACCTCGGGCGATTTAGACCCTTTGCGCCTCGAGTGCGCCTTACACCTTTGACTAACTGTGAGTACGCCTTGCGCCTTTGACTACCTTGGGAAATACCCAAAATCTTCTTATGTAAAAAGTAAAAAGTAAATAGGAAAGAAAATCCAAGAAGACGTTTCTATTATCATGTCCATAGTCAATGTAAATACCAAGGACATCATTGGAATAGAGTAAAACTTGTAGATTTTTACATCAATACAATTAACATTTTCACAATATATATATATATATATATATATATATATAGTGACACATACAATTTAACATCTAAAAAATACACAATCTCAGTCGTACGTCAATAGAAATTAATGGTTCAGATCTATATAACTCTATTAAATAGTGGGTTGTATTAATTAGTGGGATGTGCAATTAATGTGTTGTGATTGTTGGGAAAGGAAACTACCATGCATAATTATAGTTCGTGGCCATATCAGACAAATCTGAACCATTAATTTTTATTGATACGCGGCTGAGATTGCATATTTTTTTAGATGTCTTCCTATATATATATATATATATATAATAAAATAAAATAAAATAAAATAATATATATGGCATAGAGGAGTCCTTGTGGCTCTTTTCCTGTTTAATATGGATTTTAGGCATGAGTCAATCTCACAGTCAGCATTAGACTTGGGATTAGGTGTGAATAGTGTTGGTTCTTCAATGTAGGTCCCAGGACGCATTCAAATTAGAGGCGGGTTTTAGGCATTCAAGGCAGCATTAGAACGGACTCAGGCCTGTCGAGGAGATTTCTCTCTAGTTGTACCTGTAGTTACACTTACAAGATGGCTGCCAGCTGCCTCATAATTCAGCCACCAAAGTTCTTGTTTCCTAGGTGCTAGCTCGCATGAAATGCCTAGGAGGCCGCATTTAACAACCTTGATAAATTGTAAAATATGATACTTCTAGTTCTCTCTGTATGGTTAATGGTTATGAGAAAGTAATTTTTCGACCAGGACAACCCTTGAATCGAACAAGGTTAAGAGGTAAGAAGAATAGATCTGAACAACCCTTGACAATCTATATTGGCGGGAGAGAAGGATGAGTTCTTGGTTTTCAATAGGACTGGAAATCGAACGAACGAGCTCGAACAAAGAGTGTTCGAACTCGGTTCGACTAAACTATCGAACGAGTTTGATTCAACCCGAGCTTAAGGTCTAGCTAGAAATGGTGTTTGAACTTAGTTTGATTAGAGACTTAAAAGGATCGAGCTCGACTCGATTTAGCTCGCGAGCTCGGACAAACATGAACCGAGCCCGAGCCAAAACCGAGTCAAAGCCCTATTAAACCTATTGTATAAACCTTCACACTTTTGCTCTCAAGTCTTAAAGACTTTTTTTGTTGAATTACTTTTGCTCTTTAACATCATAAATTTACCATCAGATAAAGAATAAAAAAAGAGTGAAATTTCTAAGAGAAAATTTATTTTCATCCATCAAAAAAGACAACATATACTAGGGGAAGCTCTAATACGAAAAACTGAACCAAGCTCGAGCCCATTCACGAACAAGACCGAGTCGAACAACCTATGGTCAAACTCGGTTCGAACTTCGAACACCCCTTCGAACCAAAAAAAAAAATGCAAGTCCGAACACAAATAAAATACTATAGAAGAGGTTCAAAATACAAGAAAGAAGAAATCCAAAATTTTGAAGAATGCACGGAAGAAATCCAAGTTACAGAAGAGGGCTAAGAAACAAATAAAAATTCAAGAAGAAGACACAAATCAGCACGAGAAGCCATAAGATGATGAAGAAGACACTTCTCCTTTGAAGGGTGAGAACCAAGATAATAGAGAATTGTGATTTGGTCCTGAACAAAAGAAGTGAAAGAAAGACACATTATCTATGAAGATCCAATTCATATGTACATCTCAAGTCTCAAGAATTCAAGACTTATGTACATCTCAAATCTCAAGAATTCAAGAACCGGTTGGAATAGAAAATCAAAGGCAAAGTTACACGGACATCAAGATTAGTCGAGCCTTTAAAGATAAAGATCTACACAAAGTATCCATATGTATGGTGCGTGATATACTAGGAAGTATGGACACTTCAAAAGTTCATGCCATGTATGTGTCACATCATTTCAGACACGTATCAGACACGGTGTGGACACTACAAAATATAATAAGACACCAAAATAGGTGTTGAATCCGTGTCATAATGTTAGAACCATGCCGCATGTACGTGCACATGCAACATAGGAGATATTGCAAGTTCCATCCACTGAACTCGAGGATGGCTTCTTCTAAAGAACGGGGCCTGAATCCTGATGTAGTATGATTTGGTGTCAAGTTGTTCTGGATCTGCAATGTGCAAGATGGTAATCCAGTGATATCTCCCAGCACATGTTCCATTTTTGGGCACGTCACACCGATTTAATAATATAACAAAATGATCTACCACTATCGTCTTCAAAAGTTTTCTGATTTGTGCTATTTAGGCCTCAAGATGTTAGTATTGGTGAAGATCAAGAATAGTCTCAAATAAAATACTAGTTTGAGTCAGTTTAGGTTTGTTTAGGATTTGATTCTGCTTGCTCTGTTAATCTTAAAGCAGTTTTCATCTATCTAGAGTTGCTTTTTCATTGGGATTAGAACTCTTATAACGGCTATAAATAAAAAGCTTTGTAACTTCTCTTCAACAGTATCCATTACTAATAGAAAATTTTCTGAAGAGTTTCCTCTTCTTTTTTATTTTTGGTTTTCTGGATTCAATGTTTCATTTAGTGGATCCCAAATAATTATCTCGGGCAATTAACCATTCAGCTTCATGTGGCACCTATCTACACTACCAACTACGTTACGCGCCCACCCGGCACAAGAGACCACATCAGTCTAGAGGAGTATTTGCAAAAGATATAACAGAAAAACAGACAAACCCTAAAAACGGCTCCCCCCATAATCTTGATGAACATCAGACAAAGAAAACAAGATAATAATCAGCTAAAAATAACATGTATACGCAACTAACTACCAGTTACCAGTTACCACAATCAGCACAGTAGGTTTGCCAAAATAGTCCTGTCAGAAGCAAATTAAGAAATGTAACGGACAAACAATCCAAAACCTAAACTTTCCCCCAAAATCATGTGTTAATTAGACATTCAGTTCCCTCCATGATTCCAAGGGCCGGCCCTGGCCCAGGGCAGCCAGGACGACCAACCAGGGCCGACGGACAAGGGGGGCCCAAAAAAATCAGTTTAAATATAAATATATTGGAACTAGTATGTACCATGGAATCCCCTTTAACACAAAATAATTGTGATGTAGTGGTTATTATGTTAGACTTGCATACTAGAGGTCCTTAGTTCAATTCTTGGTGGTAACATTTTTTTTAATTTTTTTTAGTTTAGTTTTTTCATATTTTTTACATGATATACAGGTTCTATTTTGAAAGTTCACCTCGGACCTCCATGAGCTCAGAGCCGGTCCTAATGATTCAATCCACAGTCTTCTATGAATTCCAGAAAAGCATACCAATAAATAGCGGTTATTTCTAAAGGCACATCCAAACTTGCTCATGATAGTCCAATTTTTTGTTTTTATTTACAAGTTTGCCATCGAAAAATTTTACTCGTGACTATCCAAATATTTTTTAGGACTGTCAAATTTTTTGACAATCCAGTTTCTCTATTAGAAGGACTGTCAAATTTTTTGACAGTCCGGTTTCCCTATTGGAAGGACTGTCCAATTTTTTGACAGTCCGATTTCTCTATTGGAAGGACTGTCCAATTTTTTGACAGTCCGATTTCTCTATTGGAAGGACTGTCCAATTTTTTGACAGTCCTAGAAAACGAGCAGCAGAAGCAGCGGCGGCAAGAGCAGCGGTCGCGCAGAGCAGCGGTGGCGGTCGAGCAGAGCTGTGGCAGCGGCGGCCGCACGGAGCTCGCACGCGTCCCCGTCCGCGAGACCTCCCTCCACCTCTCCGTCTTCCTCCTCCTCCTCCTCCTCCTCCTCCTCGAATAGCAGAAGCTACGGCAACGGTCGCACAGAAATGCGGCTGCTGCCGCGCGGTGCTCACGCACGTCCCCGGCCGCGAGACCCCCCTCCACCTTGTCGTCTTCCTCTTCCTCCTCCTCCTCCTCCTCCTCCTCCTCCTGCAGTTGGGGTTGGAGTTAGGATTTGGGGTGGGAGAGAGAGAGGAGGGGTGGGCAGCCCATAGTAAATTTTGGGTTATCCTGAGTAAAGCTTGCTTCAGTCTGGGCTAGCATCAAGTAATGAGCTGTACTGAGCAAGTTTGGATGTGCCTTTAGAAATAACCTAAATATCTAACCCCAATTGTAACCCCATGAACAAACAAACAAATTGTTCAATTAGGGTTTGAGATCATTAGAAGAAAGAAAGTACCTGAAATGAAGCCCTCTCTGTCGTCGTCGTTGTCGTCGTGGTCGGAAAAAGGAGAAGTATTATCATCGTCGGAAGAGGTGGTCTGGCTGGAGTGGTAGGGAAGGACGGAAGAGATGAGCTTGCCGGCGCCGGAGATGAGGCCGCCGAGGGACCAGCCGGGGCTCGCCTGCTGGAGGGGGCGGAGGACGGGGTAGGGGGAGGCGGAGGACCGGCGGCGCCCGCGGAGGATCTTCCCGCCGGATCCGGTGGACGGAGGATCCGCCTCCGGCTGGCGGGAACAGAAGAGGGAGGACATGCGAGGGAGGGAGTTTTTGTAGTGGGGAGCGAAAGAGAGAATTTCGGAGATTTTTAAGATTTTGGTTTTTAGATTGGGGCGTGGGGAATATGGTGAACTTACTGTTGTGTGGACTCCATGTGGATGAATTTCTTTCAACTTTCTGGAACGTGCTGATACTTAGTGACTTTAACGTGAACTCGGAACTATTTCAGCTATTATACAAATGGAGCAGTTCTCATGTAAGAAAAAGTTAGGCTAAATTACAAACTGAAATCCTTACCAACTCAAAATTTTCAAACTTTGATACTCTTAACTTTGATAAATATTAACTTAATATTCTTCTCTCAATTTTATTTTATCTTAACAGTATTAATAAATAAATAAAAATTATCCTCCCATCTCTCTTTTCCTCCTCTCTCTCTCCGGCAACCCGGGGTAGAAGACAAAGGACGCTCGGAGAGGACGGGGATGCGACGGGCCCGGGGGACGCAACGGGACCTGGACGGGAAGGGAGTTTTTGTTTAGGGTAGCGAAAGAGAGAGAGAGAGAGAGAGAGAGAGAGAGACACAAAGAAGAACGGAGAGAATTTTGAAGGATATTTATTTATTTGTTAACCCCAATTTCATGGATTTAAGATTTTGAATTTTTTTAAATTTGGGACGTGGCGAGTATGGTGAACTTACTTACTGTGTGGATCACATGTGGGTGAATTTCTTTAACAGAAAATTTATATGGTCTGAAGAACTTTTTTTAATTTGCACAAAAACTGAACAATTTTAGAGATTTTGCATTGAACGGAATCTGCAACTGGCGCCAGTGTAACTGATGTTAGACTTAAAAAAAAAAAAAATTTGGTGCCAGTCACATTGCCGCATGCAATCTTGCATGGTTGTTGTTATATGCATTAGCATGCATTCTTGCATGCATTTTAATGCATATTATTTAATGTTGTTGTTGCATGCATTAGAGCACCTCCAACCCTGTTATGAGTTTGGAAAAAATAATTGTCACATATGTATCTAACTTTTTATTTCAAATTCTCTTCTTCAATGCAAATATGAAATAAATTGTGAAGTTGACATAGCAATGACATGTCAAAAATAATGTAAAGTTGGTTGTATAAATCTAGACAATGGATTTCACAATGTTTTACTTCCACATTATCAATTATGAATAAAAAAAATTATAAAAAAAGAAAGAAGTAAAAAAGTTGTCTTGGAAGTTGAAAAAAAGTAGTTTTTATTGTCTTCTCAATACTTTTGCATTGAAGACCACTTTTCTATCTCATTGTTTGTGTGAATATAATCTTGCTACATAGAAAAAATATTATTTTGTGACTCATGCCACATAGGAATCACAACACTAAACAAAACAATACAATTGGAGATGCTCTTAGCATACATTATCATGTATTAGCATTATTATTCATTTATTGCATGCATTATGTTTGATGCCAGTGGACTGACATCATCAGGTTCAAATTTTAAAATCTGATATCAGTTGTACTGATGCCAAATTTTTAATTTTATTTTTTTAGTTTGACGTTAGTTGAACTGACGTCAGATTTCGTTTACGGTAAATTCTTAAAAAATGTTCTATTTTGTGCAAATTAGAAATAAAATTTCACCCCCATAAGAAATTTTGTCTATCTTTAATTTTCTGTGGAATGTGCTGCTGTCGTAGCTGTAGTAGTAAGAAAAGTCTGGCGAAGGGCTGCAGTGACTTTAACGTGACCTCCTCGCACTATTTCAGCTCCTACAAATAGAGCAGTTACTCAGGAAAAAGTTAGAAAAGGTTGGATTTGGTAAGCAAAAAAAGTTTTTTTTTTAAATTACTACCAAAGATCAATTGAATATGTGATGCAGACCAGATGGATCGCAGTATAATTCATAATATACTAAGCAAAAGCTACTTTATTATTCACGTACAACATTTTATTACCTTATAAAAGTTTGAGGGGGGAAAGACACAATTTTATTAAAATAAAAGCTATTTAGACAAGATGCAAACAATGCAAATATACATTTCTTAGTCCCATTTAATTCTATCAAATAGGCAAACATACAAATAATGTAAGTAAGCTTATTAATCATCTCTGTAAATAACAATCCAAAATTAGCTTCAAATTTAGAAAGTTTTTCAAACATGGAATGCACTAAGATTATTTTACTGTTGGAGTGGTTGGAATTTCTAACCTATGTGGAAAATACCTAGGAGTACGACGAGCTCATCCGTGTGTCGAAAAAAATCGAGGAGTGCATTGCGTCGTATATTGGAACATATATGGTAAGTAAATATATGATTGTATTTCTATCTTTGACTTTGATTATATATTTATGATTGGATCTTTCATATATTAATTTTCCATATAATTTGACTTTCATTTATGACAAGCCAATAAATGATTGGATTTCCTTATCTTTGATCATAAATATATGATTGAATATAATTAGATTTTCATATATATTTGGCTTCC
Organism: Iris macrosiphon; assembly: GCA_036927795.1. Lineage (NCBI taxonomy): Eukaryota > Viridiplantae > Streptophyta > Magnoliopsida > Asparagales > Iridaceae > Iris > Iris macrosiphon. The sequence goes on along the minus strand of JAYESA010000004.1, from coordinate 93,709,602 downwards.
ATATATAGACCCTAATTCATGCAAGGATTTATAAAAAATGTTCATGCAATACAACAACAAAAAAAGGTGGCAGGAGTGCTTTGCAACTATTGAGAGAAAAAAAGGAGAGATCCACAGCTATTTCGAAGAGGGGACCGTTTCGGCTTAATTCTATTTCTCGTCGTTTCTGCTCTTCGTGTGTCTGTGATCATTTTTTTATTCCAAAGATTTGTGGTGATCCGTGTTGGATCGATGAAGAGTTTATAGAGGGTGTAACTTTCTATTCCAATAGTGGAGGCTTTTCAGGGTTCGACTCAGATCGTCCCGTAGATTTTTTTTTATCTGGATTTTTCACGTATAAATTGCTCGTATTTGAGTTTGGCTTTTCTGTGTGATTTTGGCATTTGGTTTGTGTTACTTTTCTTCGGTTCTCTCGCAGGCTATTTTATCACGACCCGCACCCGGTGTAGGGATACAAGTAGTGAACAACGTCTAGCCTACGCCGCAACATTGACGGTAGAACGTTGTTTAGGTAAACTATCTATCAATATAAATATGCCACCAACAATAAATATACTCAATCACAAATCTATAAGATGAAAATAAGCACGAATATAAAAAAAGAATAGAAGAGTCACGAATACAACTCATGAGACAAATAATAATATCCAATGAGTCAGAGAAAACTAACAACAATGCTGGAGATAAATCCAGTACAAAAAGAACTAAGCTATGAGTCATGGGTCGTCTGTCTCAGTCGGGATGAGACCCTCCTGAGCCAAGGTCTCTGGCTCTAAGCCAACCACGTCCTGAGGCCCGTAGTGAGTGGGTTACCACTCTTCAGTGTCATTTGGAAAAAATATATCCAGTCAGGAAAGGAGCAGAGTACATCTCTAACGGCAATTCTAATAAATGATATAAACTATGTAACAGTAAATAGATGTGAATATACAAGATGCAACATATAGATACAAGATATATACAATAACGAAAATACTAAAATAAATACCTGAATGAACAATATAGCAATGAACAAGAATACTAATGACTAAGTAAGTGAGTACCAGCTTTAACATATGATCTGCTTGAAAACTTGCACAAGTATAATGGACTGGTTAATCACACATGTGATGTATGATTAACACTCACAAGGAACAAGACATGCACAAGAAGGGTATGATCACATATCTATACTAAATACTCCCCGCCCCTGACTGGTATAGTGGATCCAACCATGGTACGTTATGACACGATATTCACTAGGAAGGTAGCAAGTCTCCCTAACAAGAAGAACAAGGAAACAAGGGTTGCACAAGATACACCTGTAAACTCCCTCACCAAAAAATAGATATCTTGTGTGTATTTTATATTTCTTGTATTTGTTTTAGATTATTTTTCAAAATAATTAAAATCCAATGATTATATTAGGACACTTCACCGTGGTTTGGACATTAATGATATAGGATGACCACAATCTGTATCGCCCTTCATAGAAAATAGCCTACACAAAAGACACTACCTGTAGGATCTTTTCGTGGCACAAAAATTCGATTCCTTGGCATTAGTATGACATTAGTGTAACAACCATAGATTCTTGTGTTAAATATTTAGATAATTTATATATATATAATTTAATTGTGGTTATTTTCTAATTTCAACTTTTCTACAATTAGTAACCCATAATTTTACGTGCCAAGTTAGGCATTTTCTCTTTTTGTAGATTTGCATATTAATTGCCATTATCTCATTCTTTTAGAATCTTAATCCTACCCATGACCGAAACCCCCCTAACTTTATTTTGTATTTTTTAGTATTTTATTTTCTCTTCATTTAAATGATGAATTTTTAGAGTATTCTCTTAGAAAATAATTTTTTTGATTATTTAGTTATAAAAAGATACTTATTTAAAACTATTTTTCCAAAGTTATTTTTACTACAATTTATCTCGTGTTAAAATATTATAAATCTCGTAGAAGTTATTTTGGGTACAAATATGTGTTTTAGAAATTGTTTTTATATATATATATAAATATATATTATTTTGTTAAAGAAGAATAAATATTCTAAGAATTTATTATATGAAAATATATTTTTGTATTTTTATATTCCCATTTATATGTATAAATATATATGCAAATAATTTTGAAAAATCATTTTCCTATTAATAATAATAATAATAATAATAATAATAATAATAATAATAATAATAATAAAATAAAAAGGAAAAAGAAAAAGAAAAGTAAATAAATAAAAAGGAAAAGAAAAACAAAAGAAAACAAAAACAAAAACTACTTAAACCCCTAATCTAAAACCTAAGTTAAATTCCTATTACTAACTAATCTACCCCACAGCAAAACCTACGACCCGCGCCCCTTCAGCCGCAAACTTCCCCCCATCCCGATCTCTCTCTCTCTCTCTCTCTATATATATATATATATATATATATATATATATATATATATATATATATATATATATATATATATAACCTAAACCCTAACCCTAATCCCCTTCACCTCGACCTCAGCGTCGTCGACCCCATCGCTGTCGCCGACCTTCATACGACCACCGCGCAGATGCCGCATCGGCCAGCGACCGCCACTGCAGCAGCCGCGGGCTGCCCGCGCGCGGATATCAATAGCAGCAGCGTAGCCCCGACGCCCCATCTTCATGGTATTATATCTTCCTCATCTTAGATTCGTTTTGGGAGAGGTTATCCGTATACGTTCACAACCTAACCCTCTAGGATTCCTTTCAAGCGGGACGAGTTTTCGTGTCCTGGATTAGTCGAAAAATCGACCGAAAAACGGCCAAAAAAATGACCAAAAATAGTCCAGAATTTTGACCCAAACCCCCATGTTCATGCCCAATTTGCCACCAACCTATTTAATATTTTCAAAATCTAATTAAAATGTTTTCTTCTCAATATAACCGAGAATTTAACTGTTCTTTTAGTTTTTATTAATTTATTTTATTCGTTAAATTATTTGACCTCCAAAATGACCAAAAACTTGCTATTTTAAAACTAATTTTTTGTGATACGGAGTACGAACGGGACCACCTCATCGCGTACCAATTACACCGAAAGGCGTGTATGGTATATCCTGAAGTGTTGGCTGTCACGCCCCGATCTCCCGCAGACAAATCGACCGTTCCCACTAGGCGGGAATCACCCTCGCCAGCGCTCCCGCAGAAAGATCGCTTGACCCATCCGGGCGTGATGCCGCACGAGCGTGATCCACGCCCGTGCAAGGCCATGGTTCATTGGCTGGCGGTAAGAGTTCTAAGCCACAGTCACACAGATTGTCCGAGTGCAGCGGAGTCATGAACGCATAGCGATTCGGTAACAAGTTCTCTGAGTTGACAAATATAGCGGAAGCATTGAAACATAAGTTGAAGTAAAGCAAGCTCTTTTATTGATATAAACATGTGTTACAGGCGACGTCTAGCCGAGATTACAAGTCGCTCAAGACTCTCTCTTTGAAACATAAAGCGTGCCAAGTGGCTACAACTGTGGAATGATTGTAGAGGCGATGTCCAGGCGAGTTCGGACTATATTCCAACATTATGTCTTGTATACGTGCTTCAGTTCCGGACGCACCGTTGCAAGGCTTCAGAGGGAACTCCTGGCCTTAGCACACACGTTGGAGGCATCTGCACCGAACGAGGTTCTCCCGTACCCTGCATACAAACTGGTGGATTATCAGTACATTGAATGCACTGGTGGGGAAGCTACTCGCCCGCTCGACAAATCCAAACACGTAATATAAGTTTCCTGCACAACTATTAAGTTGTCTTTCTAGTTGCCTTAGGATCAGTTTCATGCAAATATTGAATAGCCTAACGTGTCGGGCAGTGCGCCGTATAACATGAGAGGAAACACGGTGAGACTTACCAACTTACCATTTCCTTCCCTGTCCAAGGCAAACATTGTTAATTCAAGCACGGACAAGTATAACATTCAGGAGGCATAGCACATGCAAACCTGAGGGTCGTTTTAACATGATCGTTCAGGTGTTCAGTTGTTCATTGATGCGATGTAGTGACTCGCACGCGGATAGCCGCTAAGCGAGGATGACTTATCTATATGAACATGAGTCGCTGGCATAGCCATTACTGGACGTAGTCGAGGATAAGGATAGCATGCTACGAGAGTACACGAGGCGCTGCAAGCTACCCAGTCCCGAACACGACGACTACACATGAGCTCCATCCGGACCGGATCGGCCCCAGTGCCCCGGTGACCGTCTGTGGAACTAGTCCACGACATGCATAATTGGGGTCTTCCAATTATCACGAGATACACGAGAACACGAGAACACGAGAACACGCGTGCACTAGAACAAGAGAACTCGAGAACACGAGTGCACGGGAACACGAGTACACGAGTACACATGATACTTGAATCATGATTCTGTACAGTGAATATCTTGCCTTGATGCATTCCCCTGGTTTGGGGCTGCCTGGTGACCTAACGGTCCTGGATACTTGCAGGTTCAATCATGCACGGAACGACTACTTAGTAGTCTCCCAGGGTTTGGATAAAAATAAGGCAACATTCAAGCAGACAAGCATGCGTTTCTAAGGAACATAAGCATGCACGTTTGCTCGGACCCGAAGGTAAGCCGAGAGATGAAACCGTTAGGGACTTAGCATGCGAGGGTCTGAATATAAGCAGTATTTCAATTTCCATGTTCTAGCATAGCAATACAAGTTGGGATTATTCCCTTAGCTAGGTGCGTTGGATTCATTAGCATGCAGGGGTGATTCACCTAGCGACTAGCATAAATATTCCAAATTTTATGTGTGCTGGCTAAGCAAAGACAAGTTTACCGTAGCCACCCACCTTAGCGATGATTCGCCTCGGTAGAGCGATACGCCGAGCGAGCCTCTGAAAGCCTAAGCTGAATTCCTGTAGGGACAAGTCTGGATATCCTTTGCTTCCCGTTTGAGGCAAAGTGGGTCGGGACAGTTGCACTCTTGCCATTTGAGTCGGCAGTCCGCTAGAACGGAATGGGGTGTTACATCCTACCCAACTCAGAAAAAGTCTCGTCCTCGAGACTTACTGAGGACAAGCAGTAATCTAGGGTCAAGGCAATCCTAGACAAGTCGTTGTACTTGTTTATTTGGATATTCACTTGCACAAGCTTCGAAATCAGCATATCGCTTAGACTGGATCGTGCGCACTTTCGAAATGCATTTCTAGCGTGAGCACGTCAACCAGCTTAGTGATAGTGAAGTCTTAGCACTCGAGTTTTACCTTTTCTTAAGTCTTGGATAATGCACTAGATCAAGGCGTCCCTCGAATAGATGCATTCAACCAAACTTAGAGTCAGTAAAATCGGACAAGCTACTAGTGATACTCTCAAGGGTTCGCACAAGTTGGCACAAAGGCCACTCGCAGCACAATAACATACAAGCAAGCATATCATTCAAAACGTATTTTGAAGGTATTTAGACTTATTATTGGAACATCCCATCGAGGCATTGAGAGAGAGCGTGCACATAACCCACGAACGAGCTTTCGAAACAGAGATATCGAATCGAATTCCAAAGGCGTAGAAGCCAGGCTCTGATACCAACATGTCACGCCCCGATCTCCCGCAGGCAAATCGGCCGTTCTCGCTAGGCGGGAATCACCCTCGCCAGCGCTCCCGCGGAACGATCGCTTGACCCATCCGGGCGTGATGCCGCACGAGCGCGATCCACGCCCGTACAAGGCCATGGTTCATTGGCTGGCGGTAAGAGTTCTAGGCCACAGAGTCGCACAGATTGTCCGAGTGCAGCGGAGTCATGAACGCATAGCGATTCGGTAACAAGTTCTCTGAGTTAACAAATATAGCGGAAGCATTGAAACATAAGTTAAAGTAAAGCAAGCTCTTTTATTGATATAAACATGTGTTACAGGCGGCGTCTAGCCGAGATTACAAGTCGCTCAAGCCTCTCTCTTTGAAACATAAAATGTGCCAAGTGGCTACAACTGTGGAATGATTGTAGAGGCGATGTCCAGGCGAGTTCGGGCTATGTTCCAATATTATGTCTTGTATACGTGCTTCAGTTCCGGACGCACCGTTGCAAGGTTTCAGAGGGAACTCCTGGCCTTAGCACGCAAGTTGGAGGCATCCGCACCGAACGAGGTTCTCTCGCACCCTGCATACAAACTGGTGGATTATCAGTACATTGAATGCACTGGTGGGGAAGCTACTCGCCCGCTCGACAAATCCAAACACGTAATATAAGTTTCGTGCACAACTATTAATTAAGTTGTCTTTCTAGTTGCCTTAGGATCAGTTTTATGCAAATATTGAATAGCCTAACGTGTCGGGCAGTGCGCCGTGCAACATGAGAGGAAACACGGCGAGACTTACCAACTTACCATTTCCTTCCCTGTCCAAGGCAAACATTGTTAATTCAAGCACGGGCAAGTATAACATTCAGGAGGCATAGCACATGCAAACATGAGGGTCATTTTAACATGATTGTTCAGGTGTTCAGTTGTTCATTGATGCGATGCAGTGACTCGCACGCGGATAGCCGCTAAGCGAGGATGACTTATCTATATGAACATGAGTCTCTGGCATAGCCATTACTGGACGTAGTCGAGGACAAGGAGAGCATGCTACGAGAGTACACGAGGTGCTGCAAGCTACCCAGTCCCGAACACGACGACTACACACGAGCTCCATCCGAACCGGATCGGCCCCAGTGCCCCGGTGACCGTCCGTGGAACTAGTCCGCGACATACATAATTGGGGTCTTCCAATTATCACGAGATACACGAGAACACGTGTGCACTAGAACAAGAGAACACGAGTACACGGGAATACGAGTACACGAGTACACAGGATACTTGAATCATGATTCTGTACAGTGAATATCTTGCCTTGATGCATTCCCCTGATTCGGGGCTGCCTGGTGACCTAACGGTCTCGGATACTTGCAGGTTCAATAATGCACGCAACGACTACTTAGTAGTCTCCCGGGGTTTGGATGAAAATAAGGCAACATTCAAGCAGACAAGTATGCATTTCTAAGGAACATAAGCAGGCACGTTTGCTCGGACCCTAAGGTAAGCCGAGAGATAAAACCGTTAGGGACTTAGCATGCGAGGGTCTGAATATAAGCAGTATTTCAATTTCCATGTTCTAGCATAGCAATACAAGTTGGGATTATTTCCTTAGCTAGGTGCGTTGGATTCATTAGCATGCAGGGGTGATTCACCTAGCGACTAGCATAAATATTCCAAATTTTATGTGTGCTGGCTAAGAAAAGTCAAGTTCACCGTAGCCACCCACCTTAGCGATGATTCGCCTCGGTAGAGCGATACGCCGAGCGAGCCTCTAAAAGCCTGAGCTGAATTCCTGTAGGGACAAGTCTGGATATCCTTTGCTTCCCGTTTGAGGCAAAGTGGGTCGGGACAGTTGCACTCTTACCATTTGAGTCGGCAGTCTGCTAGAATGGAACGGGGTGTTACATGGGCTTTCGCTGAAGTTGATTTGGACGTGTGTGCGCGCCAAAATCAACCAATATCCGTAAAAAGTCTCCTTATCGCGACTTTTGCAAACTATCACCCCACTTTGTGTACGCTTGTCGGAATGCGATGAAATTTACGTCATTGGATTCGTGGTGTCACGCTGGTCATGTGACCCAAGTTTCAAGCGATTCTGAGATAGTTGACCGAGCCGCCTATTCGCGGGGCCCACGGTTTGACTTGTAGGGCGAATTTGTGATCGGCTCACTGGAATCTAAAATTGGACATACCGTTGAGTTCGTATCGACGTTTAGAATTTGTTTGACCTACAATTTGTCCCATTTAGAGACATTTACCTCTGGCATGCATTTCGGTGCAAAGTGGGCCACCTATGGACCCCACTTTGATCCGAAATTACCGTTTTGCCCCTGTGTCCAAATTGGACGAAGGGGTAGACTTTTCTGACTATCTCGCTTATTTGGGAATATTGGTGATGTTTATTTTAGCATCCGGAGATATTCATTCGGATGTCATAGTTTTTGATCTATTGTGCTTGACGTCTTGACGCTTACACTACGCAGCTTTCTTGCCAGGCAAGTATACCTTGCCAAATTGCTTACAGTATTTTACATGCTTATCATATTTTCATCTATTTATTGTATACGTGTTTCTTTCAGTCATAATTATATATTATATATGTTGACACACACTTGACACATAGTATTATGGGAGGGAAGGACAGTCAGTAGGCGTATGGGCTACCCACTCTGGTAAACCGTAGTACTAGGATACACTACGGTAGTTGTGTCGTGATGGTCGTTACCCTCGAGGTATGTCGATTGATGTATCGCGATGGTTGCTACCCTCGAGGTATGTCAATTGATGGTACATGGACGTGTGTGTGAGTTGTGAGATAGCATGTATTTTGGAGTAGCCTACACCTGCCCATACGTTAAAAAGTTGTCCTCATTATGCATATTCATATAGATTGTCTAGTACAGTGTACTTGTATATTTTTCTGTCTACTAAGCATGTTTTACTGTATTCAATTGTCATGCTTCTATGTATCTTGTTACGTCCCTCTGAGGACCTGGTCCCTTTCCAGGTGTAGACGATCTTGACTATTTGCAGGAGCACGGATCAGGACTTGCTACTTATGTCTCTTTCGAGGAGGTCTTCTCTTCGAGTCTCATTATTCATTAGATGTACTTATTTTATTTCTCTTATATTCTAGTTTGGTAGTGGATTTGTCTTCACCCAACTACTTGTTCTTATCAAGCATCTTATACTTGATTCAGTTATATAGTTGATTGGTTATTCATTTCTATTTGATTATGTGGATGAGATCTAGTTATGTCCTGTGACTTATGACATAAATCTATACCACTTGTGAATTATTATTCATAATACAGCGTACGTATGTTTTATGGTTTCCATATATTAGAGTTGCCATATACATACGGCTGACATGCTTACGTATTTCTAGTCCTACATATTTTAGGACTGGGGCGTGACAACACCATACATACCAAGGAATAATATCTCATGATGAGATCTGGATATACCAATTTGTGTAACCATCGCGTCAAGAAATCAAGGATATCTACACTAGATACAAGAGACATAGAGGATATCATAAATAGAAAACTATCAGAGAATGTACTTGCCTGAAATCCGGTAAACAGTATCACAGACGTCCGGTACGGTGCCTCGAAGACCTAAATATGAAATATTATATCAATATAAGATTTTAGAATGAAAATAAGTTAAACTAGTCAACTTCTAGGTCATAAAGCAATTTCTAAGTCAACATAGTCAAACTAGGTCAACTCTAGGTCAAACTAGCTATTTCTAGGTTGTATGAGTCTAACTCTAGGATATTGGGTCCATACACTATATAACTAGGTCATACTAGCTATACTAAGATACTAGAAAACCAATAAGATACTGTATCGTAAGATACGCAAATTAATAAATATGAAATATCATAATACGCATGTACAATCATCAATATATAACATTCCTAACTAAACTAATGCTAAGTGGATACCTTGGCTTTGAACCAATGCGGTATTGTACCACTACACCCCCATCTTGATACTCAAATCCAATACTTTGAGTATCAACCCAATACCTTGATATTTACCTTGGTATCTCAAGGTAATATCACTCTAGCATATAGCTAACTACCCAAACTCAAATTATAACTAACATATATTTAACTAATACAATATTACATACTACTACACTATACTAACTACCAATACATACTAATAGATACATACATACATACATACATACATACATACATACATACATACATATAACTACTAGAGATACATATATATACATAACACTAATAGAGGTACAAGTATTTATGTATATATCTAACTACTAACTATTAAGTAACTAAATAGATAACTATCAATAGGCTAACTAATACTATACATCAAGCTACTAGCTAACTACTAATAGTTAACTAATTAAACTAACTCAAATGACTAACTATCTCTACCTGCTCTAACTGCTACTGCACATGCTGCTGCTCATGCTCACTGCTCGAAGCTGTTGCTGCTGTTGGAGCTAAACTGCATGCTTGATGCTGAAGCTAGCTGCTGCTGTGCTAATACTGATGTTGCTGCTAGCTGCAGCTGCTGCTACTGCATTGCATGCAATTGCCTTGCTGCTACTGCAGTCTCTGCTGAGTGATGCTGCTCCAGTTGCTCGCTATGCAACATGCTGTTGATGACTGCAGTGGCACTGCCTGCTGTGGCCAAGAGGATGTTGATGTGCATTTGCTGAAATGCTGTTGTTGGCTGCTACTGCTTGTTGTTTCAGTTGCTGATTTCAGGATGCTGATACATTAATGTTGCTGACTATGTTGAACTATACTGTGCATTGTTTCCCTGCTGTCCCGACCCTCTCTCTCAACACACACACAACACACACAACTATGCACACCCACAAGCACTCAACCTCATATATATATAGCTATTACATGGCAAAATGAATCTAAGAATGACATAAAACAAACACGTGGAGTGCATCGCACCCATATCATACTAGATCTATGATATGCTTGTGATACGATTCCACCACACAATCAAACGTACCATGAAGGACACGAGCAAATCTAAAATAGTATTTATGAACAATACAAAGAGTCAATTACACATCTATGTGTCCGTGTCAAAATATGACATGCATAAACCCCCCGTGTCGGAAGAAAACCCCCAAATCAACTCGTATCTCCAAATTATTGGAATACGGCCTACACGTATCCAATTGTGGACATGACACTAGCCACACATAATCAAACACATGCCAATTTGGTCTAATTGACCAATTGACAAACACAAGATGTGTCAATCTCAGAATTTCTCCAAAATTGATACAAAATACACCACAACTTTCTCCATAGGCCTCCTATGAACCGAATTCCAATTCCTATGGGTAGTCTTAGCATATGGGGTGGTTCCTAATAATTAAAACACAGATTTAGAGTCTAATCAAAGAGAAAAAACTGAATTATATACATTGAAAGATGGATTCCCAATAGAATTTCTAAATTGGGTGAAATGAGCCTTCAACTTGTAGATCATTGCTCCTCCTTGTATATATCCTTCTTTATTGATCCTTGCTCTACTAGCCTCCAATGATGATTAGGAAAGGAATTGGAAAGAAATTTGGTATGGAAATGAAGAAATTAGGAAGAGAAAATTCTAGATCTAGATATAAAGTAAAAATAAGGAGAGAGAAACTCTCCCCTGCTAATACATGGTCGCCCCCCTTAGACCCCTCCCCAAGTTACTATGAAATGTCTAGAATACCCCTTGGGGCCTCTCATGAAGAAATAATTAAGGAGGGAAGGTTCTAGTCTAATGAGTTTAATTTAATTAATCCTCCTCCTAATGAATGAACTTAATATTGGGCTCAATTCTAACCAAATATAAATGTTGGTCCATGGATCTAATCTAGACTAGTTAGGTCCACTAACACAAGTCTAAAATAATAGATTAACATCTAAAAATAATTAAATAATATAATAAATAATTATAGAATATGTACAATATTTAATTAATTATGAAATGACCAAAATATCCTTTCCTAGAAAATATGGTAGTGACAAGTCTACCCCCCTTAAAATAATTTCATCCTCGAAATTCAAAGACTAAACTACCCCCAGAAAATAAAAAGCAGAAAAGAAAAGAAAAGAAAAGAAAAGAAAAGAAAAGAAAAGAACATACCTCAAGGCACAAACAAATATGGGTAACGCTCTCGCATTTTATCCTCTCTCTCCCAGGTAGACTCCCCCGGAGAGTGATGCCTCCATGCGACGTGTACCAAGAAAATTGTCTGGTTCCTCAGCACCTTCTCTCTTTGATCCAGAATCTCAACTGGCTGCTCTGGATAGCTAAGAATAGCTAAGTATAGGGCCCACCTCTATCTCCGAGTGATCTAACACGTGACTAGAATCCACCATGTATCGTCTCAACTGCGACACATGAAACACGTTGTGCACTCCCTCCAATGCAGGTGGCAAGTCTAGTCTATAAACAACTGCACCGACCCTCTCTAGAATAGTGAAAGGTCCGATGAATCATGGACTAAGCTTTCCGCCTCCACCGAAATAAATCGTGCCTCATGTCGGAGAAATCCTCAGAAACACCAAACCACCAACCTAGAATAAAACACAACCTTAAAAACTTAATCTATAACAAACAACTAATATCAAGCAAAAAAAATTCTAAAACTATACCTCAAACTCTAAAGGTCTCTGGTGGCTATCGGTCCAATGCCGCTGTCTATCCTGCGCCACTCGAAATCTGTCTCTGATCTACTTAACCTTCTCCGCTGCATCCACAACCATCTCTGGACCTAGCAAAACTTTCTCTCCAACATCGTCCCATGACAAGGGAGTATGATATCTCCGACCGTACAAAGCCTCAAATGGTGACATCTCTATACTAGCCTGGTTGCTATTGTTGTAAGCAAACTCTACCAAATAGAGATGGTCCTCCCAAGTTACTATGAAATGTCTAGAATACCCCTTGGGGCCCCTCATGAAGAAATAATTAAGAAGGGAAGGTTATAGTCTAATGTGTTTAATTTAATTAATCATCCTCCTAATGAATGGGCTTAATATTAGGCTTAATTCTAACCAAATATAAATGTTGGTCTATGGATCTAATATAGACTAGTTAGGTCCACTAACACAAGTCCAAAACAATAGACTAACATCTAAAAATAATTAAATAATACAATAAATAATTATACAACATGTACAATATTTAATTAATTATGAAATAACCAAAATACCCTTTCCTATAAAATATTGTAGTGACATCTTTGGTTTGGGGGAATGATTTCTGTGTTGAGTGTTGCATTACCAACACGTGGTATTAGAGCTTTTGGTTCAGGGAGGTGTTAGGGTTGACAATCAAACCAAGGAGAAGAGATGGACGTGAAGCTGGTGCGCATGTTAAACATGAACGGTACCAACTATCACTTCTAGCGGAGCAGGATGAATGATCTGCTATTTGTCCAGAAGCTACATCTTCTGATATTTGCTTCTGAGTGGCCCGGTGATAAATCCGAAGAGGACAGAAATTTTGAACACTTACATGTATGTAGGTACATACGATAGTTCGTTGACGAGAATGTGTAATACTTTATGGGGTGTATATTACAAAAATATAAGATGTTGAGGATGGAGCAGATGTGAATTAGATCAAAAAGACTTATTATTTAATAATTAGGGTTCAACAGTTTGTATTCCAGCACAAGTGTAGATGGTTATGATGATACACTGCTATAATGGAGGAAGCTTCATCCCGAAGCAACTATACTCTGAATAAGCTGATGTTTATCCAGATATTGAAGATGTCAGGGAATATGACTGTATATATCTTGGGTCAGTGAGTCCATATTATAAATAGGGGTATATTTTGTTTGTTGTACTTCATTTTGTAAATAACATATGCAAATTGTGATCAATGTATAGATAGTAGCTGATATGAAAATAGTAGATAGTAAATGAAATAGGCACATTCTTTATCTTTTGGGTTTGATATCCCTTGCCAGTCTTGCTTAATTTCAAAATTTTTTTACCCTTTAGTGATAATTAAATCACTTTGATTCATACATTTAAATTTAAATCATTGTTGAAATATCTTTATTTCCTATTTGATCAAGGAAGTGACTAGCACCACTGATTCTTATTCATCTTCTAATGAGTAATCCAAGTCTTGTGCTTCGAATATGTATCATTTGTTTCAAAGGGACAAACAATTAACACACAAATGCAATTCAAGCAGTAACTGCCACTAAGAAAATATAGGCATCCTCCAAATATTGTCGATTTTAGGACTCTTAAACCACCAAGATTCTGTGGAATGAAAAGTCTGTTGGAGGATAGACAATAGATAAGAATTATAAAAGGATTACTGAAGAGGACACGGATTAACCCTGAAGATATGATGTATGCAATTCACATTTAATTAGAAGATATTGGAAAATATTGGAAAAATACTAAAAAATACCTCGAGGAGTCAAATGACATGGTATCATGGGATGAATTCAAAAAGAGAGAGAAATTTGAGAAACAAATTCTTTTCTTAAACCTGCCAGGATGGAATTAGAGTAACAATTAATCCATTTGTAACAAGGTAAACTACTATGAAAAATATGCTACAGATGGAGTCGATTTGTATCATATATAGTGAATATAGAAGAAAAAGAAAAATGGCTCAATTCAAAGAAAGATTGGATAATAGTTTGAAGTATAAGGTAGAACCACTCAACCCTCTACCTAAGAAATTAAGAATCCTTACATGTGATGGATTAGTAAAGACTAGTCGGATATGTAGAGGATGTATGTCTAGTCAAACTAAGAAACAAAGATTTCAATTAAGACTATTGAATTTCTAATGAGTAATTATGATACGGATCTTGAAATGGATTAATTGATCCCGACACTAGCAAACATAGATTGTGGTCAATGGAAGATTTTATTTCAACTTTCAGGCAAAGAAATACCTGAATTTATTCAGGATCAGAAAGAATTTGACATGGAAGAATTCGATGATGAGGAATTATAAAAATTTGAATTACCAATTCAATGTAAGGTTTCAAGAATTGGCAGAACTAAATAAATAGTTGAAGAAACTAATGTCAAAAGAATTCATTCAAACAAGTGAATCGAAGAAAGATGAGACTAAGATTGGAGATCACTATAGCGCATCGAATGAGATAAAAATTACGAATAAGTATTTATTACCAAGGATCGAGGAATTATTTGATCAATAAGGAGAAGCTAAATGTAACACCCCATTCGGCTCAAGCGGACTACCGATTCAAACGGCAAAAGTGCAATGTCCCAACCCACTTAGCTTCGGCGAGAATACTTGTTTGAAGCAAAGGATATCTAGACTTGTCCCAATAGGAGTTCGGCTTAGGCTTTCAGAGGCTCGCTCGGAGTATCGCTCAACCGAGGTGAATGTTCGCTAAGGTGGGTGGCTATGGTGAACTTGTCTTTGCTTAGCCAGCACACTTAAAATATGGAATGCTACATGCTAGTCGCTAGGTGAATCACCCCCTGCATGCTAATAAGAATCCAACGCACCTAGCTAAGGGAGTAATCTCAACTTGTATTTCTTGTGCTAGAACATGGAAATGAAACATTGCTTATATTTAGACCCTCGCATGCTACCCTTGCCTTGTGCAACTGAGCCCCGCTATGCCTCGAGTAGAACGTTATGAACATTACACTTTTCGTTGTGCACTCTTTATGCTGCTATACTGCACGACCCTAGATAATGTCACTTGGGAAGCCCTTTACGGTTTTACTACTCGGCTTACCTTCGGGCCCGAGCTAATGTGAATGGTTATGTTATGCAAATGCATGCTTGCCTGCTTATATATTGCCTTGATTCAGAGCTTGTCATATAAATTGCATGCCAATATCTAGTGAATGCTATCTTGCCTTATTTCATCCAAACCACCGGAAGACTATTTAATAGTCATTTCGTGAAAGTATGAACATTGAAAGTATCCGGGACTGTGTGGTCGTCAAGGCAATCCCCGAACCAGGGGAACGCATCATGTCAAGTTGCATCTGAATAATGAATCAAGGATCTTCATGTCTGCTTGTGTAAAATTTAGAAACAATGAACCACTGAGTCAGGAATGACCTGGGATGGCTTGTAGCGAGGATCATGACCTGCGCTTACAACCATTATCGTTTACTCAGAATAATGAAAGAACAACAACGAACTCATTCATTCAATCGCGGACGCTTGTGCACAAGCTTGATCTCCTCGGTTCGGGGCACCGGGGCACCGGGACTGATCCGGCCTAGGGGGAAGATCCGATAGTCGCGCTAGTTTGTTCCTAGCACGGATAAGTTCGATCGGGTTGTCGGGGCATCGGGACCACCGTCTTATTGCGACTATGTCCATAAATGGCTTCGCCAGCGACTCCTGTGTACATGATCACACTCGCTTAGCGGCAATCCATGTCAAGTCATTGCATTGTATCTATGAATCTGAATTCAAGTATCCTGATAAATGAACAATGTATCTGTGAATCATTCCTGAATCTGAGTAACAAGTATACATGTGTTCTATAGTAAAAAGAAGAACTCGTGCACCTGATATAGAACCCGCTAGTAGCACACTCGTATTGCATATGCTATTGTCCCTGGATGTTTATAAATGCTTGTGCTTGAATTAACTTGGTTTATACTTGGACAAGGAAGGAGATTTGGTAAGTTGGTAAGTATCGCCGTGTTTCCTCCTATATCGCACTGTGCACTGCCACACGAGTTAGGCTTTTCATATATGCCATAAAACTGATCCTAAGGCACAACTAGAAAGACAACAAAATAGATGGTGCACGGAACCTATGTTACGTGTTTGGATTTGTCGAGCGGGCGAGTAGCCTCCCCACCAGTGCATTCATGTACTGATAATCCACTAGGTTGTTTGCAGGGTGCGGGAGAACCTCGTTCGGTGCGGATGCCTCCTTCGTGCATGCTAATGCATGGAGTTCACTCTGGAGCCTTGGAGCGCTGCGTCCGGAACTGAAGCACATATACAAGACATAATATTGGAACATCGCCTGAACATCGCCTGAATATTATTCCACAAATATAGCCATTTGGCACGCTTTTACTATTTCTGAGAGAGAAGATTGAACGATTTGTAATCTCGGCTATACGCCGCTTATAAGTTTGCACAATATCAATAAAAGAGTTTGTTTTACTTCAACTTATGTTATTCAATGCTTCCGCTATTGTCGACTCAGTGAACTTGTTATCAAATGGCCTATGCGTTTATAATTCCGCTGCACTCGGACAATCTATGCGACTCTACGGCTTAGACTTCTTACCGCCAGCCAATGAACCACGACCTTGCACGGGCGCGACTCACGCTCGTGCTGCATCATACCCGGATGGGTCGAAGCGATCGTTTTGCGGCAGCGCTAGCACGGTAATTCTCGCCTAGCAGGGACGGCCGATTTGCTTGCGGGAGATCGGGGCGTGACAGATTGGTATCAGAGCTTGGCTATACGTCTTTGGTCTTCGTTTTGACTTTCTCAGTTTTGAAAGCTCGTTCGTGGGTTATGTGCACACTCTCTCTCAATGTCCCAAACAAAATATTCCAACAATGAGTCTAAATATTTTCGAAAAAGTGCATGTGAATGATATGATTGCTTGTATGGAATACTAATATGATTTGGCCTTTGTGCCAACCTGTGCCAGTTCCTTCGGGAATAGACTCGTGCTAGAAACGTGACTTATATGCAAGCCCAAAATGCCCGTACATGTTTGCCCAACTGGTTAGTGCGAATCGAATATTGTCCTGAATGGTTAGCTTTGCACATAGCCTTTTGGCTAACTTGTACAGAGTATCGCGCGCCAAGACCCTTTGGTGCAAGCTAAGTTACAAACGAGATTTGGATATTGTTCAGGAATAAGGCAAGTCAGACTTAGAATTCCAACCGATAGAAACATTCTCAGATTTATCGCTTAGGCGAATATTGAGAATCGTGCTTGGATTTTAGGAAATGGTTCCAACAGTATTTCGTATCGGAAGATACAAATCGAATATAGTTTACTTGGATGACTATCGAATATAGATTTAATTGGATGACTCAATTCTGAGTGGTGTATAGATCATTTAGAAATGTCCAAACATATTCATAAGTTTCGTGCGATAATCGGACTGAACGATTTCATAATATCTTAAATAAATGATAAGGCTTATATCGAATTGAGATTCACGAAAATGGAAATCGATATCTTGGTTAAGTAAACTTGTTGGAAACTTAGAAAATAGTACGAGCGATTTTTGATTGAAACAGCCGAACTGAACTTGAATACCATACCGCTCGAATAGAAGTTATCCCGAAATGAATATTCTGTTTTGAGGAAAGAGATGAACGAAAATGGATTTGGCTTGAAGTTCGGAAGAACGGTCTTGAAATCTAGTTTGAAACGATAACTTTCGAAACCAGTCCCAATGAAAACGGTTATCCTGCGGGAGCGCCGGCGTGGTGATTTCACGTACGATGGAGATAATCGAACTCACGAGAACATGTTCGATGATTATTCCAAACGAACTCGATTAATAGAACGTATCAAAAATAGAATAGACTTGGGTTTGAATAATTAAAACTAGTTGCTTGAGGAATGATGGTAGTGAGACTATAAATTTACCTAAGGTAACATTGATGTTGGATAATTTGGCTAGATGAATTATAGTCACTACATAAATGGACATGACTTGGTGGAAATAGTAAGATATCTCGATCGTGTCGAAGATAGCCATAACATTCAAACGTTCTTATCTTGTGTGAACGTAACTCTATGCTCGTACATGCGTCATGTCCGGATGATGATGATTATCCAGCGGGAGCGTTGGCGTGATGATCTCACGTCCAACGAGGGTGATCGAACTTGCGGGAGACCGAGGCGTGACAACTTATGGACCGTCTTGACTTTTGGTTCGACAAGATAAGACAAATTTGAAATGCAAGTGATTAAAAATGTTTTATTGGATAAGTTAGCCTAGAACCTGAAATAAATCACGCTTGATGGTTTCGTGAATGAATACACGAATTAGGTTGGACGAATTGGAGTTAAACTAAAGGTTTAGAATTGGATCTTGGCTTGGTGGACTTGAAAGGGATAGAAATTCTATTAAAACATGTTTGGAGGGATAGACTATACAAATCACTAGACTTGTCCTACAATTTGAATATTGTGGATTTTACTGAACGAACTCGTTCCCCATGCAAACGAACATATTATTGAGTGTAGGAAAATTTGTGTTTGATGTTTAGTAATCTGAATAAAACGAGCTTGTGTAGATTACCCCGTACAAATGAACAATGGTTTGACCCTAGGAATTGGGGCGAGCATCGTGCAACGAATTTGCACGATGAATCGCGTGCTTGAACATGTACCTATGACCTTGTGAGCTAACCTAGCAATTAGGCAGATGGCCCTATGCCGAGTGAATGAACCTGTGTTATCGACTTTACCATATTGCTTGAACAAAGCTATAGAATTGGGACATCAAGACTTAGGGTTATACTTGGGAACGATAATGTGTGCTAATGTTTGACCCAAACGAATGAACGCTAGTCGGTAAGCAGAATAGATCGTGCTTAATGGTAGTATAAAATGCTTGAATTGAGTTGGATGGAAACTGATATGGAATTGGATTTGACACTATCAGAAGTATTCTCGTGATTCAGTAAGAGAGGAACCCTTGAGATTTTTGCAAGTAAATTGTCCGATTTCACGATCACTAAGTTTGGTAGAATGCATATGTTTGAGGGACGCCTTGAACGTGTGCACGATCCAAGACTAAATGAGATGTGAAACTCGAGTGCTAAGACTTCGTTATCTTTGAGTTGGTTGACATGCGTGTGCTTGAAGCGCTTCAAATATATGCACGATCCAGACTTGCGATATGCTGATCTCGATGCTAGTGCAAGTGAATATCTACCTGAACAAGTATAACGACTTGTATAAGTTTGCCTCAGCCCTAGATTATAAATCAAAATTGATTGAAACGTACTCCGCGTTAAGCAACATGTCCTACGCTAAGGCGCAAAGGAAACTGACTCGACAATGCACGCGATACGACGCAAGGATCGAGTAAGAATTGTGTTCAAATGAATCTAATGGTACCAATTTCTACGCTTGGGATAGGTTCCAAAATGCGTTAGTATGGCCTGCCCTCAGTAAGTCTCGAGGACGAGACTTTTTTTGAGTGGTGTATGATGTAACACCCCATTCCGCTCAAGCGAACTACCGATTCAAACGACAAAAATGCAATATCCCAACCCGCTTTGCTTCGGCGAGAATACTCATTTGAAGCAAAGGATATCCAGACTTGTCCCAACAGGAGTTCGGCTTAGGCTTTCAGAGGCTCTCTCGGAGTATCGCTCAACCGAGGCGAATCATCGCTAAGGTGGGTGGCTATGGTGAACTTGTCTTTGCTTAGCCAGGACACTTAAAATATGGAATGCTACATGCTAGTCGCTAGGTGAATCACCCCCTGCATGCTAATAAGAATCTAACGCACCTAGCTAAGGGAGTAATCCCAACTTGTATTGCTTGTGCTAGAACATGGAAATGAAATATTACTTATATTAAGACCCTCGCATACTACGTTTGCCTAGTGCAACTGAGCCCTGCTATGCCTCGAGTATAACATTATGAACATTGCACTTTTCGTTGTGCACTCTTTATGCTGCTACACTGTACGACCCTAGATAATGTCGCTCGGGAAGCCCTTTACGGTTTCACTACTCGGCTTACCTTCGGGCCTGAGCTAATGTGAATGGTTATGTTATGCAAATGCATGCTTGCCTGCTTATATATATATTGCCTCGATTCAGAGCTTGTCATATAAATTACATGCCAATATCTAGTGATTGCTATCTTGCCTTATTTCATCCAAACCACCGGAAGACTATCTAATAGTCGTTTCGTGAAAGTATGAACATTGAAAGAATCCGGGACCGTGTGGTCGCCAAGGCAATCCCCGAACCAGGGGAACGCATTATGTCAAGTTGCATCTGAATAATGAATCAAGGATCTTCATGTCTGTTTGTGTGAAATTCAGAATAAATGAACCATTGTGTCAGGAACGGCCTGGGATGGCTTGTAGCGAGGATCATGACCTGCGCCTACAACCATTATCGTTTACTAAGAATAATGAAAGAACAACAACGAACTCATTCATTCAGTCGTGGACGCTTGTGCACAAGCTTGATCTCCTCGGTTCGGGGCACCGGGACCGATCCGACCTAGGGGAAAGATCCGGTAGTCGTGCTAGTTTGTTCCTAGCACGGATAAGTTTGGTCGGGTTGCCTGGGCATCAGGACCACCGTCTTATTGCGACTATGTCCATAAATGGCTACGCCAGCAACTCCTGTGCATATTTGATTATACTCGCTTAGCGGCAATCCGTGTGCAAGCCATTGCATTACATCTATGAATCTGAATTCAAGTATCCTGATAAATGAACAATGAATCTGTGAATCATTCCTGAATCTGAGTAACAAGTATACCTGTGTTCTATAGTAAAAAGAAGAACTCGTGCACCTGATATAGAACCCGCTAGTAGCACACTCGTATTGCATATGCTATTGCCCCTGGATGTTTATAAATGCTTGTGCTTAAATTAACTTGGTTTATACTTGGATAGGGAAGGAGATTTGGTAAGTTGGTAAGTATCGCCGTATTTCCTCCTATATCGCATGGTACACTGCCACACGAGTTAGGCTTTTCATATATGCCATAAAACTGATCCTAAGGCACAACTAGAAAGACAACAAAATAGATGGTGCACGAAACCTATGTTACATGTTTGGATTTGTCGAGCGGGCGAGTAGCCTCCCCACCAGTGCATTCGTGTACTGATAATCCACCAGGTTGTTTGCAGGGTGCGGGAGAACCTCGTTCGGTGCAGATGCCTCCTTCGTGCGTGCTAAGGCGTGGAGTTCACTCTAGGGCCTTGGAGCGCTGTATCCGGAACTGAAGCACATATACAAGACATAATATTGGAACATCGCTTGAACATCGCCTGAACATCATTCCACAAAAGTAGCCACTTGGCACGCTTTTACTGTTTCTGAGAGAGAGGCTTGAACGATTTGTAATCTCGGCTATACGCCGCCTGTAACATTGCACAATATCAATAAAAGAGTTTGTTTTACTTCAATTTGTGTTATTCAATGCTTCCGCTATTGTCGACTCAGTAAACTTGTTATCAAATCGCCTATACGTTTATAATTTTGCTGCACTCGGACAATCAGTGCGACTCTGCGGCTTAGACTTCTTACCGCCAGCCAATGAACCACGGTCTTGCACGGGCACGGCTCACACTCGTACGACATCACGCCCGGATGGGTCGTAGCGATCGTTCCGCGGCAACGCTGGCGCGATGATTCTCGCCTAGCAGGGACGACCGATTTGCCTGCGAAAGATCGGGGCGTGACACTAAAGTATTTCAAAATTGATCTAATCACGATTATTAAGAAGTAAAGGTGAAAAAAGAATAATTAAAAAATAGCTTTTAGAACTCGATACGGATATTGTGAATTTCTAGTTATAACATATGGGTTAACAAATGCTCCTGCAATATTCATAGACTTGATGAATCGAATATATTCTATCAAATACTTGAATAAATTTGTGGTTGTATTTATTGACAACATCTTGACATATTTCAAAAATGAGAAAGAATACAAGGAGTATCTAAGGATTGCAATGCAGACCATGAGACAAGAACGCTTGTATGAAAAACTTAGTAAATGCAAGGTTTGGCTAAACGGTATACCACTCTTTGGACATATCGTCAGTGGAGAAAGAATTTCAATATATTCAAAAAATTAGAAGTAGGTAAATTCTTGGACAATGCCAAAATCAGTAGAAAAAATTTGAAGTTTTTTGGGTTGAGCTAGATATCATAAAAGGATTATAACAAAATTTTGAGGATTGTAAAATCTCTACCCCGTCTGACTCAAAAAGCAAAAATGTTTAATTGGACATAAAAATGTAAAAAAAATAACTTTCTTTATAAATACCCAAAGGATTTTTTTTGGATGATCTTAAGAAAATGGAAATTGAAGTAATATATTCAAGGATAGAAGATCTATAGGCTAATTTGTAAAGTGCAATCATCTTTGGTAAAAAGAATCCAAGTAGCTCAACCAGAAGATATTAAAGTAAAAAAACTTTGATGAGAAAAACATAAACATGACTTTAAATTAGGTTAAGAAAACACTTGGATGGTTCTTTAAGGATTGCAAATTGATTATATGTACCATGTAGAGAACTAAAAGTTTGGATGATATCGAAAATTATAATCAGGTTGAGATTAGATATCAAACAACGATCTGTGAAAAATCTGGATCGCAAAACAAAGATACTGAAGAATCAGATCATTCATGACCAAGTGGAATGGAATAAAGATTCACTGGAGAATCTACTTGGAGAAAAGAGGGGGATATACTGAACCAAGATCCGTATTTGTTCACTTCTCAAGGTTAGCTACGTTTTAGACTTGTATTTTTTGTTAATTTAATTCAAATTCTGAGGACATAATTTTTCTATGGAGGGTAGAATGGCACAATCGTATATTTTCTAAAATAATTATTTCAATCATAATTAGCATTTTGTTTTTTTCTCATATATTTCAAGTATTCACTTAAACCCTTTTCTCAAAAAATTTATTGTTAAGTCCCTAACTAAAAATATGTAATTATACCATTTAATATGACACCTAGCCAAGCTAGGTGTCATTCTCATATTAAGAAGGGGAGATGTGGCAAGATGCATGCTATGGAGGGTAGAATAGTCTTTTGCATAGGAAATATAATGTTGAGGGTCTTATTTCTATGAAGAAAATGGATCACCTCCTTTATAATCAGCTGACCTCCTTCTCTCCTCTCTTCATCATTTTCATTCTTCTTCTTTCTCACTCTTTCTCTCGGTCCCTCTCTACCTCACCACTCTACTTCCTCACCTTCCCCATCTAACTGCTATTGTTGTTCCTCGAGTTGCTATAACTGCTTCGGCCGTCGCTGTGCGCTCTTGTGCTTGTTGTTGTTCCTGCGATCGCCGCATGTGCATGTCCGCCGCCGACCGACCGGCCTCCCTCCTGACCCCAACACCACTTCGTTACCTCGGTGATCTTTTTCCTTAATTTTAGATATAATTCCTTCTTATTTTCTAATTTTTTTTCAAATAATACCTAGGCCAGGTTCCATAAATGTGAGACTTCTCTCATAGTATCTATATTTGTATACGGATACGTATTCTGTACTATATATTATGTTTTCTTGGATTTTGTGGAGGCCTATAATTTTTAATAGTTAGAGATTTTTTTCCCTGATCGATATACCGTCAGTATACTGGTCCATACCACTGGTATACCGTTCGGGATGCCTTTCGTTTACGTTTGGATATTTTATGAAATGTGTTTTGATATTTTTATGAATAGTATTTTGATATTCAATGAATAGTTATCGACATCGCAAAAATAGGATTTTACGGTGGAAGGTGTAAAACTCTTATTTATTACGAATTGACAAAGAGTACATGAGAATCCCTATACAAGAGGATCTAAGTACAAAAAGAAAGATCTGGAAAACTGTGACGGTGGAGATCTAGTACTGCAACGGCTCCTTTACTTCGTTGACGATCCGGGACCAATGAGGTTGACGAGGCTTTTAGCGGCGCTCATGTCTTCTTCTCTTCCTCTTTCACATGTAGACGCTGCCTCTACGTGTGTCTCTTTTATGTATAGATACGTCTGCTTGCATGTGTGAGATGCCCACTATTTATAGCCTTAGGAAGGATTTACATAGGCGCATATACACGGGTTGCATATTGGCGCATGGTACTGCAAGCGCACACAGCGTTAAGGCTGCCATGTGTTAAGCCGAGATCTGGGGTTGCTGTCGACCATAATACTCGTGACATGTGTCATGCTCTTATTTCGATTCACCTTGGGAATACTTTCACTTGGCGCATGAAGAGCACTTGAAGGGGTAGTAGCGCATGATACTGCAGGCGCATACTAAGATGCATAGTGACGCATGACACTGTAGGCGCATGAGACACTAAGATGCGTAGTGGCGTATGGCACCGCGGGCACATGGGACACTAAGATGTGTAATAGTGCATGGCATTGCGGGCACATGAAATGCCACTTAGACTGTTGACACATGAAACTGGGTTAATGAGGCGCATGGAGCCGAGTCACTGAGGTGCATGGAGCTGAGTCACTGAAGCGCATAGTGTAGATTTTCCATACTTCTACAAGACCCCCTTCAAAGTTTCTGAACTTGAACTTTGTAAGTTTTAAGTTCAAAATACTTTGAACAGAAGCATGGAGGCTATAGGTGTAGGAAACACTTTGGCATACATGTGAAGCCCTATTATGTTTGGCGTAATGGAGTGCGTTTCCCGGTGCAGTAAGTTGTTTGGCGTATTTGACTATCGGGCGCATAGAGAAAGGTACTTGGCCAAGCACAACTGGATACTTGGTGCAGAGGACTTTTGGGCGCATCAAGAAGCGACATAGATTCATCCCTTGACTGTTAGATTCATCCCACATTTTCAGTGCCTAGCAATTCGTGAGCCATTAATGGCTTTCTTGCTATAAATAGAGAGTTAGGGAGGAAGAAAATAGTGCGCTCCTCTCTCTCACACGATGTCCCTGTTGAATTTGGGCACGGAAAAGTCAGTTGAGCGGTTCGTCGACCCTCTTCCTCTGATGGTCGACCATGCTTCGATCGTCAACGAAGGTGAGGAGTAGGACTTGTACTCTTCTTTCTTCCTTCTTTGGTCACTTTGGACATTTTCTTGGAAACTGCGCGTTCATACCGTTATTGCCACTGTCTGAACTACTAGCCCTGACGCGCATGGTCCTTGCTGAAGAGCTTCGTCCTGAGGATGTGCTGACGGCAAAATTTTTATCTTGGTAGCATGGGTGAGGCTGTCCACGGACACGCACCTGAAGCATGCGTCGAGAACTGATGTGCGACCACGCTGTAGAGTCATGCTCGCCCCTTCATGGCGAAGGTCGCCTTTGCAATGTGGCGGCGTTGCGCCTGTCTTGCCGGACTTGACGTCTATGTGCAGCTTTTCTGAGCGCATTTAATAGCTGGTACGTCGAATGGTGCATGTTGCTGATGCGTGCTTTTGTATTATTTTGCAATCATTCTGACTTTGATATGCCCGTTTGTGCATGAAATATCTCGGATTACTTTAGTTATGATGGAGCCTGGAAGGATATTATGGTCACCATTGTGCGTGGAGAATAAGAACATTACTCGGAGGATTGTCTGCAATCTTCCAACCTAGCTCACTTTAGCTTCTCTCCGTATGTAACCAGGATGTGATGGTTGGATCTCGGGTCGAGTCCTGATGGCCCATCCGAGTAGTAGCGGCGGGGCTAATTATCCCAACATGGATTTCTAGTCACATCCTTTCACATGACAGAGTTGGGTCTGCAGCGGCTCAACTCTGAGTTGCAAGCTCACTTGGTATCCATTAGTATGGATTTTTTTCTCGTCATGTAGCTTGAACTGAGGAGTCTTGCTGAAGTGATGACCCAGAATGCGTTGAGCTATTAGCTTCTGTCATGATCGCTCCCGGATATTCGGGCACGAGTACGTGGTTACGCCCAGCCTACGCCGCAGAATCGACGGTAGAACGTTGTTTGGGTCATTTCTAACTATCTAATATCTCAATAATGTAATATGGTACCTGTCAATCATCTCAACTCCAAACGGAGAAGCAATATGGTATCTCACATGAATAACTAATCTCAATCACAAAACAAACTTAGGAAGAATAATACATGAATGGAATAACGAAGGAAAGAATAAAGATACAATCCACAATCTGAAATAATATACAAGATATGAATCAACCAAAAGAATAGTCTAATACAATCCAATACAAACATAACTAGACCTTCTCGGGCTCATCAACTAAGTCCTCCTGGCTAATTGGAGTATCCTCTATAGGTACGCTGTCCTGTGGCCCGTAGAATGTAGGACACTGCTCTAGAAGCCAATCATCTAGAAAAATATATCCAGTCAGGATTGGAGTGAAGTACATACCTCTGAAAGCAGTTTAAATTGCATAATCGAGCATATAAACAGATATAGAAATAAAATACAAGATCACTAAACATATGAATGAATGAATGAACAAGATATACAGATAATGTATGAGAATATAGATCAACAATATGAATATCACAATATGATGAATAACTGCAATCTAACTAATTAATGTGCATCAGAATACAAGTTCATTATGTGATCGGGTTGGGTGAACATGATCAGGTAAGACGACTACAAGTGAGGTATGTAACCAGGATGTACACGATGTAACAATGGGGCTTTGATCACATAATCAACTCCTACTCTCCCACCCCCAACTAATACCGATGGATCCAATCACGACACGCTACGAACACGAAATATAGCTACTAAACACGAGCAGTGGGTGTACACGAATATCATAACCACCGAACACGAGTGGTGGGTGTACATGAATAAGCACACTGAATACGAGCAGTGTGTGAACACAAAATATAGTCAATACCCAATATACACGATGAGATACAATGTACACGAGTACCCGCTGAACACGGTAGGGGATAGCATCTCCTGACGGGATCCATATAGTACTAGTCCGTGAAATCACTGTGTCAAAATCAAGTATACAATTCTAGAACATGCATATATACAATATTTTGAATTGAAAACTATCAGAAAAATGTACTCGCCTGACGTCCTGAGCAAGGTGTATCTCTCAATGCCCAAGCTGGTGTCACACAACCTATATATGGTACGTTGCATCAATACAAGGTTCAAGAATAAAAATAAGAGAAGTTGATGCAATTCTAGGTCGATACGCCATTTCTAAGTCAAACCAATGAAATCTAGGTTGCAAGAGTCTAATGCTAAGTCACTAAGTTGATAAACTATGAAACTATGCTATACTAGCTAAGCTAAGAAACAACAAGGCACTCAAAGAGCCGTATCCCAAGATACGCATGTTTTCGTATACGAAAAAAGTGTTATATATATATAAGTCATATATTATAATACTATATCAAATTAATTAAAATAGGATACCTTGGCCCTGCACCAATGCATATCGCACCTATCTCGATACCCAAACTCAATACCTTGGGTATCGACCCAATACCTTGGTAATAACTTGGTATCCCATGGTAACCCAAATACTAACATAATAGCTAACACATATATGATACCCCAAGCTAATTATGCGAATACACATATACATAAACTTCTAGCACTAGCTATATAAGTATCTAATTACTAAACAATAATACCACACTATATCTATACATAACAAACTACTACTATACAACTCACTATCTCAATAACCCATAACTACAATATACCTAATACATATAGCTAGATAGCTAACTCACATAAACAAGTATGTATATATATATATAATCACTAACTACTAACAATACCTTGAATACTCAAACCCAAGTGAAACCTCAATACCTTGCTAAACCCACACTCACTAAAATTGGACTGAAACTGTAAGTGAAACAAAATCTAAAACTTAAACTGAAGGCTACAATTAACTACTGAACCAAAACACAGCAACTGTGCATCACTTGCACTGTACAGATACTACACAGTACACTGACTGCTGCTAGTGCCCGAGCCTCTCCATGGCTTGGCTGAACTGGTATTACGCTGAAACTTACCTAGAAACTGTGCAAATCTGTACTGCTATTGATGCCCGACTGCTCACTGTACAGTGAGTCACTGATACTCACTGCTGTGCACAGTGAGTCACTGATACTCACTGCTGTCCAGTTTCTCCCCGAGCCCTTGCATGATGTGCAATTAAGCCTCCTCGAGCCCCTTACATGCTGTGCAGCGAAGCCTCCTGCACCAAAACTGTGTGGAGCAGCACAGTAAATTGACTGTGCAGTCCCTGCTGTCCGAGTGCAGCTAGCTGCATTGCTGCACAGTCTGGTGCAGCAGCTCCCCCCTCTCCAGTTAATTGCTTCTGCAGTGAGGGCTCTTGATACTGACTCTGCATACACTGCAGTCAACTGAGCTGATACTTCCATGCTCGACTCCCTTAGTTAACTGACTGCACAGTGTCTCCATGTGTGCAGTTGCACATAGCCGCTGTGCACTGATACTTCCCTGTTGAGCAGTTTACTCCCTCTCTCACACACAAACGCAATCATAGCACACTATCACACCTACACAAATACATATACACACGATGCTCTATGTATATAAAACCAACTATATATATATATATATATATATATATATATATATATATATATATATATATATATATATATATATATATATATATATATATATATATATATATATATATATATATACATACATATCTACATAAGCATATATATACTACACTCTTACATATATATACAAACACACACTTACACACACACACACACACACACACACACACACAAACACACACACACACACACACACACACACATATATATATATATATATAAATACACATGTACGTATAGCAAAAGGGACCAAACATCAAACACGTGGAGTGCACCGCACTCGTATCACAATAATTCTATGATACGCTTGCGATACGGCTCCAACACACAATCAAACACATTCCGGAGGACACGAGCAAGTCTAAAAGACTAATTATGAATAATACATATAGTAATTAGAGTATCTACGTGTCCGTGTCATAATGTGATATGTACAAGGCCCCGTGTCGGAGAACCCCCCCCCCCAAAATCAACCCGTTTTGTCAAATTGACGAGATACAGCCTACACGTATCCAATTGTGAATATGACACTAGTCACATACAAATAATCATATGTCAATTTGATCTATTAGATCAATTGACAAACACTACATGTGCCAATCTCGAAATTTCCCAAAAATTGGCACCAAAATGCACATAACTTTCATCGTAGGTCTCTGATGAACCTAAAATTAATTTCTATGGGTAGCCTATGCATGTGGGTTGGTTTTTGATAGTTAAATCTCATATCTAGAGTCTATTAGAAAGGGAAAAAACTGAAATGTACCTATTGGGAGATTGATTCCCAATAAAAAGTCCCCAAGTGCCAAGTAGCTCCTCTCCTTGTAGAACTTGGCCTCCTCATCCTTGCTCCTTGCTTTCTTCTTGTAGATCCTTGATGTATAAGCCTCAATAAAGAATTTGGAAAGAGATTGGTGAAGAATTGGTAGAGAATTGCTGAGGAAATGGAGGAAATAGAGGAAATTGGAAGAGGGAAATTGTAGATATGCGAATTTGGGAATGAATTAAAATGAGAGAGCACTCTCTCTCCTCCTTTATGGGCCAGCCATGTAACCCCCTCTCCAAGCAATGTAAAATATCGTAAATATCTCTTGGGGCCTCTTATGAAGAAATTTAATTAGGGATGGAAGGTTCTAGTCTAATGGTTTATCTAATTAATCCAACCTCCTAATCCATGGGCCTAATTCATGGGCTCAAACTAAGCTTATCCAAAATGTTGGTTCATGCATTCTCATAAATATGTTAGGTCCACTACACAAGTCTAAAACAAAACTACAACTAGCAATAAATAAATAATACAATAATTAAATAAATTATTCATGCACAATATTAAATATAAATAATTCCTAAATTTAAAATTACCCATGTCAATTACCAAACTACCCTTGAGTAAAAAAATGTGAGGGTGACAGCTTCACACGTGTTGGTACCAGAAACAGAACATAGGGGTCTCTTTCTTTTCATATGTACCCATGATCTTGAATATTAATGAAAATCTTTGAATATTCTGGACTTCCATATGTACTCATGATCTTGAATATTAATAAATTTTTTGCCTTCTTTCTTATTTGAAACTTTTCTTATTGTTGTGGCTATCTTGGGAGTGTTATACTAGGGGCAATATGGATGTAGTATAGCATCATAATAACGATAATGTTAAGCCTTATCATAGGTAATTTGGATGTGATAGGTTTAGATTGGTTCCATTAAGGAGGTCCGGTAGAGACACCATATGCGATGATGGAGATACTTTAGTGTGGAACCGAGAGTCAAGAACATCTGTTTGTAGCTGAGCACGATCATGGCTTAGTGTTTTATGGAGAGAGCGAAAAAATGAGTCAGAGGTAGTATGGACGTGAATGCTTTCTCGGACAAATCGTAGTTCCGAGGTGATATGGACGTGAACTACTCACTTTGCATGGATTTTTGTGGGGATGACAATAAAAGGGACGAGTCAGAGGTAATATGGATGTGACTATCTTCTTTTGGTGGGGAGGATGACTCATAGTTCATAGGTAATATGGACGTGAACCATTTATCTTCAAAATTTATTTATTTTGAGGATCCATTACCCATTGCGTACTCGAGATTCCCGAGTATGGACAATAGATTTGTCCGCTTACTACGAATGGTACATGGAGATAATATGCTGAGGAGGATGATAACTGTAGACATTGTCCTCTTATTTCCTTCTGCTAGGGGTAGAAGAGACAAATAATAACTTTTTTTTAAAGGCTACTGCCTTTATTAGGCATATTATATAGAAGCATAAAAAGTGCGCATTATGAAGATGGCACAGTTTTCAACAAATAAACTTAACAAAGGAAGAATGGCTCACTTTCTCTTTATTTTGAGGATGGCACATTTTTTTTTCAAAAGGTGGTGCACTATTCAGAGAACAGAAAAATGGTGCACATTCAAGCTGCTTTCATTAGTGCAGACAGGTGTACAACTTATATGTTTGCTTTTCTCCCGAGCATTAAATGCGACAAATCTGACAGGCTGAAACAGAAATCGAAGAGTCAGAAGTTATTACTATAGCTGGACTACGGCACGCAGACCCAGGTTGCCGTTTAGCGACCCAGCCGCTGTGCCAACTTCATCAAAAGTGTGATGCTGTGCCAATTTATTCAAAAGTGTGCCTTTGTGCCAATTTTTTCAAAAGTGCGCCGTTGTGCCATCTTCATCAAAAGTGCACCATTATGCCAACTTTATCAAAGGTGTACCGTTGTACCAACTTCTAAAAAATGAGCTATCACGACCAATTTTATCAGAAGTGCGCCATTACGGCTAATTCTTTATGAGAGCACTTGTATAGCCAATATTTTCAAAAGTACGTCAGTCTCCAGACCACTTCTAAAGTGCGCATACTATCCTAACTGACAGTGAGCAGCTATGAGTGCGTGTCTTACATGTCATGCTTCTCGTGAAAAGTGTAAAAAAACCTGTCCCTCACAACCAATGCTTTTCTCGTATAGGAAGCAACGTGTCAAGCAGGCAGGGAGTTATGCACCCACTCATTCAAAACGTGGGGTGTTAGTCCACCAAAATTGTGCGCACAATGGTAAAATAGTGCAAACTGTCCAAAGCGTGCGCACACTCTCATAACCGTTCCTAAACTCTATAAATACAGGATTGGTACATCCAGGGGGAGAAATGCGAGGATATATGTCATGCCCCAATATCAGAATACGGAGGCGGACATGGCCAGCTATCCCGTACAAGGTACTATACGTCGTACAGGGATCACGACTGTAACTAGACAAGTGGGTGTATACTACAAGCAAGTTACTTAGGGTCACAAAACATATCTATTGTCTCAATCAGTCAAGTAAGAACAGTAGAAATAGAACATATATGATAAGAAAGTAAGGCATCCCAAACGCCCAGCCACAACATTCTGGAAACCAGCCGTACAAAATAAAAAGCTGTTAGAGTAGCCAAAGTACATGACCATGATTAGCTGCAGTCTGATTAGTTATAATCATGTAAAGGAAACTAAATATCCAAATTTATGGCTAACAAGTGTCGGTGGCTAAACGTACCATAAGAGTAAAATATATGATTAGCGAGCTGGGAAGAAGAAATCCACTCATGTCCTTCAGTGACCATCCGCCTGGTGTGTGCCATCTTTAAGGGGAAAGTAAGATATATCCTCTGGAACTGGCTCGAAACCTAGCTATGCAAAACCAATGGGGTTAGACCCTAAGTAGCAAGTACCACAAAAGAAGCATAAAATGGAGAAACGAAACCTAAAGCAATAGATAGGTATAATATAGGTTCTGTGTCATGGTTTTGGTCCATAGTTTATCTTAGCATAATAGCCCAACCCTACAACCAAACAAGGACAAGGGTTGAACAATCATACTATGATAATCCATGTCCCTAATCTATTAACAGAATAATACAATCACAACCAAGTCCAGTTATATAATGGTCAATCAATTGTACAGCTTGCTACTGTGGAGTCTGAGTTATCTCAGATTAGATGCATAAGAGAAATTCTCAGATCGTGAGCTGTTTAGTGGGGCTAACCGAGCCATATAAATCGTATAACACTTGTATATTATGTACCGGTCCTTTATAAGGCTACCGTACTAGATCAAATAGAATATATTCTACAATATAAGTATTCATATATTGTCGTCCACTAGTGCGGACTAGACAAATATCCATGGGGGTCAGTCTTGCACGTCATGACAGTTGTCCTAGGTGACTAATGTGTACGATCTCGGGATTTCATCCCTCCCAATACTCTACCAATTTTATTTGCCTAAATTAATCCTATGGTTATGTTAGGAATCGCATAGCGTGGTCACATGATCAATCCTCCTATATGTCATACCGTAGTACGATCACGCTAGATACGAATCCACTTTTTACTTGATAACTCAAACTGGATTCACCCGAGCGTGATGCAACAAACAAGTATTAGCCACACTTGGGTAGTTGACCCACATACCATACCTATGCTGGAGAAATAATATAATAATATCATATGTCGCGTGGTATAGGAGGCATTCTCGATGCACAACCCGAAACGTGTAATCCTATAGCTCATAGCAAGTTATATCGTACCTCGGTGCACATTTATAACATATGTACATGTAGCATGTAGTAATTGTATCAGCACAGATATAAGAAATTGGGTCGAATTATCAAACTTACAGTTGGTCATATGAGCCTTATCACATTGGGACACATAGCTCATGTTATGCACATAGCTTGTTAGTCACTTATGACATAGTCAATTCTAGCACATGGTCATGTCTAGCACAAGATCGGGTTACTAGGTCAATTCTTCCTTAGGATCAATCATAAGCAATTGTCAAGACCAACCACTTAGAACAAAGAAATATTCTACGTAAAATAGCTAAGACACATGCACACTTGGCACATGAGACGATTGCCGTATGGATTATCGGCCGCATGCTGTCCCAGGCCACATATTACCCCAGGCCGCATATGGCTCCAGGCCGTATGCTACCTCAGACCGCATACGATCCCAGGCCATATGCTCCTCCAAGTCGCATGCTCTGGACAAAAGTCCACTCTCTTGGAACAAGTGCCAAAGGGACGTGTGTCACAAAAAAGTGACAGAAGTGATGGATTTGACAAGCCATAAAGTGTATCAGAGAGAAAAGACAAAATTATAGAAATATGTGTCCACAGTTCAGAGTCATGCGTCCAAGGAATGGTGGTCGCATACTCACTAGGCCGCATATTGCTCTTTGGGACTTAGCAAATTTTTTATTCGTTTAGGGAGTAAAAACACAAGGAGTTCAAAGATTAGCTCCAGAACACTTGTGTGATGGTAGTCATGCGTCCAACAAGATGGACGCATGCTGGCCAGTATGCGGCAAAGCGCTCAGGACTTATAGCACTCAGGCAGCATAACACTCTCCAAGCCGCATAACTCACTTTCCGCATGAAGACTTCGTCTTCTCCAAATAGCAGGTTCGGCCATGGCGGAAGCTCCAAAAACTAAAAATTATTTTGACTATAAAATCCTTATTTTAAGTCTAAATCGAGTGAACCAAAAGACAAAACTCTTGAAATTGAAAGCTCTATTATGTAGCAACAACTAGTTTTCAAAAATGCTTGTTTAATAGATCAAAACCAAGAAAAACTCATAGAACCCATAAAAACCCTAATTTAGAAATGTAGATTTATACTAATCCATCCACCAAATTTGAAAGCTCAAAGTTCTAAAAGTATTTAAAATTATGCAAAAAAATATAATAATCAATTAATATGGAGAATTTCTTTATTTCTCATGCAAGTTGTACTTGCCTATGGAAAATGGGAGAGAAAACTAAAAAGAGAGAAAGAAATGAAGAAGTGAAGAGAGAGAGAGAGAGAAAATATTGGGTTATATATATTAGGGTTGAGGGTTGAACCAAGGGTTCTCATGACTTGAACCAACCCACAAAATGAACCATGGATCAGATTAAATCAAAAAATGTGTCTAGTCTCCATGCACATACAGCCATGCTAAAATAAAATATGTTCCAAATACGTATATCGGAAACATCATTGTAATTATCATAAAGTTGTAAATGGATGTTGACATGCATCATCAAAATGGTCTTTGTTTGACCAATTGACCTACATTATGTCTCATAAATCTTGACATAAAAACAAGTTGACAACCAGGAGAATGATGATGAACCACTCTTTGCTTCAGGATACATGGCTTCGCATCTTCCCCGTGGCAGGAGACAATCAAGATGAAGTTCTTCAAGAACACCCAGCCAGAGGAGATTTGACCAACTCATCAACTCCTTTGAAGGTGTATACCAAAATACTCGTTCTCGAAGATGAGAGCTCGTTCTTCATGGGAATCCCCATTCCTCAGAATTCGAGGCTGGAGTAGCAAGCCCCCCCCCAATTCTAAAACTGACAGTGTAGACTCCAACTACACGGCTCTTTCTACCAATTCCTCTGTTGTACACAGGGATGTTAGCATTTATGCCTTCGGTGATAAACACGACGCTTCTCTACCAGAAGCCACCGAACAACATCTTAACTCATTAGAGGTCGCTCTCAGAGATATGCCCACAATGATGCAAAATATGAATCAAATTATGACAGTCCAATATTCTGCTACACCAATACCTGTCCAAATAGCTTCATTCATACCTGCACAGCCTACTCCTGAAAAAATACCTCTGTAGGATAACACAAATCCAGAAGCAGTCATAAACCGAGAGTCATTGCTTGGCCAGCATAGCCTACGATTGGTATCGTAGTTTGCCTGATAATTGTATATCCTCGTTTGATGACATGAAGTATCTTTTTTCTCATGATTCTATGAGGGAGGTATAGATATGATAATGTCTTCACACATCGATATCAAACAAAAGAAGAATAAATCTGCTCGTGAATTCATAGAGCATTTCAGACAAGCAATTTTGAAGTTACTCCTTGGTATTCCAAACTCTGCATTTATTGATACTTACAAAAAGAACCTACTGCCTATAGTAGGGCTCTGGACGGGTCTAACTCAATTTTATGACTGGACGACGTTCATCATCAGGACCGAAGCTGCTGAAGGTAACACGAAGGTGGCGCACAATTTAGGGTTACAAATAACCAATACAGAAGGAAAGCGTTCCTCCAAAGTGCAAATAATCACAATAGTAAAAGAAATGAGGTCTTGGCAATAAACCTGTCAAAGCCACCCACCTCTCCTCCAGCACAAAATCCTCCAGAGTCTTCCAGGCCTAAGGAAGAATATTTCTTTAACGAGAGTGATATCCACAATATTTTTAATGCTTGATAAAAAGCAACAAGTTGTAGTTGCCTGACATCAAGAAACCAAATGAGGTTGATAAAATAGATGACCCAAAGTACTACTTATACCATCGGTATGTACATCATCCTACCAAGGCATGTTATGTCTTGAAAAGGAAAATACAACAGTTGATAGATGCTAAAGCTATCACTCTTCACAACGAGGAGTAGACGATCACCGCCAATATGATGTCTCTTCAATTTGTCGATTTTACAGCACAAGAAATTCTAAATGGCATCATCCCAATACCTCAAACTATAATGGAAGTGGTAAATCTTCCGCCCACTCGAAGTCAAACAGAGGGGTTGGTGCCTCTTACCACAGATCATGGCAAGATTATATGGATTCATCCTGACCTGCTGCCAGATTGTGACTAGGGAGCAACAACTTCCAATTCAAAATCTAAGAAGGAGAAGAAGTATAAATCATGCAATATGATTTCTTCAAATCATCACTCGAACATAGATCAAGATCAACATCAAAAAGATGTATCTCTCGAGATCAAATTTCAAAAATCTGAACATTATCCCACCAAGCTCTACTCGCAAGCTTCGCTTGACACACCGACAATGTTCCATGATTGGCAGTATTCTGTTATATAGGGAACAAAAAATATTTATTTCTTATGAAGGTGTTCCTACATAAATTCCTTCTCCTCCTTCTACAATAATTAGAGCATCGATCTTAACTCGGGTGCTTGAGGAGGATCGTCCCCAATTTTATCAATACAGCCAGTAATCTGCATGCTTGAAGCAAAATATTGCTATAACTTCCAGAAAGCTGAAGATTTAAACTTTGGAAAGGGAAAACTTATTCCTTTAAAACTCCAAGGACAGTTCAAAAAATCCTATAGTGGATTGGGTTACGATAAGACTAGCCCACAAACTCGCTCCAAGAAGAGGCATGATAAAAAAAAACTTAAGTCTTGTAACATGGTGCTTCTTTCTCTGATGCCCGAAGAAGAAGCCATGACTGGTACCAGGTCTGGCAAAGGTTATCATAAAACTTACGAATCTGTCCCAGAGGATGTTCCTGATACTCTTCCTACTTTGCCAACTCTTGTTGCTCCGGTCATGACCGAACCTGGTCCTTCGAAGCCTACTATGGCAGAGAAAGAAAAATAAAGAAAGTATACTTCGACAAATCCCTGAAGAAGAATGTACCCCAAGGACTTGAAAATCCCTACAATTTTGACATATTGGCACCATGGCCAAGACCCCAGCCCGGCTTTTCATATTCAAGTTACTTTATTTGTCGAAGGAGACTCATGAAGCTTTGAGAGAAGCTCTGATACATGCAGACTCATGCTTAGCTCAACTCAAGACTCTTGATGAAGTGCCATTAGCGTATCCTTAATGCCACAGCGTGATCGAGAAAATTCCTAACATCACCTTCACGCAAGATGACATGCTACTGAAGGATAATTAGCATAACAGACCGCTGTATTATACCGGTTACATTAGATCTATTGAGGTAAACAAGATTCACATCCATCCTGGTTCTTCACTCAGCATCATTCATAAAAGCCTAATGAGAGGATTGAAGATACCAATGCACAACATGTCTATTACTAGCACTACCACTCTAGGCTTCAACGTTGGAAGGAGTATACCGTTGGAAAAGATGCGCCTAAAAATTTAGATAGATGATCTACGTACTGAAGTCACATGCTATGTGATTGACTCTAACGTATCCTACAATATTTTGCTAGGATAGACATGGATACACGAGCATAAATTTGTACCCTCCATCCTATATCAATGTTTCAAATATATAAAAAGTAGGGGAGAATTCAAAACATAGGTAGCTAACCTCAACCCATTCAAAGGTATCGAAGCATATTTTGCTGACTCTGTACTCTATATACTGGAGTATATGAAATAAGAAGCTAATCAAGCTAGTGATGAAGCTGAAGACACCCCAAAAGAAGAGCCTTTGGTAATCCGAGTCAAAGGACGTACTACTCGTCCAACTCATTCAAAACCTTTCGATATCAACTGCACAAATTACCTCTATTGGTTATCAACCTTCGATGCAATAAACAACCAACACTGGAGAA
Organism: Iris macrosiphon; assembly: GCA_036927795.1. Taxonomy (NCBI): domain Eukaryota; kingdom Viridiplantae; phylum Streptophyta; class Magnoliopsida; order Asparagales; family Iridaceae; genus Iris; species Iris macrosiphon. The sequence continues at coordinate 93,671,413 of JAYESA010000004.1, read as the reverse complement.
TGAGCCCCTTGTTATCAACCTTCATCATAAAAATCAACCAACCTTAGTAAATCAACCTCTAGTCATCAATCTTGCCAAACCTCCTGTCAAGGCTGAAGATTCTGTTGACTATGTGGAAGATGAAGAAATATTGTATTTCGTGAATAAAGAAGACACTACTTCGCACTACTTTGATGTTGAATCCTTTTTGTAAAAATTCTTGGAGGCTCTTCATCTCCCCGAACCTCTGTCCATACCTGTGGCATCTCCATTTCAATATAGTTCATTATATGAACAATATGAGTATGCACACTTTATAGTCCCAGCAAGACAGGACAAGCAACGCCAGATAATTTTTGGCAAAGCTAGAAACAAAAATGGCATGCAGAATAATAATTCTGATGAGGATATTGGGAAGATACAACCGTATCGTTATAGCCAACCAGCCAGGAACATTATGCAAGGAATGAGCTACAACTTAAAATCTGGTTTTGGGATTAAATTATGGAAAAGGTAAACAGACTCCTATACATCACTTTTCTCCAAAAGTTAAGCCGAAAACATACTACACGTTACACCACCAGCAAGTCCCGAAAGTTCAGAATTGAATGAAAAGATACATTCTCATTCCTCTGACTCATTATTATGGGATTCCGTCGAAAGCATGGGTGACATATTCAAACAGGCTTTCTCTTTAAATATGGTGTCAACTGTCCCAGATGATAAAAATTTTCAACTATTGAAACCATTCAGGAACGATCCATAGTCACAATAAATGTATACTTAATGGGAGCTTCGGTTTGAGAAACATGATCCACCTATAGAGGATGAAATAGTCCAAATTAATTTAGAAGAAGAATATTCTCCAAGACCAATCTTTTTTAGTAAGAGTCTTCCTGAAGAAGATCAATACGCTTTACTCCAACTAATAAAGGAGTATATCGATGTCTTCGCCTGGAGTTACGAGGATATGCTTGGCCAAAATCCTCAAATTGCCATACACAAGCTCAATATTCTTCCGAATGCTAAATCGATAAAATAGCAACAACAAAGATTATGTCCGGATATGATGGATGCAATTGAAGCAGAAGTCAAAAAACTCATAGTATGTGGCTTCGTTTGAGAAGAGCAATATCCCGACTGGGTAGCCAATTTTGTTTCAGTCATAAAGAAAAATAGAAAGGTTCGAGTCTGCGTTGATTATCAAGATCTTAACTTGGCATGTCTAAAAGATAAATTTCTTCTTCCCAACACAGATGTCATGATCGATAATACATGCAGATTTGAAAGTATGTCCTTCATGGATGGATTCTTTGGATATAATCAAATTAAGATGTTACTTGATGACAAAAAATATACTTCTTTTCGTACACCATTGGGAGTTTATAGTTATATAGTCATGCCCTTCGGTTTGAAGAATGTTGGTGCAACGTATCAATCATCCATGAGTACAATTTTTCAGAAGCATTTTTAGAAAATAGTAGAATACTACGTGGATGATATTGCTGTCAAAAGTTGTCTTAAAGATGATCACCTTTAATATTTGAAGACTGTGTTCGAATTGGTGCGCCACCACCAATTGAAGATGAATTCAACTAAATCCTTTCTAGGAGTCTCCAATGATAAGTTTCTCAAATTTGTTATAACTTTCAAAGGTATTCACATTGACCCCGATAAAATCAAAGCTATCCTCGAAATGCAGCCTCCACATAATCTCAAAGAACTTCGTGGTCTGTAAGGTTGTCTAGAATACATTAGGAGATTTATCTCTAATCTCTTGGGACTATGTCGACCCTTCACTCAGTTAATAAAGAAAGGTGTATCCTTTGTCTAGAATAGAGCATGTCAACAAGCAAAAGACGACATCAAACGATATTTAACAAACTCGCCATTTTTGGTGTTTTCGGTCGTAGGAAAACCCTTTTTGTTGTATGTTCGAGCAATGGATCACTCCCTAGGAGCTCTTCTTGCATATAAGAGTAACGAAGGCCATGAACATGCGATCTATTATCTCAGTCGCATAATGGTTGGCACTGAACATTGATACAATTCGGTAAAAAAGAATGTCTCGCCTTGATGTTTGCTATTCAGAAGATACGACATTACGTGTCAGGTCAAACCATTCATGTCATATCCAGAGTAAATCCTGTCCGGATATTGATGACTAAGCCAAGCACATATTTTCTTGTTTAGCCACATGGGCAATATTGCTATCACCTTATGACATGGTATATGTCCCACAAAAAAATAGTGAAGGGTCAAGCGCTAGATGACTTCCTGGCAGCTCATCCTGTACCGAAAACTTCCAAACTGTATGATGACGTCCCAAATAAAGTCTTAAAGTCTAATATGGCCATGGGAGATGACATATGTCAACTATTCTTTGATGTCAAATCAAGAATATGACCCAAAGGCAATATAGTAGCTGGAGTTGGCATAGTCCTAGTATCTCCTGAAAAATTACTCATTCATCGAGCATATTCTCTCAGTGAACCATATTTCAATAATATGACAGAATATAATGCTCTAATCATTGGTCTCAAATTAGCTAAATAATTAGACATAGAATATCTTGAAGCCTACGAAGATTCCAAGATGATAGTCAATCAGATCAGGGGAGAGTACGGGGTTCGACATGAAGACCTCATCCCTTATTATCAAGCAGCAATCAAACTAGCCTTTACTTTTAAAGGATTCTTTATCGAAAATGTGGCTCAGTTACAGAATATGGAAGCAGATGCTTTGGCCGGCCTAGCAACATCATTGGTTGTTCCCCTAAAGAGGCAACTCTCAATTATGCTAACAGGACGAGAATTATTCTGTACTAAAAATAACTTGCACGTTGAACATAGTTATGTCATAAAGTTAACTTTCATGGATAAAGATTTGATTGGTCCTTTTATAGACTACGCTACTTATGGGATTCTTCCAAAAATTTTGAAAGAAGCTACTCATATTAAAAGACGTTCACTCCTATTCTACTATGACGCCTCATCCAAAATATTATATCGTCGTTCTTATGGGGGATTGCTGATATGTTGTCTTTCCAATCTTGAAGCTAGACAATCACTCCATGAAGCTCATGATGGCATCTGTGGAGCACATCAGCCTTGTCCTAAATTATAAGATCGCAACAGAAGAATGTGTTATTATTGGCCCACCATAGTGGCAGATGTCATAGATTACACTCGTAAATGCAAGTTATGCCAAATCCATGCAAAATTTATCCACCAACCAACAGAGTTCATACATCCTACATCTGCCTCCTAGCCTTTTGAAGCTTGGAGAATGGATATTATTGGTCCGATCAGTCCATCTTCTTCTAGAGGACATCGGTTTATACTTGCAATAACCGATTACTTCTCCAAATGGATAGAAGCAGTCCCATTCATCGAAGTTAAGACATCCAATATAATTAACTTTGTCAAACTCCATGTTATCTATCATTTTGGTATTTTTCGAAGGATAATACATAAAAATGGGCCACAATTCGCCAGTCAAGCATTTTATCGGTTCTGTGACAAGAATCAAATCCAGAATATAGCATCTACGACCTACAATCCAGCAGCTAATGGCTTAGCGAAAATATTCAACAAGACCATAATCAAACTCCTTAAAAAGTTTGTCTCATCCAACAAACACGATTGGAATGAGAAACTCGGAGAGTGCTTATGGACTTATCGAACAACAGTTCAAATTTCCACTGGTTGTACACCATTCTCTTTGGTCTACAGATGTGAAGAAGTTCTTCTGGTCAAAATCCAGATACCTTATCTTAGAATAGCTATTGCTAATGAGCTAACAATAGAGAATAATGATCGATTGTGCCTGCAAGAATTAGAAACATTGGATGAAAAGTGCCTGCACATTCAATAACTTATTGAGCTATACCAAGCACTCATTTCTAGAGCTTTTAATCGAAAAGTCAAGGAAAGAATATTCCAGGTTGATGAATTAGTCCTATCAGTAAGGATACCTATGATCACAACCCATAAGATAAAAGTAAATTCCAAGCTAAATAGAAAGGTCCTTATATGGTGGAGATAATATTCTACAATGGAGCCTACATGCTCACTAAGTCTAATAGAAATTTGATAATGGTGCCTATCAACGACAAATTTCTCAAGAAGTATTATGTCTAAGCATGACTTATTTCTCTCCATCTCCAGCAGATTAAAATAAGATGTACAGTAAATACATCTTTAAACTCCAACAACTCGTAGCCTATACGGCCTCTCGAACTATTACCTATATTCATTCTTAAATAAGAAATGGTTCATGGGTCCTCAAAGTTCCCAGTGGGATAATACTTAGATCCAACGAAACACTCTCGTTGAGATCATCTAAACAATTCTCTCCAAAAAATATATTTTATTCTTAAAGCCTAGTTGTTTTAAGGATATCATATTTCTGATCCCCGGTTGGGTCGGAAATAATCTCATATGTTTATTCATAAGTCAAAAGTGTAATGTGATTCATATCCATATTACCTCTGAATCACGTTCCATTTATTATCCTCTAAAGAGAAGATAATAGTTCGCCCTTGAAATAATCTTTCTTGGAGTAAACTAGTGAGCTATCACGTCCATATCACCTCTGATAGTATTACATCCTATAAAATTTATCATTTGTATTCAACATGAGTATGCCTTGAGTGATAAATCTACCAAATTCTTCCACAGAGTTATTCTTCCATGTCCATAATATCTCTAAGCAGATATATACTCAATGGGTCTCGATTTGAAAATATTACCAAGGTAAAAACAAATTTTTTTATTGACAAAAAATTAAAAAAAGGACAATGCAAATACTTTGGAAGAGGATGGGTCAGAATCTTCCAAATTATTTATAAATATTGCAAGAGCGTGAAGGATGCAGACATCAAGCTATTATTCTGGCCTGATCCTCTCGTTCCTCCATGTCAACAAGCGTAGTAAGAGGATTGTTAACATCAGTCCGAGACAAGGTAAGTTTATTCGAGGAAGGACAAACAAATTCTAGAAAATATTTGCCCTACTCGGATGTATGGGGACCAATCCCTTCTCCTCCTTTGTAAAGGACATCATAGAAACATTAAAATTCCTACCAGGGTTAATCTCAATCGATGAAGGAGCAATTAATCCATCCTCCTCCTTGTCATAACCCGCACCCGATGTAGGGGTACAAGTTTGAAACAACGCCCAGCCTACGCCGCAAAATCGGTGGTAGAACGCTGTCTGGGTAATCTATCTAACAATATAATAAACCACCAACAATGATAATATACTCAATTACAGAACTAAGATGGAAATGAGCACGAATCAGATAAAAAATAGAATACTCACAATACAACTCATGAGTCTAAAATAATACATCAATGAGTCTGAAAGAATAACAAAAATAAGCTGGAGACAAATCCAGTACAAAGAATACTAAGAAGCTACCAAACCCAGGTCAACTATCTCAGTTGGGATAAGTCCCTCCTGGGCCAGGGTCACAGACTCTAGACCCACAACATTCTGAGATCCATAATGGGTAGGGTACCACTCCTTAGTGTCATCTGGAAAAATATATCCAGTCAGGAAAGGAGCAGAGTACATCTCTAACAACAGTTCTAATCAATGATAAAAACTATATAACAGTAAATAGATGTGAATATACAAGATGCACAATAGATACAAGATATATATATATATATAATAAGAAAATACTGGAAATAATACAATAATGAGCAATATGTCAATGAGCAAGAATACTAATGTCTAAGTATGGAAGTACTAGCTTTAACATGTGATCGGCTTGGAAACTTGATACAAGATTTATGGCCTGGCTAATCATATGTACGGTGTATGATTAACACTATTCAAGATACAATATGGGTATGATCACATATCTACACTACATACTCCCCACCCCCGACTGGTATAATAAATCCAATCATGGTATGCTATGGCACAAGATTTCCCAAGAAGATAGCTAGTCTCCCCGAGAATCAGTGTCTGTACATGTACAAGATAATCAATGAAACAAGACTTGCACAAGATACACCAAATACCAAGGAATAACATCTCATGACGAGATCCGGATATACCAATCCGTGTGACCATCGTGTCAAGAAAACATGGATATCTACACTAGATACAATGAACATAGAGCATATCATAAATGAGAAACTATCAGAGAATGTACTCACCTGAATTCTAATGAATAGTCTCACAGATGTCTGACACGGTGCCTCGAAGACCTAGTTATGGAATACAATATTAATACAAGGTTTTGGAAAGAGAATAAGTTAAACTAGTCAAATTCTAGGTCAACAAGTCAATTCTAAGTCAAAAGTCAACTATGGTCAACTATAGCCAACTATGGCCAACTATCTATTTCTAGGTTGCACAAGTCTAACACAAATATTGTGTCAAGATACTAAAGTCTACGCCATAAAAATCACATATTAAATGTTAGGATACCGTATCTCCAGATACGTAAATTCCAAGGTAACACATCACTATATATATATATCAAAAAATTATTTATAATAATATAGAATCACAACATTAATTAGGTACTGTGGTTTTGAACCAACTTGGTATCACAATATTAAATCAAATCTTGGTACCCAACTCAATACCTTGGGTATCCCCAATTACCTTGGTTCCTCAAGGTAATTCCCAATACCTTGTTATATTAACTACCCGTATATATATAATACATATACTAAATATTATACATATAATGAAATTAGCAATTAAGAATATATTACATCAATATTAATACCAATATATATATATATATATATATATATATATATATATATATATATATATATATATACAATCTGCCAACTGTAGCTAAAAGCTATGTTAGAAACCTGATATTCTGATACGCTGCCCTTTCTATGACGGTTCTGAATGTCGCTGAAGCTGTTGTCGCTGCTGCTGCTGACTTTTCCACTGCTGTTGCTGTTTTGGTGACGGTTTGCAGCCTTCACCGATTTGCTGTCGCTGTTGCTGCCTATGTTTTCCGCTGCTGCTGCTATATTAAGTGACATCGGCTGTCACCAATGCCTCCGTCGCCAAAGCACTAATATATATATATATATATATATATATATATATATATATATATATATATATATATATATATATATATATAACCCCATAATAAATATATATATATCTATATATATAAATACCAATAAAACTATACATACACCCTCCTTATTATTATGTACATAATTACTATATAGCAACAACACACACATATAAACATATTTATAATTATACATATATATATATATATATATATATATATATATATATATATATATATATATATATATATCATATAGCAACTATATATAATATAATTATCCAATTAAATATACATATATATATACATGCTACAATATGTATATACTACACAATATCACCTAAAATCAATATAGTATCATATATATATGTATTGTTACAACCATATATAATATATGTACCTAACAAACACATATAATAATAATAATAATAACATATATATTTATACATGTAGAAGAATGGCTACATAATATATATACTCTTAGTACATACATAATACGTAGATCTAGGATAAAAGAAGCATAATTATATATACACTATAATATATATATAATCTCTCTCTCTCTCTCTCTCTCTCTCTCTCTCTATATATATATATATATATATATATATATATATATATATATATATATATATATATATATATATATATATATATATATATATATATATATATAAATATAATCTTCATGAATTAAGAGCACAAGAATTAGATCTACATATAATTACACAATATATGGAGAGTATCACACCGTATCCCACTAGATCTAGGATACGCATGTGACACGAGTCCACCACACATCCAATTGTATCCCGAAGGACACAAACAAGTCACATATATTATTTATGAACAATATACGAAGAGTCAAATATAGATCTACGTGTCTGTGTCAAAATATGACATGTACAAAGTCCCGTGTCGGAGGAAGCCCCCCCCCAAAATAACATGTATCACCAAATTGTTGGGATACGACCTACACATACCCAATTGTGGACACGACACTATCACCAAACACACAAGAACATGCCAAATTGATCTATAGGATCAATTGACACATACAACAATTGTCAATCTCGGAATTCCCCCAAAATTGACACAAAAAGCATCCTAACTTTCTCAATAGGCCTCCTATGAACACAAAACCAAATTCTATGGGTATCCTATGCATATGGGTTAATTTTCCATAGTTAAATCTCAGATTTAGAACATAAATTAAGGGAAAAACTGAATTGTACCTATTGAAAGATGGATTCCCAATAAAACCTCCGATTGATATGAAATTGCCTCCAACTTGTAGATCCTTACTCCTCTTTGTAGATCCTTGCTTCCTCCTTCTAGATCCTTGCTTCTCAAGTCTCTAATGGTAATTTGGGAAGGAATTGGAATAAAATTTGGTAAGGAAATGAAATAGGAATGAGGGAATTTGGTAGAGGAAAATTCTAGATCTAGTTTTGGAATAAAAAGATGAGCGAGAATCCCCCCTTTATAAATAGGTCGGCCCCTATTTTCCCTCCCTCAAGCTACTATAAAATATCCATTATACCCCTTGGGGCCTCTCATGAAGAAATAATTAAGGAAGGAAGCTTCTAGTCTAATGAGTTAATTAATTTAATCCATCTCCTTAGCAATGGACTTTCTAAATGGGCTAAGTTCTAACCAATTAATTCATGTTGGTCCATGGGTCTAAACTAACCAATTAGGTCCACTAACACAAGTCTAAAATAAATAACTAACATCTAGCAATAATTAAATAATACAACAAATAATTATTTATCATGCACAATATTTAATTAAATAGAAAATTACTAAAATACCCTTTCCTAGAAAATGTGGTAGTGACAAGTCTACCCTCCTTAAAATAATTTCGTCCTCGATATTCAAAAATGAAAACTACCCACAGAAAATAACAGAACAGAACTAAATAATCATAACTAACTATGACAGAACATAACAATGAACGTAACATAACTAGAAAATAATATACCTCAAGGCACAAAAAAATATGGATAACGCTCTCGCATTTCATCCTCTCTCTCCCAGGTAGACTCCCCCGGAGAGTGATGCCTCTATGCGACGTGCACCAAAGGAATAGTCTGGTTCCTCAGCACCTTCTCTCTCCGATCCAGAATCTCAACTGACTGCTCTGGATAGCTAAGAGTAGGGCCCACCTCTATCTCCGAGTGATCCAATATATGACTAGGATCTGCCACGTATCATCTCAATTGCGATACGTGAAAGACATTGTGCACTCCCTCCAATGCAAGTGGCAAGTCTAGTCTATAAGCAACTGCACCGACCCTCTCTAGAATAGTGAAAGGTCCGATGAATCGTGGACTAAGCTTTCCGCCTCTACCGAAATAAATCGTACCTCGTGTCGAAAAAATCCTCAGAAACACCAAACCACCCACCTAGAACAAAATACCACCTTAAGAATTTAATCTATAACAAACAACCAAGAACAAGTACAAAATAAAAATCTAAACTATACCTCGAACTCCAAAGGTCTCGGTGGCTATCGGCCCAATGCCGCTGTCTGTCCTGCGCCACTCTAAGTCTGTCTCTGATCAACTTAACCTTCTCTGCTGCATCCACAACCATCTCTGGCCCAAGCAAAACTCTCTCTCCAATATCGTCCCAAGACAAAGGAGTACGACACCTCCGACTGTACAGAGCTTCAAAATGTGACATTTCTATACTGGCCTGGTAACTGTTGTTGTAAGCAAACTCTACCAAATGGAGATGGTCCTCCCAAGAACCCCCAAAATCTAGTACACAAGTGCACAACATATCCTCGAGAGTCCTCTCTGACTGCCCATCTGTCTGGGGATGATATGCAGTACTGAACTTGAGCTGAGTGCATGTCACTACCAATTTTTAGAAAATGGTATTTTAGTAATTTCCTATTTAATAAATTATTGTGCTTGGTAAATAATTATTTGTGGTATTATTTAATTATTGTTAGATATTATTTATTTAATTTGGACTTGTGTCAGTGGACCTAACTAGTTTAGTTTGGACCCATAGACCAACATGAATTAATTAGTTAGACTTAGCCCATTTAGAAAGTCTATTGTTAAGGAGATGGATTAAATTAATTAAATCATTAGACTAGAAGCTTTCTTCCTTAATTATTTCTTCATGAGAGGCCCCAAGGGGTATAATGGACATTACATGATAACTTGAGGGAGGGGAAATAGGGGCCGACCTATATAAGTAGAGGGGGAAAATTCTCTCTCCTCTTTTTAATTCCAAATCTAGATCTAGAATTTTTCACTATCAAATTTTCTTCATTCCCATTTTATTTCCCTACCAAATTCATTCCAATTTCTTCCCAAATCATCATTAGAGACTTGAGAAGCAAGGATCTAGAAGAAGGAAGCAAGGATCTACAAAGAGGAGCAAGGATCTACAAGTTGGAAGCAATTTCATCTCAATTGGAGGTTTCATTGGGAATCCATCTCCCAATAGGTATAATTCAGTTTTTCCCTTAAAATAGCCTCTAAATCTGAGATTTAATCATGAAAAATCAATCCATATGCATGTACTACCCATAGAATTTGGTTTTGTGTTTATAGGAGGCCGATGAAGAAAGTTATGGTACTTTTTGTGTCAATTTTGGGGGAATTCCGAGATTAACATTTGTTGTGTGTGTCAATTAAGCCTATATATCAATTTGACAAGTGTTTATGTGTTTGGGGCTATTGGGGCTAGTGTCGTATCCACAATTGGGTACGTGTAGGTCGTATCCAAATAATTTGGTGATACGTGTTGTTTTGGGGGTTTTTCCTCCGACACGGGACTTTGTACATGTCGTATTTTGACACGGACACATAGATCTACATTTGACACTTTGTTTTGTTCATAAATAATATATGTGATTTGTTTGTGTCCTTCGGGGTGCAATTGGATGTGTGGTGGACTCGTGTCACATGCGTATCCTAGATTTAGTGGGATATGGTGTGATACTTTCCATGTGTTGTGTATTTATATGTAGATCTAATTAATTGTGCTTTAATTTTTGAATTATAATTATGTATATATAAATAGATATTATATATGTATTATAGTGTATTTATTATAGTGATTATTATATCATAGATCTATGTACTATATATGTACTAATAGAATATATATGTATTATGTAGCTTTCTTCTACATGCATATATTACAATATGTTGTATGGTTATTATCATGCCCCAGTCCCAAAATACGTAGGACTAGGACACGTAAGCATGCCAGCCGCATGGATATGGCAACTCCAATATATGGAAACCATAACCTATACGTACGCTGTAATATGAATATAAACTCACATGTGGTATATATAATGTCACAAGTCACAGATATGCTAATCTCATCCACACAACAAGTCATAGAAAAGAAATACTAAACTAGAATAAGGAGTCTGAAATATCCAAAATAATAGTCGGATGGAGACAAATCCACTACCAAAGACTATATCCAAAACTAAAATGAGAGAGGAGTACAAAGTCTCCAATATAAAATAATGTGAAGACAGAAGTGTATCAGCTAAAAAGAATCCATCGCTAGATGTACTCAAAGATGCTCAGAAGGTAAGACCTCCTCGGTAGAAAATAATGCGTCAGGTCCAGGCCCATACTCCTGCAAATACTCAAGAGCATATACACCTGGCAGAGGACCAGGTCCTCAGAGGGACGTAACAAGATACAGAAAAGTGAGCCAACTTGAATACAGTAAACATGGATATAATTTGAAAATAAATAAGTACGCTGTACAAGACAATCTATATGAATGCAAATGAGGACAATTTTTCGACGTATGGGCAAGGGTAGGCTACTCGATCTAATCCTCACAACCTCACGCTCGTCAGTGGACATCATCAGCCGATATACCTCTTGTAACACCCCGTTCCGCTCAAGCGGACTGCCGTCTCAAACGGCAATCGTGCAGCTGCCCCGACCCGCTTTGCCTCAAAGGAGAAGCAAAGGATATCCAGACTTGTCCCTACAGGAATCCGGCTTAGGCTTTCAGAGGCTCGCTTAGACGTATCGCTCTACCGAGGCGAATCATTGCTAAGGTGGGTGGCTACGGTGAACTTGTCTTTGCTTAGCCAGCACACATAAAATCTGGAATATTTATGCTAGTCGCTAGGTGATTCACCCCTACATGCTAATAAATCCAACGCACCTAGCTAAGGGAATAATCCCAACATGTATTGCTTGCTAGAATATGGAAATAAAATACTGCTTATGTTCAGACCCTCGCATGCTAAGTCCCTAACGGTTTCATCTCTCGGCTTACCTTCGGGTCCGAGCAATCGTGTTTACTTGTGTCCCTTAGAAACGCATGCTTGTCTGCTTATGAATGTCTAACGTTATTATATTGTGCAATGTTTAAGCAATCTTGAACGCATGAATGGAATGTAGATGCAATATAAATGAATCATGCTACTGCTTGTCTTGTACTCACGTAGCCTCCGGGCGATAATCACGTAGCCTACGGGCGCACGTAGCCTACGGGCGGTATTCACGTAGCCTACGGGCGATAGTCACGTAGCCTACGGGCGCACGTAGCCTACGGGTGATAATCACGTAGTCTTCGGGCGAATGAATGTTATTGTTCGATCACGGACAACTTGTGCACAAGGTATAGTTCCTGCGGGCGGCTGCTGGGGCACTGGCACCGTTCCGGCTCCGGACGGAACTAACGTTTAGTCTCACGTACTAGGACAGGGTGGTATGTGGCGCCTAACATTCTTGCACGTAGCAAACCATCTTCATCACAGACTAGTGTCCATTATGGCATACGCCAGTGATCACCTTGTACTTAACTTGTTGCATGCTTGCTTGTAAACGAAAGATAAACCATTCATCCTCGCTTAGCGGCAATCCGCGTGCGAGATACTGTATCGCATGAAACAAATAAACTGAACACCTGAACGATCTTGAAAATAAGTACTCGTGTTTGCATATGCTATGCCTCCTGAATGTTTATACATGCCCCTGCTTAAATTAACAATGTTTGCCTTGGACAGGGAAGGAGATGGTAAGTCTCGCCGTGTTTTCTCTAACATCGCACGGCGCACTGCCCGACACGATAGGCTATTCAATGTTTGCATGAAATTGATCCTAAGGCAACAAGAAAGACAACTTAGTAGTTGTGCACGGAACCTGTATTACGTGTTTGGATTTGTCGAGCGGGCGAGTAGCTTCTCCACCAGTGCATTCAATGTACTGATAATCTACCAGTTTGCTTGCAGGGTGCGGGAGAACCTCGTTCGGTGCGGATGCCTCCAACATTCGTGCTAAGGTCAGGAGTTTCCTCTGAAGCCTTGCAACGGTGCGTCCGGGACTGAAGCACATATACAAGACATAATATTGGAGCGTCGCCTGAACCATCGCCTATACATTCATTCCACAGTTGTAGCCACTTGGCACGCTTTAATATTTCAGAGAGAGAGGCTTGAGCGACTTGTAATCTCGGCTATACGCCGCCTGTACCACATGTTTATATCAATAAAGAGCTTGCTTTACTTCAACTTGTGTTTCAATGCTTCCGCTATATTGTCAACTCAGTGAACCTGTTATCAAATCGCTATGCGTTTATGACTCTGCTGCACTCGGACAATCTGTGCGACTCTGTAGCTTAGAACTCTTGCCGCCAGCCAATGAACCATGGCCTTGCACGGGCGTGGATCACGCTCGTGTGGTATCACACCCGGATGGGTTAAGCGATCGTTCCGCGGGAGCGCTGGCGGGGGTGATTCCCGCCTAGCGAGAACGGCCGATTGCCTGCGAGAGATCGGGGCGTGGCATGTTGGTATCAGAGCCTGGCTTTTATGCCTTTGGACTTCGATTCGATATCTCTGTTTCGAAAGCTCGTTCGTGGGTTACGTGCACGCTCTCTCTCAATGCCTCGATGGGATGTTCCAACAATAAGTCTAAATATTTTCAAAATGCGTTTTGAATTATATGATTACTTGTCTGGTTGTATGCTGTAAGTGGCCTTTGTGCCAACCTGTGCGAACCCTTGAGAGTATCGCTAGTAGCTTGTCCGATTTTCACTAACCCTAAGTTTGGTTGAATGCATCTATTCGAGGGATGCCTTAAACTAGTGCACCATCCAAGACTTAAGAAAAGGTGAAACTCGAGTGCTGAGACTTCGCTATCACTAAGCTGGTTGACGTGCTCACGCTAGAAGTGCACTTCGAAAGTGTGCACGATCCAGTCTAAGCGATATGCTGATTTTGACGCTTGTGCAAGTGAAGATCCAAATGAAACAAGTACAACGACTTGTCTAGGATTGCCTCAACCCTAGAATACTGCTTGTCCTTAGTAAGTCTCGAGGACGAGACTTTTTCTAAGTTGGGTAGGATGTAACACCCCGTTCCGCTCAAGCGGACTGCCGTCTCAAACGGCAATCGTGCAGCTGTCCCGACCCGCTTTGCCTCAAAAGAGAAGCAAAGGATATCCAGACTTGTCCCTACAGGAATCCGGCTTAGGCTTTCAGAGGCTCGCTTAGACGTATCGCTCTACCGAGGTGAATCATCGCTAAGGTGGGTGGCTACGGTGAACTTGTCTTTGCTTAGCCAGCACATATAAAATCTGGAATATTTATGCTAGTCGCTAGGTGATTCACCCCTGCATGCTAATAAATCCAACGCACCTAGCTAAGGGAATAATCCCAACATGTATTGTTTGCTAGAACATGGAAATGAAATACTGCTTATGTTCAGACCCTCGCATGCTAAGTCCCTAACGGTTTCATCTCTCGGCTTACCTTCGGGTCCGAGCAATCGTGTTTACTTATGTCCCTTAGAAACGCATGCTTGTCTGCTTATGAATGTCTAACGTTATTATATTGTGCAATGTTTAAGCAATCCTGAACGCATGAATGGAACGTAGATGCAATATAAATGAATCATGCTACTGCTTGTCTTGTACTCACGTAGCCTCCGGGCGATAATCACGTAGCCTACGGGCGCACGTAGCCTACGGGCTATATTCATGTAGCCTACGGGCGATAGTCACGTAGCCTACGGGCGCACGTAGCCTACGGGTGATAATCACGTAGCCTTCGGGCAAATGAATGTTATTGTTCGATCACGGACAACTTGTGCACAAGGTATAGTTCCTGCGGGCGGCTGCTGGGGCACTGGCACCGTTCCGGCTCCGGACGGAACTAACGTTTAGTCTCACGTACTAGGACAGGGTGGTATGCGGCGCCTAACGTTCTTGCACATAGCAAACCATCTTCGTCACAGACTAGTGTCCATTATGGCATACGCCAGTGATCACCTTGTACTTAACTTATTGCATGCTTGCTTGTAAATGAAAGATAAACCATTCATCCTCGCTTAGCGGCTATCCGCGTGCGAGATACTGTATCCCATGAAACAAATAAACTGAACACCTGAACGATCTTGAAAATAAGTACTCGTGTTTGCATATGCTATGCCTCCTGAATATTTATACATGCCCCTGCTTAAATTAACAATGTTTGCCTTGGACAGGGAAGGAGATGGTAAGTCTCACCGTGTTTCCTCTAACATCGCACGGCGCACTGTCCGACACGATAGGCTATTCAATGTTTGCATGAAACTGATCCTAAGGCAACAAGAAAGACAACTTAATAGTTGTGCACGGAACCTGTATTACGTGTTTGGATTTGTCGAGCGGGGCGAGTAGCTTCCCCACCAGTGCATTCAATGTACTGATAATCCACCAGTTTGCTTGCAGGATGCGGGAGAACCTCGTTCGGTGCGGATGCCTCCAACGTGCGTGCTAAGGCCAGGAGTTTCCTCTGAAGCCTTGCAACGGTGCGTCCGGGACTGAAGCACATATACAAGACATAATGTTGGAGCGTCGCCTGAACCATCGCCTATACATTCATTCCACAGTTGTAGCCACTTGGCACACTTTACTGTTTCAGAGGGAGAGGCTTGAGCGACTTATAATCTCGGCTATACGCCACCTGTAACACATGTTTATATCAATAAAGAGCTTGCTTTACTTCAACTTGTGTTTCAATGCTTCCGCTATATTGTCAACTCAGTGAACCTGTTATCAAATCGCTATGCGTTTATGACTCCTGCTGCACTCGGACAATCTGTGCGACTCTGTGGCTTAGAACTCTTGCCGCCAGCCAATGAACCATGGCCTTGCACGGGCGTGGATCACGCTCGTGCGGCATCACGCCCGGATGGGTTAAGCGATCGTTCCGCGGGAGCGCTGGCGAGGGTGATTCCCGCCTAGCGGGAACGGCCGATTGCCTGCGGGAGATCGGGGCGTGACACCCTCTGGGGTAGCGACCCTCGGACTCCATCAATCGACATACCTCTCGGGTAGCGACCATCGAACACGACCCACCATAGTGCGTGCTAGTGACTACAGTATTACCAGAGTGGTTAAAAGCCCATACGCCTAATAATTGTCCTCTATGATACTAAGTGTCAAGTGTGTATCAACATATCTAATATATAGTAATGACTGAAAGAAACTATACATGCAATAAATAAATAGAACTAAAATAAATATACAAAAATATACTAAGCATGCAAAATACTGTAAGCAATTTGGCAAGGTATCTTGCCTGGCAAGAAAGCTGCAAAAATGTAATGTCCCGATGTCAACTCCAAGAGTCAGAAGCTACGGCCATAGAATGAACATCTCCGGATGCTGAAATAAACATCACCAACATTCCCAGAATAAGCAAAATTGCTAAAAAGCACTTCCCTTTCGTCCAATTTGGATACAGGGGCAAAATGGTAATTTCGGGTGAAAGTGGGGTCCACGTGTGGCCCACTTTGCACCGAAAAGCGTACCGAGGATAACAGTCTCTAAATGGGACAAACTATAGGTCAAACAATTCTAAATGTCAATACGAACCCAACGGTATGTCCAAATGTGGATTCCGATGGGCCGAACACAATATTGTCTAAAAAGTCAACTGTGGGGCCCGCCAATTGGCGACTTGGTCAACCGTCTCAGAATTACGTGAAAATTGGGTCACAGGACCAGCGCGTTACCACGAGTCCAGTGGCGCAAGTTTCGTAGCAATCTGACAAGCGTTCACAAAATACGCGCGAGTTCCACAAAAGTTGCGACACGGGGTGTGTCCGCGGATACGGCCTGATTCTGGCGCACACACGCGCCCGAATCAGTTTTTACGAATTTTTACGTGTCTGGTTACGCTGTGTCCACCGTTCGGTATACTTGGTACACAACGGGGCAGTCCCGTTTGGCAGGACGCGCTCCGTTTTCCAACTTTTGGAAATCTGGAAAAAGTGGATTCGCGGGGTTTTGTGAAGAATTTAATTCTGTCCACAGCAGTTAATAATCTAGGGTTATTTAACAAAAAATAAACTAGGTCAAGTGTTCTACACATATAAAAAAGAATCACCAAATTTGGATCTCTGTGGTGGGAGATACGAACTCGGCAATATGGGTGGTCATCGTAGTTTTCTGCGATCCCAGAATTCGGTCTGCTTGTGCCAACTTGGACGCTGTTTTCATCTATGGGTACACGTTGTTCGAGGTCTGCTATTATATAAATATGGAAGAGGGTTAAGGGGTGAGCATACCGGTGAATACGGAACGACGTTTGGTTGAGCGAGTCGACGAAAAACCACTCCGGAGCGAAGTTGCCTCGTGAGGGAATCTGCAGTGCGCGAGGTCGGGGTCGTCGGGATGGTTTGGATGGCCTGGCGGGGTTTTCTGGCTGCGGTGGCGGCTCTAGATGAGAAGAGGGGGTCTGGATATTTTAGTTTAGGGTTTTATGAAATAATATATATATATATATATATATATATATATATTTATATATACATGAATAGGAATAGGAATAGGAAGAGATGTGGAGGCGGGTCCGCAAGGGGGGGCGCTGTGCTTTTGGTCGTGGGAATGGGAATTTTTGCTAAGTGAAATAGGAATCAAAGCAACGTTTGCTAGGTTGGCTGTGCTAAGTTTTTGCTAAGAATAGTAGTTTGCTTTAAGAAAGGGGTGGGTTATTAGTATTATTATTATTATTAGTTATTATTATATTAATTTCTTTTCTTTTCTTTTCCTTTCTTTTTAAATATATATATATATATATATATATATATATATATATATATACATAAGAAAATTTATGGATTAGGATAATGCACACCGTTAGGCTAGCAATTGCTCAAGGGGTCTCCTACATGGAATAAATTTCGAAAAATTTCTGATGGTCCCATAAATCCTCTTAGTGCCCGAACACCTAAAATAAAAATTATTAAAAATCTATTTCTTCTAATTAGCCACTAAATACTATATTTAAATTATTAATTAATAAAAAAATACGATTTTTAGAAATAGGGATTTTACATTCTATCCAACTTACAAAAATTTCGTCCTCGAAATTGACACTAGCCCATATTCAAAATGATAACTATAGCTATTACACTACATTGGTATCTAGTAGGACTCCTACAACTCTTGGTCTGCCATTCTAACACTTCCTCATCTATTGTCCATACACTATTCTATCATCCTCTAACTCGTCTACACTACCCAACTTACAAGAATTCTACTAGTGGTCACCTTCTTTGAAGCTATTGTCTAGGTTTGTAAGGCAAATACATTTATTGGGTCGAGAATCTTGGGATACCTGTCTAGAATCTCATAACTATGACTTTTCCCGTAACCGTCAAGTATCGTAGTCTAATACTGCCATGCCACCTGGCCAGTATGGCTGCAAGTAATTCGACTATTCTACCATAATCGTCTGGCGGCAACTGTCGCTACCTCGTCGGCGATTTGTCATAGTCATCAGTTCGTAACAAGTGCCTTCAACTCTTTCCTAGGCATAGTCTAAGTTTTTAGGGAGACACTTAAGGTCTTGACTAACTATTAGGGCTATGATCTAGCTCAAGTGATCTAACAATTTCTACTATGCTACATGGTGCTACTTAAGGGTTAAACTAATAAAGAACACAGATATTGTTATAGTGCATATACATATTAAGAACTCATCCTTAGTTATCAAGCATTACTAACACATTTATGTTTTACTAACAAAATAGGGGTGAGGTTGATATCAAACAATTCATAATGGCACGAAAGATACGACTATGATAGAAAGAGTTACGCATGAGATAAGGAATAAATATAAAAGGAGGAGATGAGTCACCCAAGAGGGCGAGATAAAAATAGGGGAGAATACTACTACTGCTACTCACGTCATCCATTAGCATCGCGTGTATGCCATCTGGGTAGAATAGAAATATATCCTTATAACTGCTAGACTACCATATATATAATTCTACATCTATTTGTACATCTAAGATCTTGTGTCACAATAGGGTTATGAGTATGCAAAGTCAATTATAACTAAAAGGTCGTACCTGTATCTACGGCTTCCTATGTCTGTTCTCCCATACTTGTCATAATGAGTGCTTGGCCTTGTCCTTGATTGATCAACTGGGGTCTAGTCCCCTCCATTTTTGCAGACTGTAGAAGCAGTGGTGGGTCCCTTTGGTCTTCTATACTTGAGGGTATATGCGGTGTTCTTGATTTTAATGCCATAGACCCTGGGTTCTACTGAGGACATTCTCGAGCTTGATGGTGACTTGATCCACATACCATGCACAGTCCCAATCGACGATGACAGTCTCTTAGAATATGACCTGTCCTTCCACAATAGTGACAAGTACGGAGCTCCTTGGTTGGATATGGTACAGTACTATCTGGTTGCTGGCATGTCAAAGGGTGTCTAATGGGTCCTCCTTGCTGTGTCCTTACTGGTCCCTGATAAATTCTTTATTGAATTCTGTTCCCCTTGCTGATGGCCTCCTGTATCCTGGCCTCTGTCAATAGCTCGGCATAAGAGATCCGGGACTGGGAGCTAGTGTAGTGCTGGAGCTCCTGAGTCAGCCCGTGGTGAAACCTCTTAGCTTTCTCCAAGTCATTAGGTATTAGGACTGTGCCATACTTACTGAGACGGCTAAACTCTGCGTCATACTCATCAACCGTCTTGTCCCCTTGCTCTAGATGGAGGAACTCATCGTACAATGCATCCCTTACAGTATCCGGGAAGTACTTCCTCTCAAAGCATTCCAAGAATTATTCCCAAGTCTGACGCGTACCCAACTGGCGCTCCATTGATTCCCACCAGTGGTACGCGTTGCCTTCTAACTGAGTCCTCACGCCTATCATCCATAGATCAGTAGGTAGTTGTGATGCCTCTAACAACTTCTTGGTATTGGCAATCCAGTTCGTGGTCTCCTCTGGACTCTCATTGCCCTTATATGTCTTAGGGCCCATCTGTACAAAGTCTTTGACTGAACCAACCCGAGTTTGTAGTACTGAAACTAGTGCCTGGGTTGGTACAGGGGCTAGTGCAGCCATTCTCTCAAGCGCTGCCAGAAATTCTAGCCTCTGCTCTGCTGTTTGCTGCCTTTGTTCCTGGATTATCATCTGAAAGAATTGGAACAGCTGTGTTTGGCCATCCTGCGGTGCTAGTGGAGCTGGAAAAGTTCCATTAGGTATCGTGGAAGGGGTTGATGGGATTGGATTTCTAGTCGGTCCATCCGGTCCGGGAAGAAGAGGTGGTGTTGAGGTCACTCCTAGTGGTTGGTCGTCGTCCCCTGGAGACGTGTTGTCCCCGGTGGCGTCATGCCTATTATGTAAATTTATCTCTCTGCAAGAGATGGACGAAGGATTAAGAAGAGTACATGAATCAAGCAGGATGCAAGAACTTAAGTAGGACATGTTGGAAGGAAGGTAAGTTATAGTCAAGTGTGGATTAGATCTAAGATTCTAATCCTAGGTGCAGGCCCGCTCGGTACAGTGACGTAACCAAAACGGCTAACTCGACCTGCATGGGCCACCACAAAAACATGTCATGCCCCAGTCCCAAAATACGTAGGACTAGGACACGTAAGCATGCCAGCCGCATGGATATGGCAACTCCAATATATGGAAACCATAACCTATACGTACGCTGTAATATGAATATAAACTCACATGTGGTATATATAATGTCACAAGTCACAGATATGCTAATCTCATCCACACAATAAGTCATAGAAAAGAAATACTAAACTAGAATAAGGAGTCTGAAATATCCAAAATAATAGTCGGGTGGAGACAAATCCACTACCAAAGACTATATCCAAAACTAAAATGAGAGAGGAGTACAAAGTCTCCAATATAAAATAATGTGAAGACATAAGTGTATCAGCTAAAAAGAATCCATCGCTAGATGTACTCAAAGATGCTCAGAAGGTAAGACCTCCTCGGTAGAAAATAATGCGTCAGGTCCAGGCCCGTACTCCTGCAAATACTCAAGAGAAGATACACCTGGCAGAGGACCAGGTCCTCAGAGGGACGTAACAAGATACAGAAAAGCGAGCCAACTTGAATACAGTAAACATGGATATAATTTGAAAATAAATAAGTACGCTGTACAAGACAATCTATATGAATGCAAATGAGGACAACTTTTCGACGTATGGGCAAGGGTAGGCTACTCGATCTAATCCTCACAACCTCACGCTCGTCAGTGGACATCATCAGCCGACATACCTCTTGTAATACCCCGTTCCGCTCAAGCGGACTGCCGTCTCAAACGGCAATCGTGCAGCTGTCCCGACCCGCTTTGCCTCAAAGGAGAAGCAAAGGATATCCAGACTTGTCCCTACAGGAATCCGTCTTAGGCTTTCAGAGGCTCGCTTAGACGTATCGCTCTACCGAGGTGAATCATCGCTAAGGTGGGTGGCTACGGTAAACTTGTCTTTGCTTAGCCAGCACACATAAAATCTGGAATATTTATGCTAGTCGCTAGGTGATTCACCCCTGCATGCTAATAAATTCAACGCACCTAGCTAAGGGAATAATCCCAACATGTATTGCTTGCTAAAACATGGAAATGAAATACTGCTTATGTTCAGACGCTCGCATGCTAAGTCCCTAACGGTTTTATCTCTCGGCTTACCTTCGGGTCCGAGCAATCGTGTTTACTTGTGTCCCTTAGAAACGCATGCTTGTCTGCTTATGAATGTCTAACGTTATTATATTGTGCAATGTTTAAGCAATCCTGAAACACATGCTTGTCATCGGTAGAAAATAATGCGTCAGGTCCAGGCCCGTACTCCTACAAATACTCAAGAGCAGATACACCTGGCAGAGGACCAGGTCCTCAGAGGGACGTAACAAGATACAGAAAAGCGAGCTAACTTGAGTACAGTAAACATGGATATAATTTGAAAATAAATAAGTACGCTGTACAAGAAAATCTATATGAATGCAAATAAGGACAATTTTTTGACGTATGGGCAAGGGTAGGCTACTCGATCTAATCCTCACAACCTCACGCTCGTTAGTGGACATCATCAGCCGACATACCTCTGGGGTAGCGACCCTCGGACTCCATCAATCGACATACCTCTCGGGTAGCGACCATCGGACACGACCCACCATAGTGCGTTCTAGTGACTACAGTGTTACCAGAGTGGTTAAAAGCCTATACGCCTAATAATTGTCCTCTATGATACTAAGTGTCAAGTGTGTGTCAACATATCTAATATATAGTAATGACTGAAAGGAACTACACATGCAATAAATAAATGGAACTGAAATAAATATACAGAAATATACTAAGCATGCAAAATACTGTAAGCAATTTGGCAAGGTATCTTGCCTGGCAAGAAAGCTGCAAAAATGTAATATCCCGATGTCAACTCCAAGAGTCAGAAGCTACGGCCACAGAATGAACATCTCCGGATGCTGAAATAAACATCACCAACTTTCCCAGAATAAGCAAAATAGCTAAAAAATACTTCCCTTTCGTCCAATTTGGATACAGGGGCAAAATGGTAATTTCGGGTGAAAGTGGGGTCCACTTGTGGCCCACTTTGCACCGAAAAGTGTGCCGAGGATAACAGTCTCTAAATGGTACAAACTATAGGTCAAATAATTCTAAATGTCAATACGAACCCAACGGTATGTCCAAATATGGATTCCGATGGGCCGAACACAATATTGTCCAAAAAGTCAACTGTGGGGCCCGCCAATTGGCGACTTGGTCAACCATCTCAGAATTGCGTGAAAATTGGGTCACAGGACCAGCGTGTTACCACGAGTCCAGTGGCAAAAGTTTTGTCGCAATCTGACAAGCGTGCACAAAATACGCACGAGTTCCACAAAAGTTGCGACACGGGGTGTGTCCGCGGATACGGCCTGATTCCGGCGCGCACACGCGCCCGAATCAGTTTCCATGATTTTTTACGTGTCCGGTTACGCTGTGTGCACCGTTCGGTACACTTGGTACACGACAGGGCGGTCCCGTTTGGCGGAACGCGCTCCGTTTTCCAACTTTTGGAAATCTGGAAAAAGTAGGTTCGCGGGATTTTGTGACGAATTTAATTCTGTCCACAGCAGTTAATAATCTAGGGTTATTTAACAGAAAATAAACTAGGTCAAGTGTTCTACACATATCAAAAAGAATCACCAAATTTGGATCTCTGTGGTGGGAGATACGAACTCGACAATATGGGTGATCACCGTAGTTTTCTGCGATCCCAGAATTCGGTCTGCTCGTGCCAACTTAGACGCTGTTTTCACCTATGGGTACACGTTGTTCGAGGTCTGCTATTATACAAATATGGAAGAGGGTTAAGGGGTGAGCATACCGGTGAAGACGGAACGACGTTTGGTTGAGCGAGTCGACGGAAAACCACTCCGGAGCGAAGTTGCCTCGTGAGGGAATCTGCAGTGCGCGAGGTCGGGGTCGTCGGGATGGTTTGGATGGCCTGACAGGGTTCTCTAGCTGCGGTGGCAGCTCTAGATGAGAAGATGGGGTCTGGATATTTTAGGTTAGGGTTTTATGGAATAATATATATATATATATTTTTATATATACATGAATAGGAATAGGAATAGGAAGAGATGTGGAGGCGGGTCCACAAGGGGGGGGGACGCTGTGCTTTTGGTCGTGGGAACGGGAATTTTTGCTAAGTGAAATAGGAAGCAAAGCAACGTTTGCTAGGTTGGCTGTGCTAAGTTTTTGCTAAGAATAGTAGTTTGCTTTAAGAAAGGGGTGGGTTATTAGTATTATTATTATATTAATTTCTTTTCTTTTCTTTTCCTTTCTTTTTAAATATATATATATACATATATATATTTGTATATATATATATATATACATATATATATATATATATATACATATATATATATATATATACATATATATATATATATATACATATATATATATATATATATACATATATATATATATATATACATATATATATATATATATACATATATATATATATATATATATATACATACATAAGAAAATTTATGGATTAGGATAATGCACACCGTTAGGCTAGCAACTGCTCAAGGGGTCTCCTATATGGAATAAATTTCGAAAAATTTTTGATGGTCCCATAAATCCTCTAAGTGTCCGAACACCTAAAATAAAAATTATTAAAAATCTATTTCTCCTAATTAGCCACTAAATACTATATTTAAATTATTAATTAATAAAAAAATATGATTTTTAGAAATAGGAATTTTACAGTTATATATGTATATGTTGATTATATATATACATGTATGTTTAATTGGGTAATTATTGTATATGTAATTGTTATAGGATTATGTAGGTATATGTATAGGTGTAATTATAATATTTATGTATGTGTGCATTTAGCTATGTTGTAATATGTACATTATTATAGAGGGGGTGTATTATAGCTATTTGGTATATATATATATATATATATTACTATTTTTTTAGCGACAATAGGTTTAATGACAAACCTGCTGTCATTATTAGCAGCGGGATCAGCAGCAGCCGCTGTAGCAGTGGCGGCGATATTTAATGACAGCCGCCACTGTCATTAAATAGCAGCAGCAGCAGCAGGAATTGCAACAACAGCGAGCAGTAGCAGCAGTGCAGATTTCAATAGCAACATCGACGGTGGCTTCAGTGACAGCCAGAACAGTCACTGAAAGTCTGGTTTCAGAGTATCAGTATTTTTCAACACTGTTTTCAGTGACGGTTAGGCAAATTTATGTATTTGGATTTATATACATATATATATATATATATGTATGTATATATATATGTATTGATATTAAGATACATATTATTATTGCTATATTCCTTATTTGTATAATATTAGTATATATTTATATAATATATTTGAGGGTATTATTATATCTAGATATTGAGTATTACCTTGTGGAGACCAAGGTAAGTAGGATACTCAAGATACGGGGTTTGGGTATCAAGATTGTGATTTTGTTGAGATACCAAGTTGGTTCAAAACCACGGTACCTATTTGATGTATAAATTAATATTCTATATTATTATACATAATTGTTTGATATATATGTATTATGATGTTTACCTAGGAATTTACGTATCCGGAGATACGGTATCCTAATATTTTAAGATGTAGTTTTTTTGACTTAGATTTTAATATCTTGACCCAAGATTTTTGTGTTAGACTTGTGCAACCTAGAAATAGATAATTGACCTTGGTTTGACCATAGTTGACTTTTGACTTAAAATTGACTTATTTGACCTAGAAGTTGACTAGTTTAACTTATTCTCTTTCCGGGACCTTGTATTGATGTTGTATTCCGTATCTACATCTTCGAGGCACCGAGTCAGACATCTGTGAGACTATTCATTGGACTTCAGGCGAGTATATTCTCTGATAGTTTCTCATTTATATTATTCTCTATGTTTATTGTATCTAGTGTAGATATCCATGTTCTCTTGATACTATGGTTACACGGATTAGTATATCCAGATCTCGTCATGAGATGTTATTCCTTGGTATATGGTGCAAGTATTGTTTCATTGGTTATCTTGTACATGTACAGACACCGATTCTCGGGAAGAGTCGCTATCTTCTTGGGAAATCTCGTGCCATAGCATACCATGGTTGGATCTATTATACCACTCGGGGGTGGGGAGTATTAGTATAGATATGTGATCAATATCCCTATTGTATCAAGTACTGATTACTGAATAGTGTTGATCATACACCGCACGTATGATTAGCCAGGCCGCATTGCATCTTGCCCAAGCCGATCACATGTTAAGCTAGTACTCACACACTTAAACATTAGTATTCTTGTTTTATTGGCATATTGTTCATTATTGTATTTATTTCCAGTATTTTCTTATTGTATATATATCTTTTGTATCTATTGTGCATCTTGTTTATCTACAGCTATTTACTGTTACATAGTTTTTATCATTGATTAGAACTGCTGTTAGAGCTGTACTCTGCTCATTTCCTGACTAGATATATTTTTCTAGATGACACTGAGGAGTGGTACCCTACCTATTATGGACCCCAGATGTTGTGGGTTTAGATTCTGAGACCCTGGCTCAGGAGGGACTTATCCCAACTGGGACAATTGACCCAGGAGTTATAGCTTCGTAGTATTCTTTTGTACTGGATTTGTCTCCAGCTTATTTTGTTACTTCTTCAGACTCATTGATGTATTATTTTAGACTCATGAGTTATATTGTGACTATTCTATTCTTTATCTGATTCGTGCTCATTTCTATCTTAGTTCTGTGATTGAGTATTCTATCATTATTGGTGGTTCATTATATTGTTAGATAGACTATCTAGACAGCGTTCTACCACCGATTCTGTGGCGTAGGCTGGGCGTTGTTTTCGACTTGTATCCTTACACCGGGTGCGGGTCATGACATATTTTTGGTGGTGGCCCATGCAGGTCCAGCTTCACAAAGTATGTGATATCGTGGTAGTGCGACAATTTAGTTGTACTACTGCGAGACTACAATAGGATATAGGAAATAGGCTGAGATACTCAATCACATCTAGGAAAATTCTTTTGATTCAACTTTTCTCCTTTGATATTGATACCTGATCTGTTAATCTGTCCTTTCCTTGAGTGTCTTACATCATATGCCATATTGATCCTCATTCCGTCTTTTTATGAGACATACTCGGAGAAACTTGCGGAGGCACGCAAGGTTGAGCGGGAGTTGGGTTTGAAGCCCAAGAGATACCGTGATTCTTTTCTGGGGGCCAACGGCAGTGCTGTATTTGCCAAACGTCTTCATTTCCAGTCCAGAACTTTCCAATAGCCACAACAGAACCAGACTCTTACTAGAGTACCTTTTCATCAGGTACATCAGCAACAGAGACAGTTACAGCAAGCTCCATGCAACTACTGCAAGAAGCCCGGCCATATCTGGAAAGTTTGCAGGAGGAGGCTAGGAGTTTATTTGTATTATGTTACTGAAGGGCATCAATCGAGGGAGTGTCCTCGTCGTGCAGTTCAGGGAGAAGCTTCAGCTCCGAAGGCACAGACGAGACCACCTGCAACACAACCTAGGGGACCGCTTCCCACACAGCAGCAGCGTTTTGTCCAGCATCAACAGCAGGGAGGTGCTCGGCAGGGACGAACGTTTGCTATGACCGTCGAAGAGGATAAACCCACCAGAGATGTCATCGCAGGTTTTATTCTTCTTGATTCTATTCCAGCTTTAGCTTTGTTTGATAGTGGTGCTTCCCATAGTTTTGTATCTGTTTTTTTGCTCTGAAGCATGGTTTGGTAGCTGAGTCTTTGCTTATGACTTGCAAGATCATGACCGGGGGAGGCATTATCCTGGTTAATGATATTTGCAAGGATCGGAGAGTTACTTTGGAAGGCCGGAAGTTGAGTGCGTGTCTACTTTTAATGCCACTTCCGAGCTACGATATTGTACTCGCGGTAGATTAGTTGAGTAGGCACCGTGTTAGCATAGATTATAGAGGAGGTAGAGTTTTGTTTGGTCCGCCAGGGGAGCCAGAGTTCGAGTTTGCTAGAGGAGCTGTAGAGCAGGGAGAAGGCATTATTTATGGAGCTATGGTAGAAGACAAGGAGTTGCCACATCCGTTGATAGCAGAATTTTTAGACGTGTTTTCTGAGGAATTGCCAGGATTGCCGCCAGATCGAGATGTTAAATTTTTTATAGACTTGGTGCCAGGTGCAGAACCAATTTCGCAACATGTCTATAGAGTAAACAATAGCTAGCTGGCCGAGTTAAAGAAGCAGGTGGACGAATTGCAGGATAAGGGATTTATCAGATCGAGTTTTTCACCATGGGGAGCCCCAGTATTGTTTGTACCGAAGAAGGATGGATCGGTGTGCATGTGCATTGATTACAGATCTTTGAATAATCTCACTATCAAGAATAAATATCCTTTGCCACGGATTGATGATCTGTTTGATCAGTTGAGTGGTGCGAAGGTGTTTTCTAAGATAGATTTGAGATCAGGCTACCATCAGGTGAAGGTGAAGCCGGAGGACATACTGAAGACTGCTTTTAGAACTCGGTATGGTCAGTACAAGTTTATGGTGATGTCATTTGGTTTGACTAGTGCACCAACGGTATTTATGAACTTGATTAACAAGGTGTTCCACCAGTACATTGACAAGTTCGTGGTGGTGTTCATCGACGACATACTCATATACTCAAGGACACCGGAGGAGCATGAGGAGCATTTGAGGATTGTGTTGGATGTGCTGAGGAAGGAGAAGCTGTATGGGAAGTTGTCCAAGTGTAAGTTTTTCTTGGACAAGGTAGAATTCATGGGGCATGTTGTGACTGGTGATGGTATTTTCGTGGATCCAAAGAAGATTTCAGCAGTGGAATCTTGGAAGACTCCGAGTTCGGTAGCAGAGATCAGGAGTTTCTTGGGACTTACAGGCTATTACAGGAAGTTTGTGCAAGATTTTTCGAGGATTGTCGAACCGATGACCAGACTCACAAGGAAGGATATGGAGTTTGTTTGGACGGAGGATTGCCAGGTTGCTTTTGAGGAGTTGAAGAAGAGGTTGACGTCTGCTCCTATTTTGACGTTGCTATCAGGGTCCGGAGGTTTCACTATTTATAGTGATGCATCGGGGAAGGGTTTGGGTTGTGTTCTTCAGCAGCATGGTAAAGTGATTGCCTATGCATCCAGGCAATTGTATCCTCATAAAAAGAACTATCCTACCCATGATTTGGAGTTGGCAGCCGTCATATTCGCCCTGAAGTTGTGGAAACATTATTTGTACGGAGAGAGTGTGGAGATCTTCACAGACCACAAAAGCTTGAAGTACGTTTTCACGCAGAAGGAGTTGAACATGAGACAGCGTCGGTGGTTGGAACTGATGAAGGATTTTGATATCTCTTTTAATATCATCCTGGGAAAGCTAATGTAGTTGCCGATGCTTTGAGCAGGTATCCGGTAGCTATGTTCTTGACGCAGGATCGATATTTGTTGGTGGACTTGGAGAGCTTGGGCATTGAGGTGATTGTTCCTGGTGGTGCTATGCAGATGTGGGAATTGCAGATATACTCAGATTTGATGGACAGGATCAAGGCAACACAATATGAGGATATATCTCTAAGGAGTATCAGAGCTTAGGTGAGAGCAGGATTGGAGGATGATTTCACTTTTGCTGAGGATGGATCTTTGAGACATGGAGTTAGATTGTGTGTGCCTAGTGGGGAGCTGCGTGAGGAGGTATTGCAGGAAGCGCATCACTCTCAGTATTCCATGCATCCAGGTGCTAACAAAATGTATCGGGATATGTGAGAGAGTGTGTGGTGGTATGGCATGAAGAGGGAAGTGGCACAGTTTGTATCCAGATGCTTAGTGTGCCAGCAGGTGAAAGCCGAGAGGCAGAGGCCAGAAGGTTTACTTCAGCCATTACCCATTCCAGAGTGGAAGTAGGAACATATTACTATGGATTTTGTGTCCGGACTTCCACGATCTCCAGGAGGGAAATATGCGATTTGGTCATTGTTGATAGGTTGACCAAGTCGGGCCCACTTCTTGCCTTTCAAAGTGGGTTTGTCTACGGAGAAGCTGGTAGAGATTTATGTGAGGCAGATCGTTAGGATACATGGAGTTCCCGTCAGCATAGTCTCAGATTGGGATAGTTGTTTCACTTCTCATTTCTGGAGGAGTTTGTAGGAGAGTTTGGGCACTCAGCTCAAATTTAGTACTGCATATCATCCCCAGACAGATGGACAGTCAGAGAGGACTATTCAGACTCTCAAGGATATGGTGCGCACTTGTGTACTAGATTTTGGGGGTTCTTGGGAGGACCATCTCCATTTGGTAGAGTTGCTTACAACAACAGTTACCAGGCCAGCATAGAGATGTCATCTTTTGAAGCTCTATACGGTCGGAGGTATCGTACTCCTTTATCTTGGGACGATGTCGGAGAGAGAGTTTTGCTTGGGCCAGAGATGGTTGTGGATGCAGCAGAGAAGGTTCAGTTGATCAGAGATAGACTTTGAGTGGCGCAGGACAGACAACGATATTGGGCCGATAGCCATCAGAGACCTTTGGAGTTCGAGGTATAGTTTAGATTTTTGTGTTGTTCTTGGTTGTTTGTTATAGATTAAGTTCTTAAGATAGTGTTTTATTATAGGTGGATGGTTTGTTTTTTCTGAGAATTTCCCCTACACGAGGTACGTTTCTCTTCGGTGGAGGCGGAAAGCTTAGTCCGTGATTCATCGGACCTTTCACTATCCCAGAGAGGGTCGGTGCAGTTGCTTATAGCCTAGACTTGCCACCTGCATTGGAGGGAGTGCACAACGTTATTTACGTGTCGCAATTAAGATGATACGTGGCAGATCCTAGTCATGTATTGGATCACTCGGAGATAAATGTGGGCCCTACTCTTAGCTATCCATAACAGCCAGTTGAGATTCTGGATCGGAGAGAGAAGGTACTGAGAAACCAGACTATTCCTTTGGTGTGCGTCGCATGGAGGCATCACTCTCCAGGGGAGTATACCTGGGAGAGAGAGGATGAAATGCGAGAGCGTTACCCATATTTGTTTGTACCTTGAGGTATGTTATTTTCTAGTTATGTTTTGTTCATTGTTATGTTCTTCCATAGTTAGTTGTGATTCTTTAGTTATGTTCTGTTATTTTTTGGGGGTAGTTTTCGTCTTTGAATTTCGAGAACAAAATTATTTTAAGGAGGGTAGACTTGTCACTACCATATTTTAAGGAAAGGGAATTTTAGTAATTTCCTATTTAATAAATTATTGTGCTTGGTAAATAATTATTTGTGGTATTATTTAATTATTGTTAGATATTATTTATTTAATTTGGACTTGTGTTAGTAGACCTAACTAGTTTAGTTTGGACCCATGGACCAACATGAATTAATTAGTTAGACTTAGCCCATTTAGAAAGCCCATTGTTAAGGAGATGGATTAAATTAATTAAATCATTAGACTAGAAGCTTCCTTGCTTAATTATTTCTTCATAAGAGGTCCCAAGGGGTATAATGGACATTACATGATAACTTGAGGGAGGGGAAATAGGGGCCGGCCTATATAAGTAGAGGGAGAAAATTCTCTCATATTTTTTATTCCAAATATAGATCTAGAATTTTCCACTACCAAATTTCCTTCATTTCTATTTTATTTCCCTACCAAATTCATTCCAATTCCTTCCCAAATCAACATTAGAGTCTTGAGAAGCAAGGATCTAGAAGGAGGAAGTAAGGATCTATAAAGAGGAGCAAGGATCTACAAGTTGGAAGCAATTTTATCTCAATTGGAGGTTTCATTGGGAATCCATCTCCCAATAGGTATAATTCAGTTTTTCCCCTTAAAATAGCTTCTAAATCTGAGATTTAATCATGAAAAATCAACCCATATGCATGTACTACCCATATGATTTTGTTTTGTGTTCATAGGAGGCCTATGGAGAAAGTTATGGTACTTTTTGTGTCAATTTTGAGGGAATTCTGAGATTGACATTTGTTGTGTGTGTCAATTGATCATATAGATCAATTTAACATGTGTTTATGTGTTTGGGGCTAGTGTCGTGTCCAAAGTTGGGTACGTGTAGGTCATATCCCAACAATTTGGTGAGACGTATTATTTTGTAGGGTTTTCCTCCGACACGGGACTTTGTACATGTCATATTTTGACACGGACACATAGATCTATATTTGACACTTTGTTTTGTTCATAAATAATATATATGATTTTTGTGTGTCCTTCGGGGTGCAATTGGATGTGTGGTGGACTCGTGTCACATGCGTATCCTAGATCTAGTAAGATACGGTGTGATACTTTCCATGTGTTGTGTATTTATGTGTAGATCTAATTAATTATGCTTTAATTCTTGAATTATAATTGTGTGTATAAATATAGATATTATATATGTATTATAATGTATTTATTATAGTGATTATTGTATCATAGATCTATGTACTATATATGTACTAATAGAATATATATGTATTATGTAGCTTTCTTCTACATGCATATATTACAATATGTTGTATGGATATATATGTATATGTTGATTATATATATACATGTATGTTTAATTGGGTAATTATTGTATATGTAATTGTTATAGGATTATGTAGGTATATGTATAGGTGTAATTATAATATTTATGTATGTGTGCATTTGGCTATGTTGTAATATGTACATTATTATAGAGGGGGTGTATTATAGGTATTTGGTATATATATATATATATATATATATATATATATATATATATATATATATATATATATATATATTTATTTGGTTTATATATATATATTCTATATATATATATAACCCAAATACACACACACACACACACACACACACATATATATATATATATATATATATATATATATTACTATTTTTTTGCGATAACAGGTTTAATGACAAAGCTGCTGTCATTATTAGCAGCGGGATCAGCAGCAGCCACTGTAGCAGTGGCGGCGGTATTTAATGACAGCCGCCAATGTCATTAAATAGCAGCAGCAGCGATGGGAATTGCAACAGCAGCGACGGCGGGAATGGTGACGCTTGCAAACCGTCACCAAAGCAGCAGCAGTGCAGATTTCAACAGCAACAGCGACGGTGGCTTCAGTGATAGCTAGAACAGTCACTGAAAGTCTGGTTTCAGAGTATTAGTATTTTCAACACTGTTTTCAGTGACGGTTAGGCAGATTTATGTATTTGGGTTTATATACTTATATTTATATTTATATGTATATATATATATATGTATTGATATTGAGATACATATTATTATTGTTATATTCCTTATTTGTATAATATTAGTATATATTTATATATTATATTTGAGTGTATTATTATATCAAGATATTGAGTATTACCTTGTGGAGACCAAGGTAAGTAGGATACTCAAGATACGGGCTTTGGGTATCAAGATTGTGATTTTGTTGAGATACCAAGTTGGTTCAAAACCACGGTATATATTTGATGTGTAAATTAATATTCTATATTATTATACATAATTGTTTGATATATATGTATTGTGATATTTACCTTGGAATTTACGTATCCGGAGATACGGTATTCTAATATTTTAAGATGTGATTTTTATGACTTAGATTTTAATATCTTAACCCAAGATTTTTTTGTTAGACTTGTGCAACCTAGAAATAGATAGTTGACCTTGGTTTGACCATAATTGACCATAGTTAACTTTTGACTTAAAATTGACTTATTTGACCTAGAAGTTGACTAGTTTAACTTATTCTCTTTTCGGGACCTTGTATTGATATTGTATTCCATATCTAGGTCTTCGAGGCACCGAGTCAGACATCTGTGAGACTATTCATTGGACTTCAGGCGAGTACATTCTCTGATAGTTTCTTATTTATGATATCCTCTATGTTCATTGTATCTAGTATAGATATCCATGTTCTCTTGACACTATGGTTACA
Source organism: Iris macrosiphon (assembly GCA_036927795.1). Lineage (NCBI taxonomy): Eukaryota > Viridiplantae > Streptophyta > Magnoliopsida > Asparagales > Iridaceae > Iris > Iris macrosiphon. The sequence goes on along the minus strand of JAYESA010000004.1, from coordinate 93,637,641 downwards.
CGGATTGGTATATCCAGATCTCGTCATGAGATGTTATTCCTTGGTATATGGTGTATATGGTGCAAGTATTGTTTCATTGGTTATCTTGTACATGTACAGACACCGATTCTCGGAAAGAGTCACTATCTTCTTGGAGAATCTCGTGCCATAACATACCATGGTTGGATCTATTATACCAGTCGGGGGTGGAGAGTATTAGTATAGATATATGATCAATATCCCTATTGTATCAAGTACTGATTACTGAATAGTGTTGATCATACACCGCACGTATGATTAGCTAGGCTGTATTGCATCTTGCCCAAGCCGATCACATGTTAAGCTAGTACTCACACACTTAGACATTAGTATTCTTGTTTCATTGGCATATTGTTCATTATTGTATTTATTTCCAGTATTTTCTTATTATATATATATCTCTTGTATCTATTGTGCATCTTGTTTATCCACAACTATTTTCTGTTACATAGTTTTTATCATTGATTAGAACTGTTGTTAGAGATGTACTCTGCTCATTTCCTGACTGGATATATTTTTTCAGATGACACTGAGGAGTGGTACCCTACCTATTATGGACCCCAGGATGTTGTGGGTTTAGATTCTGAGACCTTGGCTCAGGAGGGACTTATCCCAACTGAGACAGTTGACCCAGGAGTTGTAGCTTCATAGTATTCTTTTGTACTGGATTTGTCTCCAGCTTATTTTGTTACTTCTTCAGACTCATTGATGTATTATTTTAGACTCATGAGTTGTATTGTGACTATTCTATTCTTTATCTGATTCATGCTCATTTCTATCTTAGTTTTGTGATTGAGTATTCTATCACTATTGGTGGTTCATTATATTGTTAGATAGACTATCTAGACAGCGTTCTACCGCCGATTCTGCGGCGTAGGCTGGGCATTTTTCCGACTTGTACCATTACACCAGGTGCGGGTCGTGACAGTGCCCAAACTCTCCTGCAAACTCCTCCAGAAATGAGAAGTGAAATGACTATCCCGATATGAGACTGTGCTGACGGGAACTCCATATATCCTAACGATCTACCTCACAAACATCTCTGCCAGCTTCTCCGTAGACAAACCCACCTTGAAAGACAAAAAGTGGGCCAACTTGGTCAACCTATCAACGATGACCCAAATTGCGTATTTCCCTCCTGGAGATCGTGGAAGTCCGGACATAAAATCCATAGTAATGTGCTCCCACTTCCACTCTGGAATGGGTAATGGCGGAAGTAAATCTCCTGGCCCCTGCCTCTCGGCTTTCACCTGCTGGCACACTAAGCATCTGGATACAAACTGTGCCACTTCCCTCTTCATGCCATACCACCACACTCTCTCTTGTATATCATGATACATCTTGTTGGCACCTGGATGCATGGAATACTGAGAGCGATGCCCTTCCTGCAACACCTCCTCACGCAACTCTCCACTAGGCACACACAATCTATCTCCATGCCTCAAAGATCCATCCTCTACAATGGTGAAATCATCCTCCAATCCTGCTCTCACCTGAGCTCTGATACTCCTCAGAGATACATCCTCATACTGTGCTGCCTTGATCCTGTCCATCAAATCTGAATGTATCTGCAATCCCCACATCTACATAGCACAACCAGGAACAATTACCTCAATGGCCCAAGCTCTCCAAGTCCTCCAACAAATATTGATCCTGCGTCAAGAACATAGCTACCAGATACCCGCTCAAAGCATCGGCAACTACATTAGCTTTCCCAAGATGATATTGCAAAGATATATCAAAATCCTTCATCAGTTCCAACCACCGACGCTGCCTCATGTTCAACTCCTTCTGTGTGAAAATATACTTCAAGCTTTTATGGTCTGTGAAGATCTCCACACGCTCTCTGTATAAATAATGTTTCCACAACTTCAGAGCGAAGATAACTGCTGCCAACTCCAAATCATGGGTAGAATAGTTCTTTTCATGAGGACACAATTGTTTGGATGCATAGGCAATTACTTTTCCATTCTGCTGAAGAACACAACCCAACCCTTTCCCCGATGTATCACTATATATAGTGAAACCTCCAGACCCTGATGGCAACGTCAAAATAGGAGCATACGTCAACCTCTTCTTCAACTCCTCAAAAGCAACCTGACAATCCTCCATCCAAACAAACTCCACATCCTTCCTTGTGAGTCTGGTCATCGGCTTAGCAATCCTCGAAATTTTTTGCACAAACTTCCTGTAGTAGTTTGCCAATCCAAGAAACTCCTGATCTCTGCTACCGAACTCGGGGTCTTCCAAGATTCTACTGCTGCGATCTTCTTCGGATCCACAAAAATACCATCACCAGTCACAACATGCCCCAAGAACTCCACCTTGTCCAAGAAAAACTCATATTTGGACAACTTCCCATACAGCTTCTCCTTCCTCAGCACATCCAACACAATCCTTAAATGCTCCTCATGCTCCTCCAGTGTCTTCGAGTATATGTGTATGTCATCAATGAACACCACTACGAATTTGTCAAGGTACTGGTGGAACACCTTGTTCATCAAGTTCATAAATACCATCAGTGCATTAGTCAAACCAAACGGCATCACCATAAACTCGTACTGACCATACCAAGTTCTAAAAACAGTCTTCGGTATATCCTCCGGCTTCACCTTCACCTGATGGTAGCCTGATCTCAAATCTATCTTAGAAGATACCTTGGCACCACTCAACCGATCAAACAGATCATTAATCCGTGACAACGGGTACTTATTCTTGATAGTGAGATTATTCAAAGCCCTGTAATCAATGTACATGCACACCGATCCATCCTTCTTCGGTACAAACAATACCGGGGCTCCCCACGGTGAAGAACTCGATCTGATAAACCCTTTATCCTAAAATTCGTCCACCTGCTTCTTCAGCTCGACCAGCTCACTATTGTTTACTCTATAGACATGCTGCGAAATTGGTTCTGCACCTGGCACCAAGTCTATAGAGAATTTAATATCTCGATCTGGCGACAAACCTGGCAATTTCTCAGAAAATACATCCAAGAACTCTGATATCAACGGATGTGGCAACTCCTTGTCTTCCACCATAGCTCCACAAATAATGCCTTCTCCCTGCTCTGCAGCTCCTCTAGCAAACTCGAACTCTGGCTCTCCTGGCGGACCAAACAAAACTCTACCTCCTCTACAATCTATGCTAGCACGGTGCCTACTCAACTAATCCATCCCGAGTATAATGTCGTAGCTCGGAAGTGGCACTACAAGTAGACACGCACTCAACTTCCGGCCTCCCAGAGTAACTCTCCGATCCTTGTAAATATCATTAACCAGGATAATGCCTCTCCCGGTCATAATCTTGCAAGTCCTAAGCAAAGACTCAGCTACCAAACCATGCTTCAGAGCAAAAGAAACAGATACAAAACTATGGGAAGCACCACTATCAAACAAAACTAAAGCTGGAATAGAATCAAGAAGAATAGAACCTGCGATGACATCTCCGGTGGGTTCATCCTCCTCAACTATCATAGCAAACGCTCGTCCCAGATGTGCACCTTCCTGCTGCTGATGCTGGATATAACGTTGCTGCTGTGTCGGAAGCGTTCCCCTCGGCTGTGCTGCAGGTGGTCTCGTTTGTGCCCTCGGAGCTGAAGCTGCTCCCTGAACTGCACGACGAGGACACTCTCTCAATTGATGTCCTTCAGCACCACAATACAAATAAACTCCCAACCTCCTCTTATAAACTTCCTAGATATGGCCGGGCTTCTTGCAGTAGTGGCATGGAGCTTGCTGTAACTGTCTCTGCTGCTGTGGTGCCTAGTAAAAAGGTGCCTTAGCTGGAGTCTGGTTCTGCTGTGGCTGCTGGAAAGGTCTGGACTGGAAATGAGGACGTTTTGCATATACTACACTGCTTTTGGCCCCCAGAAAAGAATCACGGTCTCTCTTGGGCTTCAAACCCAACTCCCGCTCAACCTTGCGTGCCTCCGCAAGTATCTCCGAGTATGTCTTATAAAAAGACGGAATGAGGATCTTCACTTCCCAGTTTAGACCCTCACGGAAACGAATAGCTCAAACCTCCGGCTCTCTCACTAGATACTCTGCAAATTGGCTCAACCTGCCGAACTCTGCAGCGTACTCCTCCACAGACATGCTTCCCTGAATAAGACTCTCAAACTGCCTCCCCAAGTCTATCCTGTCTGCCCGGGCGAAGAACTTCTTCTTGAAGAGGTCATTGAATACCTCCCAAGATTTTCCTGCGTCAACCAGAACCGACTCTTTCCTGAACCAAGTGCGAGCGACATCGAACAGTTGAAGTCCTACCGCCTTAACCTTCAGATCCTCAGAAAGACGGGACACCCTCATAAGATGCTCAATGTCCTCGAGCCAATCATCATCATAGATGATGCCCTCCGTCCCCTTGAAGATCTTAGGCTCCAGCTTCTTGAAGTCCTGAATGTTGCCTAGCCGAACTTGGTTATACTAGGTTTTGCTAGGTCGTACTAAGGTATTCTGGCTATAATAGTTAATACCTAGCCAATACTAGACTATATTAGACAATACCTTATACTATGTATCATAGATATATAATATATACTTAGTTCCTTAACCAATACCTAATAACTCAACTCACCTACAATACTCTAATACAATAGCATTGACACTGATACCTAAAGAGTATCAGAGCTCAAAAGTATAGCCACAGTTCAGTTCCTGGAATGGAAACTGTTACTGTGTATACAAACATAGTTTCACAGCCTAAAATTGTTTAGGTCTTCACATTCATGGCTTAAATCTTGAGACAACTACATAGGTATCTAAACTTGTTCAACTTACACAGGCATTTGTACAGGTAGCCTGAAGGCCCTGAGCTGAATAAAGGCAGCAACAATTAGACTTAGGAAGCAAGAACAGGGAAACACAAAATTTTTAGGATACTCAGACACAAGTGAATAGGATACTCAAGGTAGCAAAACATCTCCATCATTAAAATTCCTGGATACTTACATAATTGACATTAACCTAACTCTAAGTGGGTGGTGATAGCTTAAAGCTGGGGTGGAATCTAACCGACTCCAAGGCAACACACTGGATACTAACTGAAACTGAACACTAAGTTCATAGCTACTAACCAACACTTCCCCAATACTGGTATACCCTGCTGATACCAACTGAAACCTATTACCTACTACCCTTACTGACTGCTACTACTATGCTACAGCTGCTGCTGCTGCTACGAACCCCTGCAGTGCCAAAACACAAGTGATTCACCTCTACATACACTGATACACTCAACTGAAACATCTCACTGATTCTCTATACCATATTCATCGATACACTAGACACACAGGGAACTGGAACCCGTCTAAGACATTTCACTCATGCACTCACACACATCTAGTCACACAGGTTACTCTAATACTCACTATATAGAGGCTAGCTACCTACTGATATATCCCTCTATATTTACTACACAGTGCACAGTTTCAGGGGGGAACCCGACTGATACAGTAAACTCACACAACCTGGGGCTGACTGATACTTAACACACTGATACTCTTTTCCCCCAAACATCGAGATACACTACTAAATTATGATACACAGGTCTGATCTCAACAACAAAACACACTGATACAGTTATAGTTTCAACTCACTGATACACACACACAGGCACACACACACCTGAAGAATTTCACAGCTAGCCTTGCTGATACACACAAAAAATTCCTACACTATCACCTGTTACTGAACCATAGTTCATTGAGACACTCAAATTCGGACACTCTCACTGAGAAATCTCAGTCACACCAACCACAACCCTAACTGCTGTACCCAAAGCCCATTTCACCCTAAAATACCTGATACACTGATACAACCCACACAGTAGCAGATGCTCACTGATACAATATCTAACCTGACACACCCACTAGCTGAACTGACATACAGTCCCAAAACTGCACAACCCTTAGACACTTTACACCCACTAATCACTCAAACTAAGACACATAACCCAACTCTGCACAGGGAACTCTCCACAGACACGACACAACACAAGTAATAAAACCCCAAATACTGATACTCGACTAAACCCTAACAACTGACACTAAAAACCCAAATGCCACTACCTACACGAGCCCACAGTGTCAAAACTGCATAGTTCGACCCAACCCCCCTGCTCTCACTGCTGATACACACAAAAATATCAAAAACCTGACTGTACAGTGAATCCCCCCATCGATTTGCATACACAGCAGCACATATACGTAGGTATACAACTACACATACATATATATGTATATATACATATCAGGGTTCCTAAGAACTAGGTCAAAAATTAGGTATTCCCTCCGGAGAGCATTTCACCAAACACATGATGTGCAAAAACGGATTCCACATCAAAAACTCATGAATGCTCAAATCTAAACCCTAAATCGAGATCAATACTATAGGTAGGAGATGTAATCATGTGCAAATGCATACCCCCTATGATTAGGATTCACGAAATTAGGGAAAAACCCCCCGTTGGAACACTAAACCCTAGAATCACCTAGGTCTTCATGGAAAAATCCCAAGAATAATTATAAATCAAATGGTGGGCTCCTAAAGGCCAAACAACAATTAAAACAGAATTAAATGGGGTTTAAATCAGATTCTCACCTATTGGGAGAGGGTTTCCCAATGTAGGTCCTCTTTTTTCAAGTCTTCTTGGTCCAAGCTCCTAGATCTCTCTTGATGGAGGCGGAAATGGGTTTCTAGGGTTTATAAATTCTGAAATTTTTGGGGAAGGAAGGGTTTTCTAAGTGGAGGCTAGGTTTAGGGCTTTCTTCATGAATGAAGAAGCTCGAGGGAGGCTCCCTCTCACTTAAATAGGGCTAGGGTTAGGGTTTGGGATTCTAATGCCATGTGGTTTAATTAGCCCTTCATGATTAGTCATGAAGAACTTAATTTAATAAGGGTTTAGTCATTTCTAAGGTTAACTAAAAACTAAAATGCTAATTAGGGTTTGGTCACAAGGTCAAACCTAATGAGTCTTTAGGTCAAACCCAAAAACCTATACATTAAGAACACCCTACAATTATTTAATAACTTATCATACAAATTTATTTACACAATACATTAATCATGGAAATTACAATAATGCCCTAATCTAGAAATGTGGTAGTAACTATCACTACCGTATTTTCTAGAAAAGGGTATTTTGGTCATTTTATAATTAATTAAATATTGTGCATGTTAAATATTTATTTATTTATTATATTATTTATTTATTATTAGCATGATAGATTTATTTTTTGGACTTGTGTTAGTGGACCTAACTAGTTTAGTTTAGACTCATGGACCAACATGTTTTAATTGTTAGAATTGAGCCCAACTAGAAAGCCCATTAATTAGGAGGATGATTAAATTAATTAAACCATTAGACTAGAAGCTTCCCTCCTTAATTAATTTTTTTATGAGAGGCCCTAAGGGATATTTTAGACTTTACATAGTAGCTTGAGGGAGGGGGCAAGTGAGGCCTATATAAAGGGGATGAAAACTTTCTCTCTCTTCATTTTTCATTCCAAATCTAGATCTAGAATTTCCCTCAACCAAATTTTATCAAATCCCTACCAAATTCTATCCAATTACTTCCTAAATCACCATTGGAGACTAGAAGAGCAAGGATCTAGAAGGAGAAAGCAAGGATCTACAAAGAGGAGCAAGGATCTACAAGTTGGAGGCCAATTTCACCAATTTTGGAGGTTTCCTTGGGAATCCATCCCCCAATAGGTATAATTTAGTTTTTTTCCTTAAAATAGTTTCTAAATCTGATATTTAATCATGAATAATCAACCCATATGTATGTACTACCCATAGGATTTGGTTTTGTGTTCATAGGAGACCTATGGAGAAAGTTATGGTATTTTTTATGTCAATTTTGGAAAAATTCTGAAAATAACTTTTGTTGTGAGTGTCAATTGATCCTATAGATCAATTTGGCATATATTTATGTGTTTGGGGCTAGTGTCGTGTCCATAATTGGGTACATGTAGGTCGTATCCCAACAATTTGGTGATACGTGTTGTTTTGGGGGTTTTTCCTCCGACACGGGACTTTGTACATGTCGTATTTTGACACGGACACATAGATCTATATTTGACACTTTGTTTTGTTCATAAATATTATATGTGATTTGTTTGTGTCCTTCGGGGTGAAATTGGATGTGTGGTGGACTCGTGTCGCATGCGTATCCTAGATCTAGTGGGATACGGTGTGATACGCTCCAATTATTATGTGTTTATGTGTAGATCTAATTAATTGTGCTTTAATTCTTGAATTATAATTGTGTATGTATCTATATGTATTATATATGTATTATGTATATTTATTATAGTGTTTATTATATCATAGATCTATGTATTATATATGTATTAATAGAATATATATTATGTACCTTTCTTCTACATGCATTAATATATATGTTATAATATATGTTAGGGATGTAAATATATGTATATATTTTATATAATATATGTGTATGTTTAATTAAGTAATTAGATTATTTATATATGATTATTTATATATATATATATATGTATGTAGATATATATTTTTAAGTGGTAGCATATGTATATATAATATAGTAGATATATTTATATGTGGTTATATATATATAGTTATATATATAGTTATATTATATATTGTTATGTATTTATATTATTATATGATTATATATATGTATACATATATGTATAGTTATATATACATATTACTATATGTGTGTGTGTATGTTACTATGTGGTATTTTATACAATTTACTATGTATAAGTGTATGTATAGTTATATATAGTTTTATATGTTTATTGTATAAATATATATTATGGGTTATATATATGTATTTAAATATATATTATATAAATATATATATATATGATGGGTTATATATATGTATTTATATATATATTGTATATATATATATATATATATATATATATATATATATATTTTCAGCGACAACAGCGAGCCAGAAGTGTCACAACAGCAACAACAAATGCAAATAATAGCAGCTTTTCAGCGACAGCAGTCAGCGACAGTTGCAGAAAACAGTCACTGAAACAACAGTGTATCAGCAGAATATCAGAAGCTTCAGCGACAGTTTTTAGTGACAGTGCAGGAAACTGTCACAAAAACTGCAGTGTATCTATATACACAGCATCTTTCTGTGACAGTGGACAGGGTATTTAGCGACAGTTTGGCAGTTTTTAATATATTAGATATTAATATATATATAGAGATATATATGTATATATATGGTAATTAATATATATATAAATATGTTCCTAATTGCTATTTGTATTATAGTATACTATATATGTATATATTTAGTTGTAGCATATAAATTTATTAGAATAATTAGTATATTTTATTTATCAATTGTTATGAGTATCTTTTATATATTATATATTTGTAGGTATGTATGTACGTATATATGTATTAATAGTTAGTGTGTAGTTGGTAGTTAGTATTATTCTATTAGTACATACTAGAGTTATATTGGATTGATATATGTAATTATTGATGGGTAGTTAGTATATATATGAGATTTTGGCAATTACCTTGAGATATCAAGGTAAGTATCAAGATATACCAAGGTATGAGTAGTAGGTATTGGCATAAGTAATAGGATAGTTGTAAACTAATTATGGGTTGGTATTAAGGTGACTAAAATAAGGTATATAAAATTATATAAATATTAAATGCATAATAGTTATAATTATTGTTGGGTAGTTAGTATAAATAAGGTTTTGAATTTACCTTGAGATGCCAAGGTAAGTATCAAGGTATTGGAGGATAATCAAGGTATTGGGTTTGGATATCAAGATAGAGGTTTAGTATTGCGATACCAAGTTGGTTCGAAACCAAGGTATCCATTTAGCATTTGTAATTAGGATTTTATATATATAATATTGTTTGATATGTACATATGTGTTATATTTATCCCTTGTTTGCGTATCCTGAGATACGGTATCTTAGTATCCTAAGATTTAGTTTGTATGGCCTAGATTCATAATGTGTGAGCCTAATATCTTTGAGTTAGACTCATGCAACATAGAAATAGGTAGTTGACCATAATTTGACTATACTTGACCATAGTTGACTTAGAGTTGACCTAGTTTGACTTTTGACTTAGAAATGACTTTATGACCTAGAAAGTTGACTAGTTTAATTTATTTCTCTTCCCAAAAACTTGTATTAATGCAATATTTCATATATAGGTCTGTGACACCAGTTTGGACATCATTTTTTATCATTTGCTCTGGACCACAGGCGAGTACATTCTCTGATAGTTTTCATTATTTGATTACCACTATAATTCAAGTATTTAGAAATGTTACTTATGATTCTTGACACGATGGTACACGGATTGGTATTGTTATTGGATCGTTAGTCATGGAATGTTACCTTTATTATGGAGATGGTATCGGATACTGTCCTTGTTGGTATTGGATAACATTGAATATTGTAGATTAAACATTGGATACATTGGCTAGTGACGTGTCATGATTCGATCCATCATATCAGTCGGGGCGGGGGAAATACCAATTAAATATGTGATCAAGAAACTATCGGCTAGTAGTGTAATCATTGGCTACTAACTAATCATGCAATTCACGTATGGTTGAGTTAGCTCCTTAGTGTAATCATTGAATCTCCCAGGCCGATCACATATTTAGTTAGTATCTCAAATCACATAGTTATTGTAGATTCCATTATTCAGTTCATTGATTACCTTATTCTATTATGATATTATAGTTTATTCCTTTATTCTTGTACGCATTGATTATATTCTGTTGTTAGTATTGCCTATTCTTTCATTGTTCTTGATTATCAGTTATATCCTCATCGTAGATAGCATCTTCTATTCTACTGCTTTATAGTTTTTGTCAATTAATTGAAACTGCTATTGGGTTGTACTTCGCTCCATTCCTGACTGGAAAATATTTTTCAGAGGATCCGGGAGATTGGTGTCCGACATACTACGGACCTCAGCCTATAGATGGTGCAGACTTGGACCCACTAGTTCTGGAGTGACTGTCGAGAGATTTAGCCGGATTCACTAGTTAGCATAGTTAGTTCTCTTTAGCATTTTGGTACCGGATTTGTTTTCGGCATATATTTGTGTTTGGATATTATTTCTATTTGTTGTTGTTATATTAACTGCATAGTTATGTTAGACTTCTGTGATATCTTCTCGTGCCATAGAAATGTGATTGAGTATTGTGTTGAATTAAGTTGATTACTCTCTTCTTGGAGTTGAGATATTATTGGAGGTTTATGCTTTATAGTGAGATAATTAGATAGTATAGTTGACCAAGACAGCGTTCTACCGCCGATGCTGCGGCGTAGGCTGGGCGTTGTTCCCGACTTGCATCCCTACACCGGGTACGGGTCGTGACACATTTTTAGTGGTGGCCCATGCAGGTCAGGCTTCGCAATATTGCAATGTTGTGGCAGTACAACGACTTAGTTGTACTACTGCGAGCCTGCGATAGGATATAGGACATAGGATACTAGAAAGAGAGAGGGATACTCAATTACAACTAGGAATTCCAATCTGAATTGAATCGCTAATTTTGATTCCTTCTGAATACTTTTGTCCTTCCTTGATGATATCTTATCTTGTGTCGAATTGATCTCCTTTGTTTCGATCTGTCTTCAGGATGCCGCCGAAGACTAGATCCCATCGATCGGGAGCAGTTTCTGCGAGGTCTGCCACCTCTCAATCTTCCACTCAGGCAGTAGGGTTTGTACCTCCTACGATATCAGTTCATGTAGGAGTCTCGGCTGCCTTCGAGGGTTCTCCTCCACCTGTTCCGAGGACTACTCCAATTGCTTCGGAGGGACTTCCACCACCTCCATTTTCAGGAGATATCGCGTCGATGGTTGCACTGTTTAGAGAGATGATGGAATTACAAAGGGCACAGATAGAAGCCCAGCACAGGCAGTCAGATATGATGCGGCAGAGTATGGAAAACGCCCATCAGGTAGCGATAGCAGCAGTTCAGAGAGAGGCTCCTCCACAGCCACAGGATACTCAGATCAAGCCAGGCAACATTCAAAATTTCAAGAAGCTTGAGCCTCAAGTTTTCAAGGGTACAGAAGGTATAGTCTATGCTGACGATTGGCTTAAAGATATCGAGCGACTCATGAAGGTATCCCGTCTTGCGGAGGATCTGAAGGTTGAGGCGGTAGGACTTCAACTATTCGACGTTGCCCGCACTTGGTTCAGGAATGAGCCAATTCTTACTGATACAGGGCAATCTTGGGAGATATTCAAGGATCTCTTTAAGAAGAAGTTTTTTGCTCGGACGGACATATTGGAATTAGGAAGGCAATTTGAGAGCCTTACACAAGGAAGCATGTCCGTAGAGGAGTATGCGGCAGAGTTCGGGAGGCTGAGCCGATTTACTGAGTACTTGGTGAGAGAGCCAGAAGTTCGGGCTATCCGTTTCCGCGAGGGTCTGAATTGGAAAGTCAAGATTCTCATTCCATCTTTCTACGAGACGTATTCTGAGATACTTTCGGAGGCACGCAAGGTCGAGCGGGAGTGGAACTTGAAGCCGAAGAGGGATCGTGATATGTTTGGGGGTGACAGTAGTAGTGCGGGACCGACAAAGAGGCCGCGGTTCCAGCAACAGCAGTTTCTAATACAATTTGGAGCCTATCAGCAACAATATCAGATGCCATAACCTATTGTTGCTCCAGTACAAGCTCTAGTACAACCGATACCACAGCAGCCTCAGAGACAGGTGCAACAAGATCCTCAATGCACCTATTGCAAGAAGACTGGGCACACTTGGGAGATGTGTCGGAAGAGACTTGGAGCATGCTTACATTGTGGATCAACGGAGCATATGGTAAAGGATTGTCTCTGGACACTTCAACGTCCAGGCCAGGATGCAGATCGAGGCCAGAGAGGTGGAGTTAGGCCACCTGTAGCACCACAGATTGCTCATCACCCGCAGAGGGAGCTACCTCGGCAGGGCGGAGCATTTGCGATGACGGTCGAGGAGACCAATACTACAGGTGATGGGTTAGAGAGTCTGTTCTTTCTTTCTGTTCCTTTAATCTATTTTGATTGATTGATTCTTTAGTACCTTTTGGATGCTTGTGTTATATAGTTAGTGTAGCTATAGAATACCCTGACAGAGACAACAGTAATAAGACAGAAGACAGGTGGAGACCATGACCATGCATGTTATTCTTTGCATAGGACTGTTCTTAGTGAGATTAGACCTTATTAGACTATGATTGCTGGGGGTTTGACCTAGAAGGAGTACGATCACCTTTCAATTTCGAGGACGAAATTATTTTAAGGGGGATAGACTTGTCACTACCGTATTTTCTAGAAAAGGGTATTTTGGTCATTTTATAATTAATTAAATATTGTGCATGTTAAATATTTATTTATTTATTATATTATTTATTTATTATTAGCATGATAGATTTATTTTTTGGACTTGTGTTAGTGGACCTAACTAGTTTAGTTTAGACTCATGGACCAACATGTTTCAATTGTTTGAATTGAGCCCAACTAGAAAGCCCATTAATTAGGAGGATGATTAAATTAATTAAACCATTAGACTAGAAGCTTCCCTCCTTAATTAATTTTTTCATGAGAGGCCCTAAGGGGTATTTTAGACTTTACATAGTAGTTTGAGGGAGGGGGCAAGTGAGGCCTATATAAAGGGGATAAAAACTTTCTCTCTCTTCATTTTTCATTCCAAATCTAGATCTAGAATTTCCCTCAACCAAAATTTATCAAATCCCTACCAAATTTTACCCAATTCCTTCCCAAATCACCATTGGAGACTAGAAGAGCAAGGATCTAGAAGAAGGAAGCAAGAATCTACAAAGAGGAGCAAGGATCTACAAGTTGGAGGCCAATTTCACCAATTTTGGAGGTTTCATTGGGAATCCATCTCCCAATAGGTATAATTTAGTTTTTTTTCCTTAAAATAGTTTCTAAATCTGAGATTTAATCATGAATAATCAACCCATATGTATGTACTACCCATAGGATTTGGTTTTGTGTTCATAGGAGATCTATGGAGAAAGTTATGGTGCTTTTTGTGTCAATTTTGGAAAAATTTCGAAAATGACTTTTGTTGTGTGTGTCAATTGATCCTATAGATCAATTTGGCATATTTTTATGTGTTTGGGGCTAGTGTTGTGTCCATAATTGGGTACATGTAGGTCGTATCCCAACAATTTGGTGATACGTGTTGTTTTGAGGGTTTTTCCTCCGACACGGAATTTTGTACATGTCGTATTTTGACACGGACACATAGATCTATATTTGACACTTTGTTTTGTTCATAAATATTATATGTGATTTGTTTGTGTCCTTCGGGGTGAAATTGGATGTGTGGTGGACTCGTGTCGCATGCGTATCCTAGATCTAGTGGGATACGGTGTGATACGCTCCAATTATTATGTGTTTATGTGTAGATCTAATTAATTGTGCTTTAATTCTTGAATTATAATTGTGTATGTATCTATATATATTATATATGTATTATGTATATTTATTATAGTGTTTATTGTATCATAGATCTATGTATTATATATGTATTAATAGAATATATATTATGTAGCTTTCTTCTACATGCATTAATATATATGTTATAATATATGTTAGGGATGTAAATATATGTATATATTTTATATAATATATGTGTATGTTTAATTAAGTAATTAGATTATTTATATATGATTATTTATATATATATATATATATGTATGTAGATATATATTTATAAGTGGTAGCATATGTATATATAATATAGTAGATATATTTATATGTGGTTATATATATATATAGTTATATATATAGTTATATTATATATTGTTATGTATTTATATTATTATATGATTATATATATGTATACATATATGTATAGTTATATATACATATTACTATATGTGTGTGTGTATGTTACTATGTGGTATTTTATACAATTTACTATGTATAAGTGTATGTATAGTTATATATAGTTTTATATGTTTATTGTATAAATATATATTATGGGTTATATATATGTATTTAAATATATATTATATAAATATATATATATGATGGGTTATATATATGTATTTATATATATATTGTATATATATAAATATATATTTTCAGCGACAACAGCGAGCCAGAAGTGTCGCAACAGCAACAACAAATGCAAATAATAGCAGCTTTTCAGCGACAGCAGTCAGCGACAGTTGCAGAAAACAGTCGCTGAAACAACAGTGTATCAGCAGAATATCAGAAGCTTCAGCGACAGTTTTTAGTGACAGTGCAGGAAACTGTCACAAAAACTGCAGTGTATCTATATACACAGCAGCTTTCTGTGACAGTGGACAGGGTATTTAGCGACAGTTTGGCAGTTTTTAATATATTAGATATTAATATATATATAGAGATATATATGTATATATATGGTAATTAATATATATATAAATATGTTTCTAATTGCTATTTGTATTATAGTATACTATATATGTATATATTTAGTTGTAGCATATAAATTTATTAGAATAATTAGTATATTTTATTTATCAATTGTTATGAGTATCTTTTATATATTATATATTTGTAGGTATGTATGTACGTATATATGTATTAATAGTTAGTGTGTAGTTGGTAGTTAGTATTATTCTATTAGTACATACTAGAGTTATATTGGATTGATATATGTAATTATTGATGGGTAGTTAGTATCTATATGAGATTTTGGCAATTACCTTGAGATATCAAGGTAAGTATCAAGATATACCAAGGTATGAGTAGTAGGTATTGGCATAAGTAATAGGATAGTTGTAAACTAATTATGGGTTGGTATTAAGGTGACTAAAATAAGGTATATAAAATTATATAAATATTAAATGCATAATAGTTTATAATTATTGTTGGGTAGTTAGTATAAATAAGGTTTTGAATTTACCTTGAGATGCCAAGGTAAGTATCAAGGTATTGGAGGATAATCAAGGTATTTGGTTTGGATATCAAGATAGAGGTTTAGTATTGCGATACCAAGTTGGTTTGAAACCAAGGTATCCATTTAGCATTTGTAATTAGGATTTTATATATATAATATTGTTTAATATGTACATATGTGTTCTATTTATCCCTTGTTTGCGTATCCTGAGATACGGTATCTTAGTATCCTAAGATTTAGTTTGTATGGCCTAGATTCATAGTGTGTGAGCCTAATATCTTTGAGTTAGACTCATGCAACATAGAAATAGGTAGTTGACCATAATTTGACTATACTTGACCATAGTTGACTTAGAGTTGACATAGTTTGACTTTTGACTTAGAAATAACTTTATGACCTAGAAAGTTGACTAGTTTAATTTATTTCTCTTCCCAAAAACTTGTATTAATGCAATATTTCATATATAGGTCTGTGACACCAGTTCGGACATCATTTTTTATCATTTGCTCTGGACCACGGGCGAGTACATTCTCTGATAGTTTTCATTATTTGATTACCACTATAATTCAAGTATTTAGAAATGTTACTTATGATTCTTTACACGATGGTACACGGATTGGAATTATTATTGGATCGTTAGTCATGGGATGTTACCTTTATTATGGAGATGGTATCTGATACTGTCCTTGTTGGTATTGGATAACATTGAATATTGTAGATTAAACATTGGATACATTGGCTAGTGACGTGTCATGATTCGATCCATCATATCAGTCGGGGCGGGGGAAATACCAATTAAATATGTGATCAAGAAACTATCGGCTAGTAGTATAATCATTGGCTACTAACTAATCATGCAATTCACGTATGGTTGAGTTAGCTCCTTAGTGTAATCATTGAATCTCCCAGGCCGATCACATATTTAGTTAGTATCTCAAATCACATAGTTATTGTAGATTCC
The DNA here is from genome assembly GCA_036927795.1 of Iris macrosiphon. Taxonomy (NCBI): domain Eukaryota; kingdom Viridiplantae; phylum Streptophyta; class Magnoliopsida; order Asparagales; family Iridaceae; genus Iris; species Iris macrosiphon. The sequence continues at coordinate 93,620,740 of JAYESA010000004.1, read as the reverse complement.
ATTATTCAGTTCATTGATTACCTTGTTCTATTCTGATATTATAGTTCATTCCTTTATTCTTGTACGCATTGATTATATTCTGTTGTTAGTATTGCCTATTCTTTCATTGTTCTTGATTATCAGTTATATCCTCATCGTAGATAGCATCTTCTATTTTACTGCTTTATAGTTTTTGTCAATTAATTGAAACTGCTATTGGGTTATACTTCGCTCCATTCCTGACTGGAAAATATTTTTCAGAGGATCCGGGAGATTGGTGTCCGACATACTACGGACCTCAGCCTATAGATGGTGCAGACTTGGACCCACTAGTTCTGGAGTGACTGTCGAGAGATTTAGCCGAATTCACTAGTTAGCATAGTTAGTTCTCTTTAGCATTTTGGTACCGGATTTATTTCCGGCATATATTTGTGTTTGGATATTATTTCTATTTGTTGTTATTATATTAACTGCATAGTTATGTTAGACTTCTGTGATATCTTCTCGTGCCATAGAAATGTGATTGAGTATTGTTTTGAATTAAGTTGATTACTCTCTTCTTGGAGTTGAGATATTATTGGAGGTTTATGCTTTATAGTGAGATAATTAGATAGTATAGTTGACCAAGACAGCGTTCTACCGCCTATGCTGCGGCGTAGGCTGGACGTTGTTTCCGACTTGCATCCCTACACCGGGTACGGGTCGTGACAGTAACAAGTCTACCCTCCTTGAAAAAATTTCATCCTCGAAATTGGATTGAACTCGAACAAGAACGAAATCAGATAAGGAATTATACCTCAAGTCTCGAAGAGATACGGATATTGTTCGCGCATTTCGTCATCTCTCTCCCAGGTCGACTCCCCTGAAGAGTAATGTCTCCATGCAACATGAACCAAAGGAATAGTCTGGTTCCGCAATACCTTCTCTCTGCGATCCAAGATCTCTACGGGCTGCTCAGGGTAGCTGAGAATCGGACCAACCTCGATCTCCGAGTAATCTAGTACGTGACTAGGGTCTGCCATGTACCGTCTCAGCTGTGACACGTGGAACACGTCATGCACTCCCTCTAGTGCAGGTGGAAAGTCTAGTCTATACGCCACTGCATCGACCCTCGCAAGAATACCGAAAGGTCCGATGTAGCATGGACTAAGCTTCCCGCCTCCACCAAAACGAATCGTGGCCCATGTCGGAGAAATCTGTAGGAACACTAGATCGCCAACCTAGAACAAAACAGTCTCAACACACAGTCTAAAATAAAACAATCATAGGCCAGAAAAATAATAACCTATACCTGAAACTCAAGGGGTCTACGGTGGCTGTCGGCCCAATGCCGCTGTCTATCCTGTGCCACTCTCAGTCTGTCTCCGATGAGTTTTACTTTTTCTGCTACATCTACGACCATTTTTGGTCCTAACAAGGCTCTCTCTCTGACGTCATCCCAAGATAACAGTGTACGACACCTTTATCCATAAAGAGCCTCGAATGGCGATATCTCGATGTTGGCCTGGTAGCTGTTATTATAAGCAAACTCTACCAGGTGTAGATGATCCTCTCAAGAACCTCCGAGATCTAGAACGCAAGTGCATAGCATATCCTCGAGAGTCTGAATAGTTCTTTCAGACTGCCCGTCTGTCTGGGGGTAGTATGCGGTACTGAACTTGAGCTGAGTGCCCAAGCTAGCCTGCAGACTCCTCCAAAAGTGGGAAGTGAAACGACTATCCCGATTCGAGATAATGCTCACAAGAACCCCATGTAGTCTGACAATTTGCCGCACGTACATCTTTGCTAGCCTCTCTGTCGATGTACCTACCTTGAAGGGTAAGAAGTGGGCTGATTTGGTCAACCTATCCACGATGACCCAAATCGCGTCCTTTTCTCCTGGAGAATGCAGAAGCCCTGAAACGAAATCCATGGTCACGTGCTCCCACTTCCACTCTGGGATAGGTAAAGGTTGAAGCAATCCACCTGGCCTTTGCCGATCTGCCTTTACCTGCTGGCACACTAGACACCGGGATACGAAGCGTGCTACCTCGCACTTCATTCCATACTACCATACATGCTCCCTCAAGTCTCGATACATCTTGTTGGCACCAGGATGCATCGAGTACTGAGAGCGGTGTGCCTCTTGTAAAACCTCCACGCGCAGCTCTCGTGCCGTGCCGTAAAGACCCATCATCCGCAATAGTAAAGTCGTCTGACAATACTGTCCGAACATGTGCCCTGATACTCCTCAGAGCCTCATTATTATACTGCGTAGCTCTGATTCTATCCATCATCTCAGACTGTATCTACAATCCCCATATCGGGAACTAGCACCTTAATTCCCAAGCTTTTCAGATCATCCAACAAATGTCTATCTGTCGTCAAGTATATAGCCATCGAATACCTGCTCAAGGCATAGGCGACTACGTTGGCCTTTCCTGGGTGGTACTGCAATGAGATATCAAAGTCCTTCATTAACTCTAACCACCTCCTCTGCCTCATAGTCAGCTCCTTCTGTGTGAACACGTACTTCAAGCTCTTGTGGTCTGTGAAGATCTCCACACGTTCTCCGTACAGGTAATATTTCCACAGCTTTAGAGCGAAGATAACCGCTGCCAACTCCAAGTCGTGGGTGGGGTAGTTCTTTTCATGAGGGCGTAATTGCCTGGAAGCATAGGCAATCACCTTCCCATGCTACTGAAGAACGCAACCCAAACCCTTCCCTAAAACATCACTGTAGATAGTGAATCCACTTGTCCCCGCTGGCAACGTCAAAACTGGAGCTGTCGTCAATCTCTTCTTCAGCTCATCAAATGCAGCCTGGCAATCCTCCGTCCAGACAAAATCCACATCTTTCCTGGTAAACCTGGTCATTGGCGCTGTAATCCTAGAGAAGTTTTGTACAAACCTCCTGTAGTATCCTGTTAGCCCGAGAAAACTCATGATCTCAGCTACCGAATTGGGGGTAGCCCACGACTCCACTACCTCGATCTTTTTTGGGTTAACTGAGATTCTGTCACCCGTCACCACATGTCCAAGAAATTCAACCTTGTCAAGGAAGAATTCACACTTTGAAAGTTTCTCGTACAGTTCCTCTTTCCTGAGAGTCTCTAAGACCAACCTCAGGTGCTCTTCGTGCTCCTCCGGGGTCTTGGAATACACAAGAATATCGTTGATGAACACCACCACAAACTTGTCAAGGTACTGGTGGAACACCTTGTTCATCAAGTTCATGAATACTGCTGGTGCATTGGTTAAACCAAATGGCATTACCATGAAATCAAACTGGCCGTATCTGGTCTGAAAGGCTGTCTTCGGCGTGTCTTCTCTCTTCACCTTCACCTGGTGATAGCCTGACCTCAAATCTATCTTTGAAAACACCTTCGCCCCGCTCAACTGATCGAAAAGATCATCTATCCTCAGAAGCGGGTATTTGTTCTTGATAGTGAGGTTGTTCAAAGCTCTATAATCGATGCACATGCGCACTGTATCATCCTTCTTCGATATGAACAATACCGGAGCTCCCTATGGTGATGAACTGGATTTGATGAAGCCTTTGTCCTGCAGCTCCTCAACTTGATTCTTCAGTTCTGTCAGCTCGCTGTTGTGGACTCTATAGACATGTTGTGAAATGGGCTCCGCTCCTGGCACCAAGTCTATAAAGAATTCAATATCTCTGTCTGACAGCAAGCCTGACAACTCATCTGGAAATACATCCAGGAACTCCGCTATCATAGGATGTGGCAACTCCTCTTCTTCCATCCTGGCTCCACAAAATGTGCTTTTGCTCTGCTCCACTGCTCCTCTGGCGACCTCGAACTTCGGCTCTCCTGGTGGTCGAAATAATACTCTGTCTCCATGACAATCTATAGTAGCATGGTGCCTACTCAACCAGTCCATTCCGAGTACAATATCGTATCCCGGAAGTGGCATGACGAGTAAGCACATGCTCAACTCTCGGCCACCCAATGATACTCTTCGGTCCTTACAATAATCACGGACTAGGATAATACCTCTGCCAGTTGTGGTCTTGTAAGTCCTATCTAATGGTTCTGTCTCTAAATGATATTGAAGTGCATAAGATACAGACACGAAACTATGGGAAACGCCAGAGTCGAATAATGTAAATGCTGGAATGCAATCAAGAAGAACCGAACCTGTAATCACGTCTCCTGCTGGCTCGGCCTCCTCGACCGTCATGGCATATGCTCGCCCCTGGGGTGCACCTCTCTGCTGCTGGTGCTGATCAAACCTCTGCTGCTGCGGTGGAAGTAGAGGTCCCCTTTGCTGGCCTCCTTGTATGGTAGGTACCCTGGCTGGTCCCCTCTGGGCGGCTGCTCCACCCTGACCTAGACGAGTCTGAATGGTCGGACAATCCCTCAGCTGATGTGCTATCGATCCGCAGGACAAACATGTGCCCAAACTCTTCCTGCAGATCTCTCTAGTGTGTCCTGCCTTCCCGCAGTACGCACACTGGATGGCGGGCTGAGTTTGCCTCTACTGTTGCTGCTGCTGCTGTGCCTGTCCTCGGGCTGGTGCCTGGTGCTGCTGATGCTGCTGATGCTGCTGCTGATATGGCCTCTGTTGCTGCTGAAAGTGTGGACGCTTGCCCGGTCCCGCACCACTGTTTGCTCCTCCTGAAGTGTCACGCCCCTTCTTGGGCCTGAGGTCCAAGTCATCCTCAGCTATCTGGGCATCCATCAAAATACCCTCGAAGGTAGTAGTGCAGCGTCCCGACGTTCGAGACTTAATCTCCCTTGCCAGCCCCTTTCTGAACTTTTGGGCCCTGTCTCCTGGATCTCGAATCATCGACGGCATAAAATGACTCAGGCAACAAAACTCTGCAGCGTACTCATCAACGGACATGCTCCCTTGGACCAACTCATGGAACTGACTCTCCAAGGTTCCCAGGGCAACATCAGGAAAAAACTTCTCCTTGAAGAGATCCCTGAAGGCCTCCCAAGTAAGTCCCCCAATAACGAGTCTCGGCTTAGTGCAAAACCACGTCAGGGCGATGTCGAACATCTGACTGCCGGCGGCCTCGATCTTAAGAGCCTCCGGAAGCTGCGCCAAGAACAAGTTTCTCTCTATGTCCTCTAGCCAATCGTCGATGTAGAGTATCCCCTCAGTACCTTTGAACTCCCGAGGTATCATCCACTTGAAGTCCACAATAGTGCCCGGCCTCTGGTGGTGCTGGCTAGGATGCTGCTGCTGCACAACTCTCTCCACAGCCTGGAGAGCCACCTGATGAGCATTCTCCATGCTCACCCTCATCATCTCGGTCTGGGCCTAGTGCGCCTCCGCCTGCACCTGTAGAAGCATGAAAAATACGCTGGGAGGAGCTACGCAGCATACTGATGTAGAGCAACGTAAACAGAGGCCTTCAGAGCCATCAAGCGTACAAGCAGAGCTTTCTCCGCTAAACACAACGTGAAGTACAAGCTCAAAGGACCATCCGCGTAAGTGCAGTACGTCCAGGCCGCTCCAGGGTAAACATGGTTCTTCATCGCCTCCATGGCGTAAAACTCAGCCGATCTCAAAGCAGCGTTAAAGCGTACGAGGAACGCTTCGTCTTCCCCGAAATGAACCTGTCAAGTCACGCAGTGAACCTGACCTCTGACTCCTGAGAAAAAGTGCTGCACGGCTACCCAGACGACGGTTGGAAACGAGGACAGACCCCTCAGGACACGCACCACAGTATGATGCGGATCTCTGCATTTAATACAGAGGATTTGGTTAAAATATCACCGAACTGTCGTTTACTGACGTCCCCTCAGCATAAACTGCTCTTTCGCGTATAAGGGGATACGCTGCCTTGTTTTACACAGGCAAACATGAGCTATTTTACGCTCCGTAGTACACAAACCGCCCGCTACGTCAAAAGCTGTACTTCGTACGGGGCTCGAGGCACGTCTATACGTCTAATTGCACAGAGCGGTGATAGTTTCTCTCAAGGCACGTCTCTACGACGGATGCACAGAAGGGCTGCAGACCTTCAAAACACGCCTCCGTATTTAATGCACAAGATGGTGGCAAATCTCTGTAAGAGATTTGATTATATCTTCAAAAGCCATAATTCCGGCTAAGACGTCCACATCAGCACTCTGGCACGGTACGCAGCGGCTTCTACGCCCATTCAAGATCTGTGCTCATTCGACTTGTACGCCCATTCGGCTTCAAACGCCCACTCAGTCTCTACGACCATTCGGCTTCAAACACCCACTCAGTCTCTACGACCATTCGGCTTCAAACACCCGCTCAGTCTCTACGACCATTCGGCTTCTACGCCTACTCGGCTTCTATGCCCATTCGGCTTCTACGCCTACTCGGCTTCTATGCCCATTCGACTTCTGCGCCTACTCGGCTTCTATGCCTATTTTGGCTTCTACGCCAGGGTGACAGTCATTTGGCTTCTACGCCAACCTCTTCTACACAAGGGATACCTACCTATGTGGCTTCTACGCCGTGATCTTCGCAGCAGATATACGCATTTTGTCCCCTTAGTTGGACACGCGTCACATGCTCACTCAAAAGGTCATCTATACGCAGGCATTGGTTATTTTAACCGTTGTGTAAAAGGGTGCTGTACTTTCCACTCCTCGGTTTTTACACCGACGGAGTGGTCACTGTCACCAAAACTCTATAAATAGAGACCCCTATCAATGGGGAAAAAGGTCAAAAAACTTCAAACTTGAAGATCGAACAAGGTCGAAACTTTGAAAGAAGGATCGAACAAGGTCGAACTTCCCAGAAAGATCGAACCGGAGGTCAAGAGAGAGAGAGAGAGAGTCCGGAGCTCAGGCAAAGAGTAGGGATCGACGACTTTGGCATCGTGTACCCACTCTCCTTTGCAACCTTCGAAGCTGCTACCTGTCTTCCACGGCACTTCTTCAACATCGTGTGGTCCAAGGGCTAAAGTGATCGACTGCAGATCAGACACCTATAGAAATTTATACCCAGATTAAATAAATTGTACTCCCACATCCTCGTATAGGATTAAATTGTACAAGTTTGTTTGTAAACCAAAGGGCACGGGTTTTGTATAAACCCCGTCATTGAAATACACTTTCATTCTTTCGTTTAATACCACAAACAAGATGGCGACTCTGTTGGGGACGTCTTTCTCTTCTGATGAGGAAGTAATTGCTCAACACGATGTGGTATCTATAGGAACCGTAAAGAAGACACTGGTCGTTCATTTCGACCAGTCTGCCTACGAAGACATGCTTCGAACCTAGGGTAGCTTTTACCCTCTCTCCGTCCAAGACAACAGGAAGCTGCACAAGGTGTGGATGCCCAAGACATCCTCCGCCATTCCTGTGGACTCTCCGATCTTTCCGATCTCTCCGACCAATGAGGTTGTAGCATCGCTCCCTCCGTGCCCCGCACGTAAAATTCAGTCTCCCGCTACGCGCGGTACAGACGAAACTTCGGGCAAAGCCTCAGCGCTAACCCAGAAGAATCTACTGCGCTTTATGCGTAGAAATCGGTCTCCCGCTACGCGCGGTACAGACGAAACTTCGGGCAAAGCCTCAGCGCTAACCCAGAAGCATCCACTACGCTCCACGCGTAGAAATTAGTCTCCCGCTCCGCGCGGTACAGACAAAACTTCTGATGGTGCCTCAACGCCAAATCGGAGGTACAGATCACGCTCCACGCGCAAGACAACATCTGACCTCTACGGTGAACCAGATAAGCGCTGTGATCTCCGCAAGGAAAAGCAAGCGGCAGAGTACTCAACTTCTCGGCCTTTACGCCAGCAAGGGAACAGTCTGCCTACCCTTCGGATTACGCGAGAAGCCGATGGCCGACTGAGGGCCTCTCCAGCTTTACGCCAGTCTGAGCGAATCTCCGAGTTACGCCAGGCAAGGTCCCTCAGCGTAAAACAAGATCAGGTTGCAGAAAAACACCCTCCCAGGGGATTATCCGCCACCCAGATGGCCAATCTGTTGTGCACAGGTGGCACAGGAAAAATCGGGGTGCCCAACCTCCGCATGCCCGCTGATGGGAACAGAAGAAACAAGCCTTCGTCTTCTTCTTCGGCAACTCCTCATGACCTGCACAAATATCTAATCCAGAAGCGTAAAGAGAGGGGACCTTCCAACATGTCTATTACGCCTCCTAGCGAGCACTATTGTAATAGTCATAAGGTTATGATTAATTGCTGCTGTTCCAAAGCAAAACGATCGGTTTTCGATCGGTTGAGCTACTCTCTGTCTTTTTAGGAAGAGGAACCCGCGCATGCATCTGTGAACATGGCTTCACACATACGTAGAGGCGGGTCGAGCTCAAGACGTCATCCCTCCAGGCCCCCGAGCCGAAGGAGGTTCAGTGAGCTCCTCAGGAACGCTGAAGCCGCGGTGTTCCAAAACACTCACGCGAGGTCACGACAACCAGCTTCGTCCTCTTCTGATTCTGACGCTGGGGGTCGCCAAGCCCCCGAATCAGAGGCAGAAAGTATAGAGTCGATTTCTACAGCGACCTATACTAATCCTTCAATGACACCCCGGGAGATGGGAGTTTACGCCGTTGAAGATGAATGCGAGGAAGCTTCGCCGTCAGGGAACGCGGAACAACGCATCACTATACTGGAGACATCTCTGAAACAAATGCAATCCATGATGGAGAACATGCACCAGATAATGCTAACTCAGCACGCAGCTGCCATGGCTCAAGCATCGGTCCCGCCAACTCAGATACGTGTGGGGGTGGACTTACCACCATCCAACCCGAGACAAGAGCCTGCGCTAGATCAAGAGTCAGCAGTTCCTCCGCTTCCTCACTCAGAGAATGCCTTACCTCCCGCTGGAGTTACGATACAACCGACTTCGCACCATTCCGTCGCCCCGCTTCTGACTGAAAATCCGATGCAGGCAGTACGGGAGTTGAAAGCCCAGTTCGACGCCTTGAAGCACAAAGATCATCTCAAGAAACTGAGAATCAACCAGCCCTACCCAGCTATCTGGGAGGAGGTCCCTTTCCCGTCGAGGTACAAACCTCAGACTATGGCCCTGTTTGAGGGAAAAATATTACCAAGTCAGTACATGAACTATTTCAGTATGATGACGGTGTTGCTACAAGGGAACGACGTCCTCCTCACTCGGGTGTTCAAAGGCTGTCTCTCAGGAGTAGCCTATCAGTGGTACCGTAGCTTGGCGGACAACTGCATTACTTCCTTCGAGGACTTCAGAGCTTTATTCTTCACGCGATTCTACGAGGGAGGAATGGACATGTCTATGTCCTCTCTCATCGAAGTCAAGCAGAAGGAAAAAGAGGACGTTCGCATCTTCATCGAACGTTTTCATCAGGCCACCTTACAGATGCCTCCAGGAGTTCCAAACTCTGCATTGGTAGACATTTGCAGGAAGAACCTCCTTTCCGTGGTCTCGGTGTTCACAGGACCGTATCAGTTCCATGATTGGCCCTCGTTTATCATCTCGGCAGTAGCCGCCGAAGACAACAGTCGCAAGACGCACGACAATGGCATCATGATCTCCGCCTCTGACATAGGCAAGAGGTCATCTCCTAGCAGCGACCATCCTCGTGGTCCCAAAGGGAAAGAAGCCCTGGCAATCAATATGGCCAGACCAAAGATTACGGCAACCACACAAACGAGACCCGGGACTTCCAGTCCCATCGAAGTCTACTCTTTCGATGACGACGATATCCCAAGTATATTCGAGTGTCTCGTCAAAAGTGGCAAGATCACCCTTCCAGAGCTGAGGCGGCCCCAGGAAGTCGGCAATACTAACGACCCCAAATACTGCGTCTTCCACAGATACGTACACCACCCAATAAAGGCGTATTACATACTGAAAAGGAAGATCCAGGGTTAATCGATGTTAAGGCCATCACTCTGCACAACACCGAGAAGACGGTCACGGCCAACATGATCTCTCTGCAGTTTGGCAATCTGCCTGCCCAAGAGATCCCGGATGGCATTGCACCCATCTCCTGGACAATGATGAAAATCGTCAATCTCCCTCCAGCTAGGGATCAAAATCACGACCTGGTACCCCTGACTACCCGGCAAGGCGAGATTATATGGGTTCATCCAGATTTGGTGTCAGAGTTCGAGGAAGAAACTAAGGCTACTAAGCCTACATCCAAAAAGAGCTCCAAATGCAGGTCATGCCATATGGTCGCGACTTCTTCGGCATCAGACGAAGACGAGGTATTTGCTGCAACCCGTTCAGGGAAGGCCTACCTCAACGACTACGGAGCAAGTCAGGAAGGTGCATCGGTAGACGCTCCAGCGGCCAAACCTTCAGAGCAAAGTCCCGTCGTACCAGATATCAGTCCTTCGAAACCAACTCCGACGGAGAAGAGGAAGCAAAAAGAAGTGCGCTTTGATAAACCTGTGAAAAATATTCCAAACAAAGGTTTAGAGAAGCCATACAACTTCGACATCCTGGCCCAACTAGCTAATACGCCAGCCAGATTGTCCACCTTCGAGCTACTCAGGCTCTCCCAAGACACTCGTCTAGCCCTGAGTGAAGCGCTGATGCAGGCGGAGGCATACTTGACCCAGCTCAAGTCCCACGACGAAGAACCAGTGGCAAATTCTAGCCCAAGTGGGAAGGCCCTTATGTGATCGAGACAACGTTCTCAAACGACGCCTATAAGATAGCCCAGCCTAATGGAGACCCGTTAATGGCTCCTATCAACGGCAAATTCCTGAAAAGGTACTATGCTTAATCTCTCCTGCTCGAGTGGAATATAGCGAGGATCCCAATTCTGACAAAACTACTCCCAAAACAAAACTAGTTGGATCATATCCTATCATGTCTGTATGACCTCTGAATAGATATATCCTGCTAAAAAGTTTATCGAGAGTCTATCATGTCCATACTACCTCTGATATCACTCTCGCCTAAAAAACTATCATTTACACTCCGAAATGATGGGTCCACAAAAGTCAGAAAAGAGTCATTTTTATTTATTCCCGATAAAGAGCAAAATTACATCTGGGGAAGCAAAAAGAGAAAGGATACATCATGATGGGGGAGCAGTCAGATCGCGAATAAGCTGCTCCAGTGCAGCTATCTTCTCATTCCTGGAAACCAAGGCATCGGCGCGAGCCCGCTCCAACCGTGCCTCGGGATTGCTCGTAAGGGTCAGCTCTGCCCTTGCCCGAAGAGAGCCTGCACGGACAGCTTCTGCACGCTCCAAATCCCGTCGCGCTACGCTCAGTCGACCAGTCGCTACATCTAGACCTGACAACGACTGAGAAGCCAACTCCTCTGCCAGAGCGAGTTTTTTCTTCAGCTTGCGGGCCCTCGCTGTGTTCCCTTCGTGCTCGGATCAGAGCTTCGTCTTAAGAGCGAGAGCCTCTTCCACGACAGCTTTTCTTTTATCCATCTCCAGCTTATGTGTTTTGATTGAGTTGTCTAGGCTTTCCAGCTGTGTAGAAAGCCGCGCAGTCATGAGGTCGTATCTGGCCTGGACCTCAGCATCAAAGCTGCCCCGAGTCAGCTGTAAGTATTCGTTAATGGGTTGCTCTAAACCATTAACCATCGCCTCTAGGGCGTCAGCTACCCCAGGATCGCCGAACTCCCTGACAGCCCCGATCGAAAACTAAGAAGTCTTCTTCAGGCGCTCGAAGTCTAGACTCTTCGCCAACACCATTGATATCATCGTTTTCAAACCGGTATAAAAGAGGCTGGTATGTTGCTCGGTCAGCGCAACTAGATTCGATTGAACGCCAGGAGTGGCCGCGATATCAGGAAGTCCCCCTCCAGGAATGATTGCAGACGAAGTGGCCACAGCCGCCGCCTCGACGGGTGGTGCGACAAAAGGAGGTGCAACGACGACGGTCAAAGTCATCAGCATACTCGTGAGAGGCGAAGTCATGATGAAGGGTTAGTCCTCCTCTCGAGATGACAAAACCACTCCAGGCGAGCTGGCCCCCGAAGGTATTTCCTCCTCGAAGTCGAAAGCCTTCGTATCATCGCCAGGAGCCAGAGCAGAGCCAGAAGGTGCTTCAACGCTGTACTCCCCGTGGACGCCATCCCCTGAGAAAAGGACCAGAAAGTTGATATCAATATGATGGTAATCTTTCTAAAGGGAGACATAAAGACGATATTTACCCGGAGCCAACGGTATATATGGCGCATCTGCAGCCGATGTAGCTAAATCACGCTTTAATGATGCAATGCGAACTATCATACCTGGAGAAGGAGTTGGGCCAACAGACATCGCCCGGAGTTCTACCAAGCCTTCACCGAGACGCAGTCGAGGTTCGTCAACTGGAATCTCGCTAGGCGTGCTCGCTGACACAGTGGAAGTTTTATCCGTTGCTGGTCTAGGGAAAGATTCTCCCATCTGCCGCGGCCACGCAGGCAATCTCGCTCCACTACCTGGAGCAGTAGCAACGACAGCAACCTCTAGCGAAGATTCTCTGGCGCCGCCGGCCGGAACTGTAGAAGGTCCCTCTCTAAAAGGCGAGGAACCTCCAGCCAAAGAATCAAACCTGATATGGGGAGATGCAGGCTCACTCCCGGGAGCCTCAATACCAAGAATGCGGAGAGGACGAGCAACCGTCTCCTTCCTCCTCTTACGAAGAGAAGCTTCCTTCGGGGCAGAAGCCCGTCGCTTCCCGGAAGAGACTACCAAAGCCCCCGCAGGCGGAGGCACTTCACACCTCGGCACCGACACCAGAGGCTCATCCGGAGTGCCAGACTCCTCACCCTCGTCAGAAGAAACCGAGGGGACTTCAACTCTTCCCCCAGGCTTGGGAGAAGGCACCCTAAAGCTTCCACGTATGTCAAAATCGCGATGGAAGGTGTTAATCGCCATATAGAACTGGGCGTAAGAATGGAGAATGTGGAGCTCCGTGGAGGTTGTAATGACCGGCACAATGAAGATTGCTCCCGTACAACCCATGATAAAATATCTCCACCCTCTGGCTCCATCAATGAGTCCGCCCCTGGACCTAAAGCTGGTGACGGCATTGCCTACGTGCAACTGATCGTACCCAAACTGCCTGGCGAACCGACTAGGCAAGTAGGGCTCGAAGAAACAATGGTCTTCGCTCCTGTACAACAGATAGGAGGGTCTAATGCAGACCAACCAATTGAAAGCTTCCGGAGAAAGATCGGTCTTCTCTCTACCTGAATCCTCAAGTCTCACCCCTGATTGATTGCGATGTACAGGAGGAGGAGTACAGAGGAGCTTCCAGCCGTGACTAAGGTTCAACACCAGCCGACAATCCAAAGTTGTGTTCATATTCCAGGGAGATTCCTTGTAGTTCGTCAAGAAGTTACCCCCCGAGCTGCTACCAGAGCCGGGAGACATCACCCGGGGATTGTGGAGAATTAACCATCCCATCAAGTACAGGTATGGTAATTCCACCCGGGGAAAACTATCACGCCGAGCTTCATCGACGAGCAACCCATCAGTCATGGCTCTCAGGCCAGCCTGTATACGGCACACCATGGCAGGAACCAAGCCCAGTCTTGCCCCGAACACCAGACGCACTGCCGGCCATAGGATGTTCCGGTAAATGCGGTATGCGGATGCAGTACCGGGCACTACCACTCGATGCAGCCATATCGAGAGAAAACCGGCCAGCTGGACTTTCGTAGACAGAGGCCTGCGGCAGCACCTTAAGTAACTGTAGGCCTTAGTGCCTTCAGGGTACTTTCCTACCCCCTCAACGAGAATCTGATCTGGAGCTTTAGCCACCTCCATAAGATCCTCAACGACCTGGGCACTAAGCACGTCCAAACAGTTCACGGGCTCATTCTTGCCCCCCGAGACTTTCTCCGACTTGGCGGCCCTGGCTCGGTGGAAGAAGAGGTAGGACATCCACTTGGTGGTGTGAGCCAAATCAGAAGGCTCGTTATAAAAAGTGGTGCACATGAAGTATTGACACATCAGCTCCTGATACACTTCCGCCACCCGAGGGTCCAAGTCCTCCAACTCCCGGTTGGTGGGAACATACTCTTCGTATGGGGTATCCCCCATCGGCAGTCTAAAGACCATTTCCATCTCATGGAGGGCCAATCCCAACTCCCCCAGTGGAGTGGCAAAAGTCCCGATGAGAGAAATGTATCGCTCCATCAGTGCCAAGAACAAGTTAGGGTTGGGAGGCAACCCAACACTAGTCGCACTCACAGCGGCATACAGTCCAATGCCCTCCAGTTCTCTCCGAAAGTTCTTCAAAGCCCAGTCAACTAGGCAAGTCCATCGAAGGTTTGTTGGGGTGATCCACCCATTGCGCCGAGGATTCTCCTTGGGATATACCCCACCTCGTCCCATGAAGTCGTTGCAGAAGGTCGGCAATTGGACCGGCTGGATCACTGAGCTTTCTTCACTCGGGACACTGCCCGGGCACAGTCCCCTGAATAACGTCACAACGTCGGAAGAGCGGCTGACAAACGACCCCTGGTCAGCCCCTTTCAGATGAAAGATCTTCCCCGGCTTGCCGTGAAGATCGGGAGTCAACGTCCACGATATCCTCCTGGGATGCGTCGCATGGAAGAAAGCCGAGATGGGATAATCCCTCGGCATCGTTGGCAGATACAAAACCAAATTCCCGGCAGGGAAAACCTAGGGTTCCCTCTTGGGCTTCGTCTGGGACTGTTTATCAATCATGTCCCCAAAGAGGAAAGCCAGCTTTATGTACTGCTCCCCGTCTACGTATGTCAGGGGCTCCCCATTGATCATGTTCAGCAGCGTCCGCTCACCCTGAGCCGATATTAAGATCCCCCTTCCTTCAGGATATTGGGGTCCGAAGATAGAAAATGTCATGTGGGACAGATCCTCCAGATAGTTCGAGTGCAGCATCCCGGCAGCGGAACCCATCACCTCGTCCAGTGGAGACTCACCCAAATCAACTGCAAAAGTGCAAGGAAAATATGTCATTACAAATCTTGCACAAACATACAGACCAAAGAAACGACAGTCTGTGCTCTACGCCAAGATTGCACAAATTTGGTCATTTTACGCCGGAAGTCCCCTCCACAAGCGTAAAACTCAAATTTTACGATATACGCCAATTTTCGTTAGCCAGAGCTTTTACGCTCGGAACTATGAAAATATGGAGTTTTGACGCTGGCACATTAGAAATGTGGGCGTAAAAGATAAAAACGCCTCCGTGCATCATCTTCCTCAAAGAGGCTATCAGCACAGAAGACGACCTAGCGCGGTCACGTTCAACGTGTGCGAAGGATTTTTCGTCATTTTTTGTCATCCCAAAAGGCTCTACCTCTAAGACCGGGTGCGCTGCTCGTCGGCGGGATATTTCGCTCAGAGTGAAGTTCACCTTGCCCGACCAAAGACTCCCTCGCTGGGGCAGAAGAATGAGAAGAAGAACCTATGCTCTTTCCCTTAGTGGAGGGGGTTTGTTTCGGCGCCATTTCTGAAGACTCGAAGTGCTCGGAGAAGGAACGAAGAAAAACTCGAACAGTCGAAAGCTCTTTTTCGCAGAAGACGGATAAAAAGTTTTTCTTTCGAAGGCTTGGGATATATATAGAGTTCGAGTCGACTCCTCGAATCCTCGGACGGACTCCTCGAGACCCTAACCAAATCTCGCAATTAATAGGTGGTTATGATTGGATGCTACGTCAGCCCACTACTCTCAAAAGACGGACAGTCAGCAAATTCAAAAAATTCTTCGCGCAAAGCAGTTCGGCGGTTTCTACGCTAAAGGAGCTTTCTACGCTCGACAGCAACAGATCTTCGATTTTACGCTCATAAGCTATAAGTCTATAGTTTTTCGCCCGGATGCCTTTGTGCTCGGTAACTTTTATGCTCGAGAGGCAACAAACCTACGACTTTACGCTCAGCAGATACCAAATTGACGATCTCACGCTCGGTGGCGCTCAGTTTATGCTCAGAAGCAATAGATCCGCAAACTTCACGCTCGGAGAAATTTTCTTTTCAGGAGCTACAGATCTACAGTTCTACGCTAAAGGAGCTTTCTACGCTCGACAGCTACGAATCTACGGCTTTACGTTCGACAGCTATAAGTCTATGGTTTTACGCCCGGATGCCTTTGTGCTCGGTAGCTTTTATGCTCGAGAGGCTACAAACCTACGACTTCACGCTCAGGAACCACAAGTCTATGATTTCACGCTCGATGGTGTTCTACGCTCATAGGCTACAGATCTACACTTCTACGCTAAAGGATCTTTCTACGCTCGACAGCTACGAATCTACGGCTTTACGTTCGACAGCTATAAGTCTATGGTTTACACCCGGATGCCTTTGTGCGCGGTAGCTTTTATGCTCGAGAGGATACAAACCTACGACTTCACGCTCAGGAACCACAAGTCTACGATTTCATGCACGATGGTATTTTACGCCCAGAGGCTACAGGCTGATGATTTCACGCTCCACGACTTTTCACATATCCGAACAGTCCCCGAAGCGGTCAATTGCAAAGAGTTCACACAGAAGATACTCGTTCGTGACCCCAAAGTACCCGAAACATACAGAGTTCAAACATTGAGAAATTACTCTTCTCGGGTCCAAAATTGGAGGTTCATCCAGACTCCAGTCTGAACATCTCGTCTATCAAGATGACAAACTCAGTTTGACAGACAAAACCTCGACCCTGTTCCAAGGGAGTTTCGAGAGGTCGTTCTTGAAGACGAAGTCTGAACAAAAGTTCTGTTCATCAGAAGCAACAGTTCAGAGCTCTACGCGGTCCCTCAGTCCTAGCAACAGGACAGTTCTAAATATTCAAAATGCTTAAACAACGTTCTACGGACTATTCGTTATGCATAAAGGACAGGGCCTAATACTCTTTCTATCAGAGTCGGCGTAAAGAATCAGACGTGTCAAAGCTACACATATTCAGACTTCACAGCAACGTATGGCAAAACGATCATATGCAGAGAAGAAATACGATTTTTATTAAAGATCAAAGTCATGATTACATATGAGGGAAATCCTGTCTACAAGGGGTTTTTCTTCATTCTTCATGGTTACATATGAGGGAAATCCCGTCTACAAAGGGCTTCCTCATCATCGCCGTCGGAAGATCGCCCCCAGAATCCATTCTACCGGGTTCTCGCATCGGTGCAGGTCTTCCTCTTCTTCCATGGCAGTTCATCGACCACCACAGTCCTGAACAAGAAGATCCTCCATACGCCATGGCCGATCCAGTTGAGGCTTCTTTAACCCAACTCGATCGAGGATGACAGATTACAGTTTGTCTAATCTCGTCTGCGGGGGTCTCAGGAGAAAATATACAGCTTGCCAGCCATATGGTAAAATATGATCCTTTCCTTCTCCTGGAAGAACCACCATACAAAGTTGCTGATTATCCCGCGCAAGGGAGGCTAAGATATCCTTCCATGATCCATCGTTGCAGTGGACACTTGCTCAAAGACGCTATCTTTTTCGGCTCCCTACATGCTGGAAGAACATAATCTCCTTCTTCCTCAGGTCGACCCGACGAACTCCGGCGATCATCTCTGCATGGTGATGGGAATGTGGGGAGAACAAGTTAACTCCCCCAGCCTTTTTATAGGCGAAAGAGATCACAGCGGTCCCCAATAAATCCGCCATAAAGTCCGCATCGACTGTTTCAACGCTCCATTCAGAAACGTTTCGAGTTACGAGGGGCCGTTCATGCTTCATTCAAAGCATTTACGAGGGGCCGTTCATGCTTCATTCAAAGCATTTCAAATTTCGAGGAATTTAAAAGCTTTGAAGGGGGTCTTGTAGAAGCATAAAAAATACGCTGGGAGGAGCTACGCAGTATACTAATGCAGAGCAGCGTAAACAGAGGCCTTCAGAGCCATCAAGCGTACAAGCAGAGCTTTCTCCGCTAAACACAACGTGAAGTACAAGCTCAAAGGACCATCCGCGTAAGTGCAGTACGTCCAGGCCGCTCCAGCGTAAACAGGGTTCTTCATCGCTTCCATGGCGTAAAACTCAGCCGATCTCAAAGCAGCGTTAAAGCGTACGAGGAACGCTTCGTCTTCCCCGAAATGAACCTGTCAAGTCACGCAGTGAACCTGACCTCTGACTCCTAACAAAAAGTGCTGTACGGCTACCCAGACGACGGCTGGAAACGAGGACAGACCTCTCGGGATGCGCACCACAGTATGATGCGGATCTCTGCATTTAATGCAGAGGATTTGGTTAAAATATTACCAAACCGTCGTTTACTGGCGTCCCCTCAGCATAAACTGCTCTTTCGCGTACAAGGGGATACGCTGCCTGTTTTACACAGACAAACATGAGCTGTTTTACGCTCTGCAGTAGACAAACCGCCCGCCACGTCAAAAGCTACACTTCATACGGGGCTCGAGGCACGTCTCTACGTCTAATTGCACAGAGCGGTGACAGTTTCTCTCAAGGCACGTCTCTGCGACGGATGCACAGAAGGGCTGCAGACCTTCAAAACACGCCTCCGGATTTAATGCACAAGATGGTGGCAAATCTCTGTAAGAGATTTGATTATATCTTTAAAAGCCGTAATTCCGGCTAAGACGTCCACATCAGCACTCTAGCACGGTACACAGCGGCTTCTACGCCTATTCAAGATCTATGCTCATTCGGCTTCTATGCCCATTCGGCTTCAAACGCCCACTCAGTCTCTACGACCATTCGGCTTCAAACGCCCACTCAGTCTCTATGACCATTCGGCTTCAAACGTCCGCTCAGTCTCTACGACCATTCGGCTTCTACGCCTACTCGGCTTCTATGCCCATTCGGCTTCTACGCCGACTCGGCTTCTATGTCTATTTTGGCTTCTACGCCAGGGTGACAGTCATTTGGCTTCTACGCCAACCTCTTCTACACAAGGGATACCTACCTACGTGGCTTCTACGCCGTGATCTTCGCAGCAGATATACGCGTTTTGTCCCCTTAGTTGGACATGCGTCACATGCTCACTCAAAAGGTCATCTATACGCAGGCATTGGTTATTTTAACCGTTGTGTAAAAGGGTGCTGTACTTTCCACTCCTCGGTTTTTACACCGACGAAGTGGTCACTGTCACCAAAACTCTATAAATAGAGATCCCTATCAATGGGGAAAAAGGTCGAAAAACTTCAAACTTGAAGATCGAACAAGGTCAAAACTTTGAAAGAAGGATCGAACAAGGTCGAACTTCCCAGAAAGATCGAACCGGAGGTCAAAGAGAGAGAGAGAGAGAGAGAGAGAGAGAGAGAGAGAGAGAGAGTCCGGAGCTCAGGCAAAGAGTAGGGATCGACGACTTTGGCATCATGCACCCACTCTTCTTTGCAACCTTCGAAGCTGCTACCTGTCTTCCACGACACTTCTTCAACATCGTGTGGTCCAAGGGCTAAAGTGATCGACTGCAGATCAGACACCTATAGCAATTTATACCCAGATTAAATAAATTGTACTCCCACATCCTCGTATAGGATTAAATTGTACAAGTTTGTTTGTAAACCAAAGGGCACGGGTTTCGTATAAATCCCATCATTGAAATACACTTTCATTCTTTCATTTAATACCACAAACAGCACCCTCTGAGCCTCTGCTGATGTCCTTTGGGCATCAACCATGCCCTGGATCAACGCGAACATCTGTGCCCCATCAACGGGCACACCTCTTGGAAACTGAGTCAGTGGTGGTGGAAGAGGCTCCATCATAGCTATGGGAACCCTCTGAACAGGTGGGGGAGGAGGACCCCCGAAAAGTGCTGATACTCCCACGTGCACAGGAGATGTAGGAGGTACTGCGAGTGTCTGTCCAACAGGGCGAGAGGTGGCAGACCTCTATGAAGCTGCTGCTCCGAGTCTCAAGGACCTGGTCTTCAGCGGCATCCTGAAGACAGATTGAAAGAATCAATTAAGATAATAGACACGATATCTCAAGGAAGGACAGTAAAAATTCTAAAGGAAAATAATCATTAAGAATCAAAATTTTCCTAATTGTGATTGAGCATATCCTAGGCCTAAATCCTATTTCCTAAAACAGGCTCGTAGCAATACTCTAAACGAGCACCCTACGATATCGCTCTAAATGCGAATCTAGACCTGCATGGGCCACCACTAAAAATGTGTCACGACCAGCATCCGAAAATTGGGCATGAGCCATGGGTACGTCCAGCCTACACCGCAGCATCGGCGGTAGAACGCTGTCTAGGTCTCAAACATAACTCATCATATCAATGGTCTCAACTCCATAAGGAGGACAATGATAATACATGAATCAACAATTTATAATATACTCAATCACAAGACTATTGGAAAGTAAATGGCACGATAAGAAATAAGGATAAAAAGTTATGACATAAGTCATACACAAATATGAATACATAACAAGTCTAGAGTCTAGATGTCCACCAAAAGTTACCATAATAATACAATCCAGATCTCAGTTCTAGAACAATGGTACATAAATAAGACAGTCTAAAAGCCTGTGGGTAGAATCTTCTCTAAGATGGGTAACTCCTCTGGAATTTCTGGTATAAAATCTCCCTCTGCTCCCGGGCCGTAGTGGGTAGGACAAAAGTCCTCCAAGTCCTCTGAAAATGTTATCCAGTCAGGATTGGAGCAAAGCACAGACACTAAACAACAGTTTTATTTATGTTGACAAAACTATAAAATAGTGTAAGGAATACAAGATGGAAGAAATACGGGAAATATGGAATACTAGAGAATATGAAATAAGCA
This sequence comes from Iris macrosiphon, assembly GCA_036927795.1. NCBI lineage: Eukaryota > Viridiplantae > Streptophyta > Magnoliopsida > Asparagales > Iridaceae > Iris > Iris macrosiphon. The sequence goes on along the minus strand of JAYESA010000004.1, from coordinate 93,600,173 downwards.
ATAGAACATCTAGCAATGAATAAAAATATAAGTAAATGCTAGAACAAGTAATCTGAAATAAGAAGTAAATATCAGACTATGTGTTTGAAATATCAGTTTATTATGTGATCGACTTGGGACGAGATCAGGCTTGATATATATATGATTGGCTATGATACATGTGAGGTCAGGCTAACCATCTGGTTAGCTATGATACGAGCAATAGTCAGGCTAATCATATATATCAGGTTATGAGGCATGTAAATGGTCAGGCTACATCCGACGTGATGTGTGGGGTGAGCTATGATGCATGTAAGGTGGGGTATGATCACATAATCTGCTAATATTTCCCCATCCCCAGCTAGCACGATAGATTCCAATCACGACTCCTCATGACAGGTATCTTGGATGCTAACCTGTGTATCCACAGTATCAGAGTCAAGTATAGAATACAACTGAAATTACATAATTAATCAACAAAAATAAAAACTGTCAGAGAATATACTCGCCTGTGGTCCCGAGGAAGGTGCGAGGATCAATGTCCAAGGCGAGACCACAATGACCTAATTATAGAATATCAATGTCAAAATACTGAATTAAAGGAAATAAACATGTTTAACTAATTAAATGCGAGGCTTCTAGGTCATGTCTAAGTCCAGACTAGGTTGTCTTGATCAACACTTGGTTATACTAGGTTTTGCTAGGTCGTACTAAGGTATTCTGGCTATAATAGTTAATACCTAGCCAATACTAGACTATATTAGACAATACCTTATACTACATATCATAGATATATAATATATACTTAGTTCCTTAAGCAATACCTAATAACTCAACTTACCTACAATACTCTGATACACTAGCATTGACACTGATACCTAAAGAGTATCAGAGCTCAAAAGTATAGCCACAGTTCAGTTCCTGGAATGGAAACTGTTACTGTGTATACAAACATAGTTTCACAGCCTAAAATTGTTCAGGTCTTCACATTCATGGCTTAAATCTTGAGACAACTACATAGGTATCTAAACTTGTTCAACTTACACATGCATTTGTACAGGTAGCTTGAAGGCCCTGAACTGAATAAAGGCAGCAACAATTAGACTTAGGAAGCAATAACAGGGAAACACAAAATTTCCAGGATACTCAGACATAAGTGAATATGATACTCAAGGTAGCAAAATATCTCCATCATTAAAATTCCGGGATACTTACATAATTGACATTAACCCAACTCTAAGTGGGTGGTGATAGCTTAAAGCCGAGGTGGAATCTAACCGACTCCAAGGCAACACACTGGATACTAACTGAAATTGAACACTAAGTTCATAGCTACTAACCAACACTTCCCCAATACTGTTATACCCTGCTGATACCAACTGAAACATATTACCTACTACCCTCACTGACTGCTACTACTATGCTATAGCTGCTGCTGCTGCTACGAACCCCTGCAGTGCCAAAACACAAGTGATTCACCTCTAAATACACTGATACACTGAACTAAAACATCTCACTGATTCTCTATACCCTATTCACCGATACACTAGACACACAGGGAACAGGAACCCGACTAAGACATTTCACTGATGCACTCACACACATCTAGTCATACATGTTACTCTAATACTCACTATACAGAGGCTAGCTACCTACTGATATATCCCTCTATATTCACTACACAGTGCACAGTTTCAGGGGGGAACCCGACTGATACAGTGAACTCACACAACCTGGTGTTGACTGATACTTAACACACTGATACTCTTTTCCCCCAAACATCGAGATACACTACTAAATTCTGATACACAGGTCTGATCTCACTATACTGATATACAGAGAACTCAACAACAAAACACACTGATACAGTTACATTTTCAACTCACTGATGCACACACACAGGCACACACACACACCTGAAGAATTTCATAGCTAGTCTTGCTGATACACACAGAAACTTCCTATACTATCACCTGTTACTGAACCACAGTTCATTGAGACACTCAAATTCGGACACTCTCACTGAGAATTCTCGGTCACACCAACCACAACCCTAACTGCTGTACCCAAAGCCCATTTTACCCTAAAATACCTGATACACTGATACAACCCACACATTAGCAGATGCTCACTGATACAACATCTAACCTGGCACACCCACTAGCTGAACTGACATACAGTTCCAAAATTGCACAACCCTTAGACACTTTACACCCACTGCTCACTCAAACTAAGACACAGAACCCGACTCTGCACAGGAAACTCTCCACAGACACGACACAACACAAGTAATAAAACCCCAAATACTGATACTCAACTAAACCCTAACAACTGACACTAAAAACCCAAATGCCACTACCTACACGATCCCACAGTGTCAAAACTGCACAGTTTGACCCAACCCCCCTGCTCTCACTACTGATACACACAGAAATCTAAAAAATTCGACTGTACAGTGAATCCCCCCCATCGATTTGCATACACAGCAGCACATATACGTAGGTATACAACTACACATACATATATATGTATATATACATATCAGGGTTCCTAAGAACTAGGTCAAAAATTAGGTATTCCCTCCGGGGAGCATTTCACCAAACACATGATGTGCAAAAATGGATTCCACATCAAAAACTCCTGAATACTCAAATCTAAACCCTAAATCGAGATCAATACTATAGGTAGGAGATTTAATCATGTGCAAATGCGTACCCACATGATTAGAGTTCACGAAATTAGGGGAAAACCCCCCGTTGGAACACCAAACCCTATAATCACCTAGGTCTTCATGGAAAAATCCCAAGAACAAATTCTAAATCAAATGGTGGGCTCCTAAAGGACAAACAACAATTAAAAACAGAATTAAATAGGGTTTAAATCGAATTCTCACCTATTGGGAGAGGGTTTCCCAATGTAGGTCCTCTTTCTTCAAGTCTTCTTGGTCCAAGCTCCTAGATCTCTCTTGATGGAGGAGGAAATGGATTTCTAGGTTTTATAAATTCTAAAATTTTTGGGGAAGGAAGGGTTTTCTAAGTGGAGGCCAGGTTTAGGGCTTTCTTCATGAATGAATAAGCTTGAGGGAGGCTCCCTCTCACTTAAATAGGACTAGGGTTAGGGTTAGGGCTTCTAATGCCAAGTGGTTTAATTAGCCCTTCATGATTAGTCATGAAGAACTTAATTTAATAAGGGTTTAGTCATTTTTAGGGTTAATTAAAAACTAAAATGCTAATTAGGGTTTGTTCACAAGGTCAAACCTAATGAGTCTTTAGGTCAAGCCCCAAAACCTATACATTAAGAACACCCGACAATTATTTAATAACTTATAATATAAATTTATTTACACAATAAATTAATCATGAAAATTACAATAATGCCCTAATCTAGAAATGTGGTAGTGACAACTAAAAACGTGTCACGACCCGCACCCGATGTAGGGGTACAAGTCGGAAACAACGCCCAGCCTACGCCGCAGAATCGACGGTATAACGCTGTCTGGGTAACCTATCTAACAATATAATAAATCACCAACAATGATAATATACTCAATCACAGAACTAAGATGGAAATGAGCATGAATAAGATAAAGAATAGAATAGTCATAATACAACTTATGAGTCTACAATAATACATCAATGAGTCTGAAAGAATAGCAAAAATAAGCTGGAGACAAATCCAGTACAAAGAATACTAAGAAGCTACCAAACCCAGGTCAACTGTCTCAGTTGGGATAAGTCTCTCCTGAGCCAGGGTCTCAGACTCTAGACCCACAACATCCTGAGGTCCATAATGGGTAGGGTACCACTCCTCAGTGTCATTTGGAAAAATATATCTAGTCAGAAAAGTAGCAGAGTACATCTCTAACAACAGTTCTAATCAATGATAAAAACTATATAACAGTAAATAGATGTGAATATACAAGATGCACAATAGATACAATATATATATATATATATATATATATATATATATATATATATATACAATAAGAAAATACTGGAAATAATATAATAATGAGCAATATGTCAATGAGCAAGAATACTAATGTCTAAGTGTGTGAGTACTAGCTTTAACATGTGATCGGCTTGGGAACTTGATACAAGAGATACAAGATTTATGGCCTGGCTAATCATACGTGCGGTGTATGATTAACACTATTCAAGATACAAGATGGGTATGATCACATATCTATACTCCATACTCTCCACCCCTGACTGGTATAATAGATCCAACCATGGTACGCTATGGCACATGATTTCCCAAGAAGATAACTAGTCTCCCCGAGAATCAGTGTCTATACATGTACAAGATAATCAATGAAATAAGACTTGCACAAGATACACCAAATACCAAAAAATAATATCTCATGACGAGATCCGGATATACCAATCCGTGTAACCATCGTGTCAAGAAAACATAGATATCTACACTAGATACAATGAACATAGAGGATATCATAAATGAGAAACTATCAGAGAATGTACTCGCCTGAAGTCCAATGAATAGTCTCACAGATGTCTGACACGGTGCCTCAAAGACCAAGATATGGAATACAACATCAATACAAGGTTTCGGAAAAAGAATAAGTTAAACTAGTCAACTTCTAGGTCAATAAGTCAATTCTAAGTCAAAATTCAACTATGCTCAACTATGGTCAACTATAGTCAACTATCTATTTCTAGGTTGCACAAGTCTAATACAAATATTGTGTCAAGATACTAAAGTCTAAGCCATAAAAATCATATCTTAAATGTTAGGATACCGTATCTCCGGATACGTAAATTCCAAGATAACACATCACTATATATATATCAAACAATTATTTATAATATTATATAATCATAATTACAACATCAATTAGGTACTATGGTTTTGAACCAACTTGGTATCACAATATTAAATTAAATCTTGGTACCCAACTCAATACCTTGGGTATCCCCAATTACTTTGGTTCCTCAAGGTAATTCCCAATACCTTATTATATTAACTGCCCGTATATATATAATACATATACTAAATATTATACATATAATGAAATTAGCAATTAAGAATACATTACATCAATATTAATACCAATATATATATATATATATATATATAAGTACATAATCATATATATATAAAATCTGCCAACTGTCGCTAAAAGTTATGCTGAAAACCTGATATTCTGATACGCTGCCCTTACCGTGACGGTTCTGACTGTCGCTGAAGCTGTTGTCGTTGCTGCTGTTGACTTTCCCACTGCTGCTGTTTTGGTGACGGTTTGCAACCGTCACCGATCTGCTGTCGCTGCCTATGTTTCCCGCTACTGCTGCTATATTAAGTGACAACGGCTGTCACCAATGCCTCCGTCGCCAAAGCACGAATATATATATATATATATATATATATATATATATATATCTATTCTACTATATAATGTCAAAACTAGGCTTCACCGTGAAAGTTTTTTGTTCCAAAAATACCCTTCATTATATTTCAATATGTATTAATGTTGATAAGGATATCTAAGTAATTAAAAAAGTAATTAAATACATATTAAATATATATATGTATGCATGAGACAACTTGGGGAATGATAGTTAATAAAACAAAGTTATGCATGCATGCAAAGTAGGTAGTTTGGAGAATAAAACAAAAGTTAATAAAGCATGATTGCAAAATAGGCACATGAGCCCAAGAGATAAGAGAAACCTTTCTTATTCCCGTCATTTAATTTCTTCTAACTTTCATGCTTTTGCCTATTATATTTTCACCTATAATAAAATTAAGAAATTGTTGTTTGCTCTTTTAATAAACTATTATTTTATTCTAAGTAATATGAAATACGTGCAACGCACGTGTGTATATACTAGTATATGTAACCCCATAATAAATATATATATCTGTATATATAAATACCAATAAAACTATACATACACCCTCCTTATTATTATGTACATAATTACTATATAGCAAAAACACACACACATAAACAATTTATAATTATACATATATATATATATATATATATATATATATATATATATATATATATATATATATATATATATATATATATATATATATATATATATACTACACAATATCACCTAAAATCAATATAGTATCATATATATATATGTATTGTTACAACCATATAGAATATATGTACCTAACAAACACATATAATAATAATAACATATATATATATATATATATATATATATATATATATATATATATATATATATATATATATATATATATATATATATATATATATATATATATATATATATATATATATATATATATATATACATATATATATATATATATATATATATATATACATATATATACATATATATATATATATATATATATATATATATATATATTGTAACAACATATATACATATTTACACATAATATATATACTATAACATATATATTTATACATTTAGAAGAATGGCTACATAATATATATACTCTTAGTACATACATAATACGTAGATCTAGGATACAAGAAGCACAATTATATATACACTATAATATATATATATATATATATATGCACAAATACAATCTTCATGAATTAAGAGCACAAGAATTAGATCTACATATAATTAAACAACATATGAAGAGTATCACAACGTATCCCACTAGATCTAGGATACGTATGTGACACGAGTCCACCACACATCCAATTGTATCCTGAAGGACACAAACAAGTCACATATATTATTTATGAACAATACGAAGAGTCAAATATAGATCTACGTGTCCGTATCAAAATATGACATGTACAAAGTCCCGTGTCGGAGAAAAACCCCCCAAAATAATACGTATCACCAAATTACTGGGATACGACCTATACGTACCCAATTGTGGATATGACACTAGCCCCAAACACACAAGCACATGCCAAATTGATTTATAGGATCAATTGACACTCACAACAATTGTCAATCTCGAAATTCTCCCAAAATTGACACAAAAGTACCATAACTTTCTCAATAGGCCTCCTATGAATACAAAACCAAATCCTATGGGTAGCCTATGCATATGGGTTAATTTTTCATAGTTAAATCTCAGATTTAGAACCTAAATTAATGGGAAAAACTGAATTGTACCTATTGGGAGATGGATTCCTAATAAAATCTCCAATTGAGATAAAATTGCCTCCAACTTGTAGGTCCTTGCTCCTCTTTGTAGAACCTTGCTTCCTCCTTCTAGATCCTTGATTTTCAAGTCTCTAATGGTGATTTGGAAAGAATTAGAATAAAATTTGGTAGGAAAATGAAATGGGGATGAAGGAATTTGGTAGAGAGAAATTCTAGATCTAGTTTTGGAATGAAAAGAGGAGAGAGAATTCCCCCCCTTTATAAATAGGTCACCCCCTATTTTCCCTCCCTCAAGCTACTATAAAATATCTATTATACCCCTTGGGGCCTCTCATGAAGAAATAATTAAGGAAGGAAGCTTCTAGTCTAATGATTTAATTAATTTAATCCATCTCCTTAGCAATGGGCTTTCTAAATGGGCTAAGTTCTAACCAATTAATTCATGTTGGTCCATGGGTCTAAACTAACTAGTTAGGTCCACTAACACAAGTCTAAAATAAATAACTAAAATCTAACAATAATTAAATAATACGTCAAATAATTATTTATCATGCACAATATTTAATTAAATAGGAAATTACTAAAATACCCTTTCCTAGAAAATGTGGTAGTGACACTCCTTAATTTCTTGCTCAGAGGCATCTTGTGGAGCCATAAAAATGAAGAAAAGTTTGTATGAAGAGTGAAGAATCGAACAAGAAACTCAATTATTTATATAGAGGAAAATGATGGTTCAGAGTTTCACGTATCTTTTCAGTGAAATAAGGCGACTGTTGGATTCCCAAGCAAAAAAGCAAAATTCAAAACACTAAGCATAACAGTTGGAATTTCGTTATTGGGTTAGAAATTCTCGCATGCATACATTGGCTTATTGACATAAAAGGTGTCATAATACGCATAACATAATACATGTATTAGTCAGTTGGTATAACTGTGCATAAATATGCACACTTTTTTTTATGACAGAGGAGACGTAGTGTGCGTAATACTTGATCTATTTCAAAGCACATTTTTATGGAGGTAATAATAGCAATAATCATACATCATCAATACTCACAATGAAGTCAAGCTAAAATTTTATTGATACTTAATCATGATTACATATGATAGAGATTTATCACACCTAGATTTTTATTCTAAAAATTATGATTATATATATGGAAATCTATTGCATTCAGATTTTTACATGATGGAGATCTATCACAGAGCCATCCCCATCTCCGTGTCACGTCTGCTCCCGAAACAAATGAATTAAGGCACAAAAAAATGATCTCCTCAGTGCAAACCATAGTACAGGGAAAATAAATATGTTCTGTGGATAAGCAAGGATACTACACAGGACTGGGCCTGTTTAAATTAGTATGGACCTATTTTTGTCCTGACTCGATAGAGGACATGGCGAGTCAAACGGAAGCTGTTTCGTTTCGACATCCAGTTCCACCACTAGAAGTCTCGGTTGGGATTCTAATTCCATCCCGGTAATCAGCACACAGGCTATATTAAGAGAGTAATTCTAGTGAGCTGGGTTTGAAGATAACGAACAGTCTTCTGGGTAATTCATCAAGTTCAACATGAATGACGAAGCCTATGATATCCTTCCATGGTCCATCATACAAAGAGCTCAGCTGCAACGATTGCCAGACGAGTCTCTCGCCCATCGTTGAAAAGCGTCTCCTCTTGTGTTTTCTCAGTGGTCAGCAAAGCCAATGGCGCCATGCTATTTCAGTCATCTTCTTAGACTCACACTTAACAATAACCATACTCAAGTCTCACAGCAAGAAGGAGATAAGTCTGGGAGTTTTGGTGAAATTTTTCTCCTATTTGTAGGAGGAAATATGCCAAATGTGGCATAACTCTCAAAAATAGTTCATGAAAAAGTTGCCTGCATCTCCTTAAAAGTTGCCTGCATCTCCTTAAAGATCGCGTCAAACCAAGGAATAATTCAAAAAATAAATTGACAAGATATGTGCATGTTAGACCTACAACCACGTCAGCAAAAACGTTAGGATTCTGCCTTGAGTGCGTGCACAAATATTTCAACAACTTTTATGCTCCTAATTTAATGTATTTTTGAATTCATTTGAACAAATTCAAAAACTTTGAAGGGGGTCTTGTATAAGCATAAAAAGTGCGCCTTATGAAGATGACACAACTTTCTACTAATAAACTTAACAAAGGAAGAATAACGCACTTTCTCTCTATTTAGAGAATGGTGCACTTTCTTTCTTTTCAAAAGGTGGCGCACTATTCAGAGAACAAAAAAGTGGCACACTTTCTAGCAGCTTTTATCAGTACAGACAGGCGTACAACTTACTTGTCTGCTTTTCCCCCAAGCATTAAATGCGATGATCTTACAGGTTGGAACAAAAACCAAAGAGTCAGAAGTAATTATTATAGCTGGGTTGTAGCACGCAGACCCAGGTTGTCGTTTTGCGACCCAGCTGCTGTGCCAACTTCATCAAAAGTGTGTCGCTATGCCAATTTTTTTAAAAGTGTGTCGCTGTGCCATCTTCATCAAAAGTGTGTCATTGTGCCAACTTCATCAAAAGTGTGTCATTGTGCCAACTTCTAAAAAATGTCCCATCACGACCAATTTCATCAGAAGTGCGCCGCCACGGCTACTTCTTTATGGGGGCACTTGTATAGCCAATTTTTCCAAAAGTGCGCTAGTCTCCAGACCACTTCTAAAGTGCGCATACTATCCTAACTGATAGTGAGAAATTATGAGTGCGTGCCTTACATGCCATGCTTCTCGTAAAAAGTATACAAATAACTGTCCCCCGCGACTTAGGATTTTCTCATATAGGAAGCTACGTGTCAAGCAGGCAGCGAGTTGTGCACCCACTCATTCAGAACATGGGGTGTTAGTCCACCAAAAGTGTGCGTATAATGGTAAAATAATACAGACTGTCCAAAGTGCGCGCACACTCTCATAACCACTCATAAACTCTATAAATACAAGATCGGTACATCCAGGGAGAGAAAGGAGAGGATATATATAAAGAGGGATAGAAGAACCGAAGGAGAGAAATCTAAGCTTCTCGTGCCGTTGTTGCCAAGGCTTTCTTATTGTTCAACTCTCCAAGTTGTTCACAATATTCATGACATTTCTTCGTCGTCGTGTAGTCCAAGGAGTAAAATGATCGTCCGCAGATCAGATCTCCACAACTATACTTTCCAGAATTAATTATACTTAGATTCCTGTTTAGGATCTTCTTTTTGTACTTTTCTTTCTTTTCAACAGTTTGTAATACAAAATTTTCGCATAAACTTTTCTTTGCAATGATGAGTCTATATGAACCACTAGAATATACTTCTTCAGGAACTTGTCGTTGATGGGCATCATGAGCAAGTCACTGTTGGGCTTGACGAGTCTAGATGCACCACTAGAATATACCATCTCTACCACAAAGGGGCCTTCCTACCTAGTTTGGAATTTTTCTGCCTTCTTGTAGGTCATGACTATTGGTCTTCTCACTGCGCGGACTAGGTCATCCACTTGAAATGTCCTTTCCTTAACCTTTTTGTTGAAGGCGCCAGAAAGTCGTGCTTGGTATAGCTCAATGCATTGTTGAGCCAAGGGACATTTTTCATCGAGTGCTTTTAATTCTTATAAGCGTCACTGATGATTATCTTCGACAGACAGTGAGTTCTTGTCGAGATCTGCCGACGTCATATTGATGGACAATATTTCTTTGAGTAAGTCCCCGATGCTGGTGTCTGAGTCCCAAGCGGAAGACTGTGACGAGTGAGATTGTACTTTATTTTTCTCTCTCGAGACTTCAGGAGTTATGGGAGGAGTGATATACCCCAAACCATGGCCAGTTCATTGATAGTATGTTCCAGGTTTGCCCTTGGGGGCAAAGTGATGCAGTGGTAAGCGTCGTCCCTTACCGTAATTCAGGCCTTGGTCGCTCTTTAAGTTATAACCCATCTTCTGGAGAATAGTCTTAGTTTGTATGCTATAGTGGTGAAGTTGCATTAGACCACGTTCTGGTTTTGGCTCTTCGTAGACGAAATCCTGACGACCTTTAATTTTTCGAAGATGATGAGTTTGTCCCCTTTCTTTCTTACTGGAATGACGAAGCATGGGCCTTTGCTGAGGCAGTAGCTACTTGTGTATGAAGGTGTAAACCTATACCCTGCTCTAAAGAGTATGCGATGCTCCAATGCGCGACAACAGAGTAATTCAAAGAGAGGCCTTTGTTGAGGAAATATGGTATCTCCTCTAAAGGGATTATGTCATCGTAGGACAGTACATCGATAGATGCTGCGACATACTCTTCCAACTTATCTCTTTTAATGACAGTTAGTGATGTTGATGGTGCCGGAGTCCTTCTTTGGAGCTTGACTACCCGTCTCCGTAGGCAGATAGCAGAGTTGTACTCCAATGATGAGCAACAGTAGTTTGTGTTTCCTTTTCTCAGACCATCCCCCTTTTTTTTTGAAGTTTATTTTGTGGTTGGGGCGTTAGTCGCCCTCTAAGTGTAGTTTGTCCTTTTGGAAAGAAGAAATAAACTCCTTTTCTCTTTTGATTGTCTGGTTGGTTTAGTTTGTATCCTAAGAGAGAAATGATCAATTCTTGTGCCTCATGTGCTTGGCATACGCCTGATGTGTTCATACCGCTGTGTCAGTCCGGGTCTCTGATAGGATTACACCAAATTCTGACAATCACATCTTGGGTTATGCATGAGTGAATCGTCGCATTTTGTGGAATGAACAGTTATGACTGAGGAAGTAAGCCGTCGATTCCCCTCTTATAAGTGGCAGACGATCTTGGAACTCCTTACACAAATTTATCTTTAGTGCGATGGCTTCTAGAGGTGCTCCAAAGGAAACCAACACGTCTGTTTTTGTGGCGTCAGTTACCCCTGATCCATGGTACAGAGAGCCTGAGTTGCTTCCTGCTGAGAGGATGAAAAAAATGTCCACTGTTCGAGTATGCTAGGCAGACATCTTTTAAAAACCCTTGCTGATTCGGGGGAGCAAGGTGTTGTAGATGCTCCATGTTATTTGCTTGCATCCTTTGTCGCTTGCTAATGAGAACATAAAATGTCATATTTTTATTCCTTAATGTATACTCTTTTATGCTCATTTGATGTCTAAAGATCTCCATTATTTTTATATTTTGATCTATGATGCAATTGAAGTCACTAAATACAAAATGGAGCTAATTATCAATTCTGGACAATTTTGACATCTTGTAGCAAAATGGTCATAACTTGCTCATCCAAAGTCCAACCGAGCTGATCTAAATTGATCCGGAAAGCTAAGAGACATAGGTAAAATCTTACTGTATTGAGTTTTCCGAGATTCTGGCTGCATTATAGACCAAATCAGGCGTGAAGTTGGGTCAACTATGCTGTGCACGAAAAGTGGAACTGAATTAACCATTTCCCTACTTATTCAAAGATATTATTATATTGTTTGGGTTGTTGTAACTCTTAGAGAATTTGTGGAAAGATATTTTGATCTTCAAACAACTAATTTAGAGTGTATAAAAGGGGTAAAGATCAGGAGGAAATGGGGAACAACACACAACTCTTCTTCTTCTTCTCCAATATTCTTTTGAAGTTTTCATGAACATGCAGAGCTAAAAGCCTTGTTGGTCGAAGAAAATAGAAGCCTTGGAATCAATAAACTTGTGAGATCTAAATTATTTTTATATATTTGATTTATGCTTTGAGTATTGAATATTTTTCTATGCCTACTTTCATGATTATTTTGTTTAATTACTAGGAGGCCTACTAGTCTATTATCTATTTCGATCTACAACTAAATTAGACATCAAATCCGTAATTATTTATTTTTCTAATTTGTGAAGCAACCAAGATTTAATGAACTACTTTATTTTATTAGACCTTAGGAGAAAAACTTTTGACAAAATTAAATGCAACTGCTTGTTCTTGTGTTGTTTTGCTTCATCGATCTCTTCGTTCTTTAAGAAATTACTAGATTAAATCTTCAGCGCTTGTCTTGAATTATTTAGTAATTAAAGCTAATTAGATCGCTTGTTTCTAATTATCTAAGCCTAAGAGAGAGAGAAAATTCTTCCAATGGTGAATATTCAAAGTATGATAATTTATGTTTGCATCAATGATCAATTTTAAGATTCCAATGGTGGATGCTGACTGAGACCAACATTTTTTCCTTTGATTATTTTAATACTTTAATTGTGTTTAGCTCTTTTTAATTTGCTTTGATCTAAAAATCCCCCCATCTTATTTCACATAGCATAAAGATCAAACTAATTTCTCTTCGTGGGAATGATCCTTACTCTCACTACTACATATTATTTCAAGAATAAAAGTTTTATTTTTTGGTGCCTACGACAGCACGCCAAATTTTGGCACCGTTGCCGGGGAGTAATATTAGTTATTTTTATGCTTTTAGTGACCTCTATTTCGTTCTTGCAATTAAAAAAAAATATTAGAGCAAAAAAAAAAAGTTTGATAACTGGAAATGGCGGCCAATTCTCAACTATTTGGCACTTGGCTAGATCTTCCATCTAGGCATACTGATGAGGTAAATGTTTCTTTCTTAGAACAATAAATTTCTAGTTTAACTTTGCTTGTTCGTCAGATGGTTGTAGGTAACATGAAAACAACAAAGGCTTGTGAGATTTGTCTAGTAGCAGGGAATCCAACCGATATGTGCCCAACTCTTCAAGAGGAGCCCAATGAACAAGTGAATACTGCATATGGTTTTCCTGGACTACCACAAATGAAGTATGGTCCCTATTCAGACACGTACAACCTAGGATGGAGAGATCATACCAATTTCCGCAACTAAAACTTGCCCAAGTTACCAGCAGTACAAGCAGCAATACTTACAACCGAGCCAAACTTCTAATTCTGGTATGTCTTTAGAAGATATTTTTAAGTCTATTGCCATTAATAACTTACAATTTCAATAGGAGACGAGGGCTAGTATCAAAAGTTTAAACAATCAAATAAGCCAAATGACAACTGCAATTAATAAGCTAGAGGCACAAAGCTTAGAGAAATTACCATCTCAAATGATAGAAAATCTAAAAGAAACTCCATGTTCTATCATTTTGAGAAGTGGTAAAGAGGTTGACATTCCAGAAAAAGAAGCACGTGCATCGTCAAAACAAGATGAAGAGAAAAATATCGTTGCAGACACGAACATTCCTAATAACGATGTAGTACCTAATGCAAAAGAAGTTTTTAAACTTGATGGAAAAGATGGAGTAAAGTTGCCATTAGTGAGAATTTTGAGAAAGAACATGAATTAGCTTTGAGTACTAACTTACATAAAACTGTTGCAGTGTTGAACGATCTTCCAAAAAGACAACAGTCAGGTAACATTCCATATATTTCGTTACCAATTTATGACAAAAGACATTTACTTTCTGTTTTGTAGGCCTGCATTCTAGACTTGAAACCCTTGCCTAGTTATATCAAGTGTGCATAGAGTCGAGCCAACGATAATATTAAACAAAGGCGCTGCTTGGGAGGCAACCCAAGGGAAGTTTATTTTTATTCTCGAATTTTATTTTTGGTTATTTTGTCTTTTCTTTGCATTTAACCATACATTGGGGACAATGTCTGTTTTAAGTGTGGGAGAGGAGATTTAATTTTTTTAAGCAGTTTGAGTTTGTGTTTTTCTAAAAAAAGAGAGAATTTTTTTAAATAAAAGAATTTTGTTTTTTTTTTATGATTTTTGGTTGTGTATGTCATGAGTAAGATTCAACTAAATTTAAAAAATTCATAACATGATTGAATAAGTAATTTTTTTAACTTAGAATTAATTAGTCTAGTTATTTTTTTATTAAAAATGGTAGTATCTAAATTTGGTAGACAAAAACCAGTGAGGATTTGAGCCTTTAGACTGACATATCAGTCTCATTATTCTTTCATGAGAGATATTCTTCCACTGATTTGTTTCTCTAGAAGTTGCTTTGATTATCTTCGAGGTCACATTGACACATGTATACATAAACATGATTAAGGCCATCTTTGTTATGCGTTACATAAGCCAAATAGCCCACCTTGTAATTAAATTTCTTTTTGTTGAACCCCTTTGAGCTTTATTGCCTTTTCTTGGTATACCCACATTACAAGCTTTCAACCTATAATATTTATACCTTTACCCAAGTTGCAAAGCTAGGGGAACATTGTTGATCATTATGATATGTATCGGTGTGCGAAGAAATAAGTGTGGGGGTGTCTAAATTTGTGGTTTGGTTACAACCAACAAAATGGAACATATTTTCATCCTCAAATTTCCTAAGTTCCATTATTGTTCAAAAAAAATAGGGTGGAAGTTGTTTTACATTGTTTAAATGCTTTAAAAGCCA
This sequence comes from Iris macrosiphon, assembly GCA_036927795.1. Taxonomy (NCBI): domain Eukaryota; kingdom Viridiplantae; phylum Streptophyta; class Magnoliopsida; order Asparagales; family Iridaceae; genus Iris; species Iris macrosiphon. The sequence continues at coordinate 93,584,762 of JAYESA010000004.1, read as the reverse complement.
AATTAAAGATGTTGCAAAATGGAGTGATTGATTTTACATATTTTATATTGAGATTGAGTTGATTCATTTTTGCTCCACTAGTTTGATGGTTTTTGAGCTACACTCCCAAATATATCTCATCTTAATCAAAAGCCATGTTATAACCCATGAAAAGTCCTTATGAATTATGTTATGCATGTGATCCCAGTGGTGGAGAATGAGAAAATATGTAAGCTTATGGAAGATCATTTCTTTTGGAATAAATTTGAGTAAAATATATTTCAAACACATGAGAGTTGAGTGTTTGTTTTCGTGAGGGTCTACCTATTTAGTTTACTCCATTTTTTAACTGAAAATACCTACTAATTAATTAGAAGTTGTTTAAGAATATATGTTCATGATATGTTATGAGTTTTTGAATAGCTTAGTTATTTTTTATTTATGACATTGCAACCTTGATTTCTTTTTGGAAAAATAAATTAGAGTTTCGCCCGAGGACGAGCAAAGGTTAAGTGTGGGGGTATTATAAATTATTACTTGCATTTTTTATTTTCTTGCTATGTACGTCAGTAATTTAGAAGATTCTGATTCCTCTTCTTCTTGATGTTTGTAATCTCTCCTTCCTTATTTTTGTTTTAACAAAATGAGAAATCACTTTCTTTGCACATTGTGACATTTGGGGGCACTTGTACTAGAGGTGAGATGGTCGTAGTACAGCATTTATTTTTAGTGTGGATATACACCAGGAGATTTTAGTAGACCTTTTACCCATTTGTGCACTTGGGGTGCAAGTAATAGATTCAAAATAAATTCTATCATAGGTAATATGGATGAGATAGGTTTTGTGGATAATAAGGACATCCCGCTGGGGGATCTTTGGTGGACCTTTTACCCTTTTGTGTACTAGGGATGCAAGTAATAGATTCAAAATAAAGCCTGATAGAGGTGATATGAACGTGATAGATTTTGTGGACATATTACTTTTTGTGCATGTTAGTGCAAGTAATAGGTTTAAGATAAGCCATGTCAGAGGTAATATGGGTATGGCAGTTTTTGTGGACTTAACACCGCAGGTGTACCTTGGTGAGTACGAATGATAAGTGGGGATGATAACTGATATCAAAGGTAATATGGACGTGATGATCGATAGCCAAAACCCGAGAGGTTTTCTCAGAGGTAATATGGACATGGCAAACTCAGTCGGGAAGAAATGTTAGGACGATAGTTCAGAGGTAATATGGACGTGAACCAAAGTCCCAAGGTCTCGCTAGGGAGTAGTTTGCTTAGTGTGGTCTATCCAAAAATAAAGATAGACCCGAGGACTACTCCACTGGGAAGATTGGTGGGAGGATAGCTCAGAGGCAATATGAACATGGCTAGCGTCTAACGAGATTGTTTTTTTTTGAGTGGTCACTGTGAGAGTGTGCGAGTGGACCTGAGGACTGCTCCGCTGTGGAGACTTTGGGGATCCATCATCCGTTGTTGTCACGATCCGCACCCGGTGTAGGGATGCAAGTCGGGAATAATGCCCAGCCTACTCCACAGAATCGGCAGTAGAACGTTGTTTGGGTAATCTATCTCACAATATAATGATCCACCAACAATATCAATATACTCAATCACAGATCTAAGATAGAGAATAGCACGAATATGATAAAAGAATATAATAGTCATAATACAACTCATGAGTCAAAATAATAATATAATACTAAAAGATAAGCTGGAGACAAATCCAGTACAAGAGAATAACTAAGAAGCTACAAGTCCCGGGTCATCTGTCTCAGTCGGGATGAGTCCCTCCTGAGCCAGGGTCTCTGACTCTAAGCCCACAACATTCTGAGGCTCGTAATGAGTAGGGTACCACTCCTCAGTGTCATTTGAAAAAAATATATCCAGTCAGAAAAGTAGCATAGTACATCTCTAATAGCAGTTCTAATCAATGATATAAACTATGTAACAATAAAAAGATGTGAATATACAAGATGCAATAATAGATATAAGAGATATATAATAAAGGAAATACTGGAAATAAATACAAGAATGAACAATATGGCAATGAACACGAATACTAAATGACTAAGTGAGTGAATATCAGCTTTCACATGTGATCGGCTTGGGAACTTGATACAAGATATATGGCCTGGCTAATCATATGTCCGGTGTATGATTAACACTATTCAATGAACAAGACTTGATAAAAGTAGGGTATGATCACATATCTACACTACATACTCCCTAACCCCGACTGGTATAGTGGATCCAACCATGGTACGCTATGGCACGAGATTCTCTAGGAAGGTAGCAAGTCTTTCCGAGAATCAGTGTCTGTATATATACAAGAAGAACAATGAAACAAGGCTTGCAGAAGATACAACATATATACCAAGGAATAATATCTCATGACGAGATTCGGATATACCAATCCGTGTAACTATCGTGTCAAGAAATCAATGATATCTACACTAGATACAATAAACATAGAGGATATCATAAATGAGAAACTATCATAGAATATACTCGCCTGAAACCTGGTGCACAGTATCACAGATGTCCGATATAGTTTCTCGAAGACCTAGATAGGGAATATAATATCCATACAAGGTTTCAGAATAAAAATAAGTTAAACTAGTCAACATCTAGGTCATAAAGACATTTCTAAGTCAAAAAAGTCAAAATAGTCAAACTAGGTCAACTCTAAGTCAAACTGGTCATACTTGGTCAAACTACCTATTTCTAGGTTGTATGAGTCTATCTCTATGATATTGGGTCCATATACTATGAAACTAGGCCATACAAGCTAAACTAGGATACTAAGAACACACCAAGATACCGTATCTCAGGATACGCAACAAATAGATATAGAAATAATAATATATGCATATCCAAACAATATTAAATATACTAATCCTAATCACGAATGCTAAGTGGATACCTTGGCTTTGAACCAACGCAGTATCGCACCACCAAACCTCCATCTTGATACTCGAACCCAAATACCTTGAGTATCCTCAATACCTTGACACTTACCTTGGTATCTCAAGGTAATGCTACTCTAGTATATATTAGCTACCCAATACTAAACCATAGACTAATAGGTATTTATTAATCTAATATAACTATTAGTTATAATGTATTACATAATATCACTACTATACTATACTAACTATAATGCAACTAATATATATACCCACATACAAAACTAGAGGTACATAAATATGTATGTATATCTAACTAACTACATAATTATTAAGCTATTAATATCTAACTACTAACTATATACTAGCTACTAACCAAAGGAACTACTAATCAACTAGTTAACTGACTGAACTCCCTGTTGCTGCTGTCGCTGATTTCTGTCACTGTTGCTGTGTGTTGTTGTTGTTTGTTGTTGTTGTCGCTGTTACTGTCACTGATTGTCGTCGATGTTGTTGTTGGTTGTTGCTCTTTGCTGTCACTGATTGTCGTCGCTGTTGCTGTTGGCTGTTGCTGTTTGCTGCGGCTGTCGCTGATGCTGTGTGTTGTTGCTGTTTTCTGCTGCTGTCGCTGATTTCATCGCTGTTATTGTTGGTTGTTGCTGTTTACTGCTGTTGTCGCTGATTTCTATCCGAGCTTCCCCCTTATCACACACATAACCTCAAACACCTATATACACACATATATAACTAGATACATATATATATGTAACCACTTACACACGTAACACCTATGTACATATACATACCAATATATATATATATATATATATATATATATATATATATATATATATATATATATATATATATATATATATATATATATATATATATATATATATACAATGTGTATGTATAGTTATTTATATATAGCTATGTGATTGTGTGTTTATATATATATATATATATATATATATATATATATAACCATATGATAATAGATACATAGATATCAATACATATATATAAACACACAATCACATAGCTATATATAAATAACTATACATACACATTATATATATATATATATATATATATATATATATATATATATATATATATATATATATATATATATATATATATATATATATATATATACCAATAGCAATGAACATTGCAAATTAAATCTAGAAATGCAACACAACAAACACGTGGAGTGCATCGCACAAGTATCACACTAGATCTATGATACACTTGCGATACGAGTCCACCACACAACCAAACGTACCCTAAGGAACACGAGCAAGTCTAAATTACTATTTATGAACAATACAAAGAGTAAAATATACATCTACGTATCCGTGTCAAAATATGACATGCACAAAGTTTCGTGTCGGAGGAAAACCCCTAAATCAACACATATCACCAAATTATTGGGATACGACCTACACGTATCCAATTGTGGACACGATACTAGCTACACACACACAAACACATGTCAATTTGGTTTATATGACCAATTGACAAACACAACAAGTGTCAATCTTGGAATTTCCCTAAAATTGACACAAAAAGTACTATAACTTTCTCTATAGGCCTCTTATGAACCTAATTTCAATTCCTATGAGTAGCCTATGCATATGGGGTGGTTTTTTATGGTTAAATCTCAAATTTAGAACCTAATTATAGGAGAAAAACTAAATTATACTTATTGGGAGATGGATTCCCAATGCAACCTCCAAATTTGATAAAATTGGCCTTTAACTTGTAGATCCTTGCTCCTCTTTGTAGATCCTTGCTTTCTCCTTCTAGATCCTTGCTCTACTAGTCTATAATGGTAATTTGGGAAGGAATTAGGAAGAAATTTGGTAGAAAATTGATGTGAGAATGAAGAAATTTGGTTGAGAAAAATTCTAGATCTATATTTGAAATAAAAAGAGGAGAGAAAAACTTTTCTCCCTCTTTTATATAGGCCGGCCACTTGACCCCCCCCCCAAGTCACTATGTAATATCCATTATACCCCTTGGGGCCTCTCATGAAGAAATAATTAAGGAAGGAAGGTTCTAGTCTAATGGTTTAATTAAATTAATCATCCTCCTAATGAATGGAATTCTAATGGGCTCAATTCTAACTAATTACAATTGTTGGTCCATGGGTCTAAACTCAACTAGTTAGGTCCACTAACACAAGTCCAAAATAATAAACTAACATCTAACAATAATTAAATAATATATTAAATAATATAATAAATAATTATTCATCATGCACAATATTTAATTAATTATGAAATGACTAAAATACCCTTTCTTAGAAAATATGGTAGTTACAGTTGTGTATCCAGGACTCCTGGATACAAATGATGGCTTTTATAAGAGGTTTTAATGAAGGAGAAATATTGCACATAAGCACTTACTGGGGATGAAGAACCAAGAGTGTAGAGATATATATTTGGGTTATCCCGCTAGGGATAAGGGGAGTACAAGTCTAGTTTAGACGTAGTACTTTTTCAGAAATTTGCAAAAAGAAGTGCATACTGTGCAAAATATAGGTACTATATATTCTGCATTTACTGGATAATTTTACCCCTGATTAGCATATCTCCTTTAGGCTCTGCGATCCTGTATACACTGTTGAATCAAGGAAACGCCGTCCTTGATATCTTTGATAAATGGTTGGATCAAGAAAACTTTGTCCTCGATGTCCCACTTGTCAACCATGGCCAGAAGTTTACAATTTTGGCACTCTAGCCCTCCAGGTTATCATCTTGCCGGAGTGACAGCGCGTACTTGCACCTCCATATCCTAGCCCTCTGTGAGTGTTGTTGTAATAACTGTCGGATTGTAAAGGAACACACTGTCCTTTACCAAAGTTTAGACCTTCAGCTTTTTGGAGGTCATATTCTATCTTCTACATGAGAGGGAGTAATTATTGGCTGTAATGATAGAAATATGGTAGCTTATCATTTATTTCATTGAATACTGTTGATGACTAAGCTTATACAGAATAAGAAGCTCTGTGCACAGGAATACTGCCACGTATACACGAGATAGTTGGCTGAGTTGTGCATATAGGATCACTGCCGCCTGCGCACGATTGTTTACCACGTCAAGGACCACCACTTGCTGCAAGTTTTTATATTTTGCGCAAGGGAATACTGCCTATTGCCCATAAGGATTTGTTATAAATAGAAGTACTATTGTGTGCACATGAAGTATGATACATCCTTGCGCTGGAGACTTGCTCGGATACATATAATAAAATGCTGCCTATCATGTGCCATTGCTGATGAGTCATGCGAGGCTTGGCTTTTCTGCATAGATAGACTTGTTGAGATATACTAAGCATCCGAAGTCTATAATTTATGTTTTCTGAGGAAATGATCATGTGGCCCGGCCTGCATTACTTTCCCTTTGACCTGGTCGATGAAGGTGTTTTGACGTCGGGTGCCTCAAAATTCTGCTGGTAGGCAAGGCCTGACCTAGTTGTCCCTGTCCAGGCCTCCTTAGCGTTGGGAGAAGCCATGCGGTAAGACTTGGTTTTTTGTATTTTAGGCTTGACGGCGGAAGGCGCTGCTTGCTGCGTTGAGTCTGGGACCAGAACCAGATGGACCCACATGATCTCGCCGCGAGGGGTAGTAAAAGGTGTCAACCCGGCTGCTTGGTCACGATCTTGGGGAAGATTTACTACCTCCATTGTTGCCCTTGGGATCACTATTGTGGTGCCCCGTTCCTCCTATTCGAGGAGCGCGGCTAAGAAATACAAGATGGTATCGTTCGATCGGGATAGATTGAAATAAGAAACCGTCCTCATTATGGATTTGCTTCTTCGGAATCGATTCCCATATTTAGTGGACCGTGCCCCCAGGATCGACTTAGCGGCAGAGTCAGGAGGGACCTCTCCGCTGTATCTTTTGTTGCCACAGATTTCGCTGTCGCTTGTTGCTTTCGTGCTTTGAGTTAGTTTTCGGATTTGCTTGTTTTTCTTGAACGGTTTTGATAGATTTCATTATTTTTTTTCATTGAACTGCACTTCAATTCCGAGATTGGAAAGAGAGGAAGAGGTATTGATCGAGCTGTTCGTGCAATACAGGCGAACGAGCAGTAGACAGCTTACGAGTGGAGTCTTGAAGCACCTCTTTCCTTCTCCCTTCCAACCAATTAAGTGAGTGACTACCATCCCGATTAGCTAGCCCTTCTTCCAAGTCTTCACACCTAAAAATCTTGCATTCTTGTTGTCCCGATCAAACGATACCAAGTAATAACTTAAATGATGTCAAGATAAAAAGGGAATAGACTTGGATATTATGATTTTCAATCAAACATGTGAACTGTTATCTTATTATATGCTAGTTTATTTCAAATGTTCTATAAATTATGCTAAGTACGGAACACACCTTGTATGTGCATAATTGTTCAAGGAGGCTATGCACAATGAATCATGAAATACGTCTTATCTTATACTCGTGTTGCCTCAACTGCATGAACTGTTAACTTAGTAAACATATCGTTCGATCACGGACAACTTGTGCAGAAGGATTGTATGAGTTCCGCGGATGGTCGTCTGGGCACTGGGACTGATCCGATCCGGACGGAACGTATGTATAGTCGTATATTACCCGGCAAAGTGTTATGCAGCGGGGCTCGCCACCCGCGTTGTACGTCATTTTGCCTTGAGACTATAACCTGTCCTTCGTGGCATCATGTCAGTGATCCCTGTATATTTAAAACATGTTGCAAACTAACTTGTGTCTTCGTGGCAGGGAAGGCATGGTAAGTATTGTGCAGGTGGTTCAGACGGAAGGTAAAGCCACCGAACGGTAGCAAGTTCATTTCAGTAAATTCTATATGCTGCTTACTTGTAAATAAACTAAGGCAAGATAGAAAGACCACAATAATATGCAAGCTTCATTAAAAACAACGTGTTGATTGGTATAGTTGGGTTAGCTCGCCTTTAACAATATATTTCGATGTACTGACCCTCGTTGAAATAGGTTCCCCGCACTAAGGAGAACCGAGCGAGTAGCTGAAGTCGTCTTCCCGATCCAGTCCAACAGTAGGCGTGTTCAGATCGCGCCACCCTTGAAGCATTTTGAAGCAGGAGCTTGCAACTCTATACACAATGCAGCTCCGTGGCAAAGTCGTCCTCCAGCCCGGAGGTCCTTATCATTTTGAAGTTTAGTAAAGGGATGTAATGTACACGACTGCTATCTCATTTTGAGTCAACTCTTTTGTAAGCCCGTGCGACAAATTAGCTGACTCGTTCAAGAGTTTGTAATAGATGTTCATTATCAATAAAGAAAACTTTTCCATGTTTCAACTTGTGTTCATTTTATCTGCGTACTCTGAATATGTGCTCGTAATGAAAAATACTCTAGCCTTGTACGGGCGCAACCCCAGGCCCGCACGGTGGTCACGATTCGGGGGACGCCCTAATGATTCCACGGAATCGGGTCATGACATGTTGGTATCAGAGCACAGCTTCAAAGTTCCTTTTTGCACTGGAAAAGTTCCTTTAACGATCAAATTCCTGTGTGAACTCTTGAACGCGTTATGCCAAAATGAGATACGTTCATGCAATAAGTCCATAATACATTATGATCCTAATATAATTTACCTTCTTTTGAAGGAATGGTACCAGTGCAATCCTCAGCGCTAGCACCGGACGAAACGCAAGGCCAAGAAAGTAGTTCGGGTACTTCGGGAAGTTCGCGAAGCCAGCGAGCCATGTCTTGAGTCGATCCGCTTCAGCGGGTGATGCAAATGTTAGAATCACAACGACAAAGAGATGATGCTCGCCAAGCCAAGTTCGAAAGTAATCTAGAGATTCGATTCTCAGTCCAACAGAAATAGGTATATGCCCTACAATAGATCGTGCAGACTTTGGCTTCTAACCAGTCCGCGACAACAGCAGCGACTCCGGTGGAAGAGCCCGTGCTTGAAGTTGAGATGCCGCAAATCTCAAGGCCAAGGGAAGTGACTGCCTTCGACTTTGGCCACTTTAAGAAAGCCTGCAACACTCCATTCACCGGGACTGAGGACCCAATCATGGCTCTTGATTGGTTGGCCGAACTTGAAGACCACTTCGCTCTGCTAGTGGTCCTCGAAGAGAAGCGCGTCGCATGCGCGCAACTGCAGCTCCGCCTCAACGTGCACGATTGGTAGGACGTGCATCGACGATCTTTTCAATTTGACCATGGAGAGGAGGCGATCTCATGGACAAATTTTTGTGCCACATTTGAAAAGGAGTATATACCCCCTCCAGTATGACGTCAGATGGAGAATAATTTTGTACAACTGAGGCAAGGCAGCATGACAGTTAAACAGTATTCCGCCGAATTCAACCGACTCTCCAAATTTGCTAGTGCCTATTTACCTGATGCAGCGAGTCGAGCTAGAAGGTTTAAAGGTGGTCTACATCCTGCCATCCATGTTCACGTAGTCGTTCATCAGTATCGGATAATGCGGGAAGTCATGAATCATGCCCTATCTCTTGAACTGCAGTATCCTCATATTTCTATCGGCGCTGTGCATACCTACAATCACAAACGCCAAGGCAACGATAGAGGAAACAACGCTGCAAGCGACAAAACGACGGTGGTCATCACAAAGGGAACCAGAGACCATATTATGATTTCTGCAGAAGACGTGAGCACACCATCGATAAATGTTACAGCAGGAGAGGGCTGTGCTTCAATTGTGGCGGACAAGGCCATATAGCGCAGGATTGTCCGCTACCCTTAAGCTTCCACCGCAACGTAATATTTCTTAGCGGTAGGTTCTATTCTTAAGTTTTGGGATGAAACTTCCAGTTAGTTGGGTAGGATGTGGCACCCCGTTCCTCCTATTCGAGGAGCGCGGCTAAGAAATACAAGATTATTTCGTTCGATCGGGATAGATTGAAACAAGAACTCGTCCTCGTTATGGATTTGCTTCTTCGGAATTGATTCCTATATTTAGTGGACCGTGCCTCCGAGATCGACTTAGCGGCAGAGTCAGGAGGGACCTCTCCGCTGTATCTTTTGTTGCCTCAGATTTTGCTGTCGCTTGTTGCTTTCGTGCTTTGAGTTGGTTTTCGGATTTACTTGTGTTTCTTGAACGGTTTCGATGGATTTCATTATTTTCGTTCATTGAACTATACTTCAATTCCGAGATTGGAAAGAGAGAAAGAGGTATTGATCGAGCTGTTCGTGCAATGCAGGTAAACGAGCAGTAGGCGGCTTACGAGCGGAGTCTTGAAGCGCCTCTTTCCTTCTCCCTTCCAACCAATTAAGTGAGTGACTACCATCCTGATTAGCTAGCCCTTCTTCCAAGTCTTCATACCTAAAAATCTTGCATTCTTGTTGTCCGGATCAAACGATACCAAGTAATAACTAAAATGATGTCAAGATAAAAAGGGAATAGACTTGGATATTATGCTTTTCAATCAAACATGTAAACTATTATCTTATTATATGCTACTTTGTTTCAAATGTTCTATAAATTGTGCTAAGTACAGAACACACCTTGTATGCGCATAATTGTTCAAGGAGGCTATGCAAAATGAATCATGAAATACGGCTTGTCTTGTACTCGTGTTGCCTCAACTGTATGAACTGTTAACTTAGTAAACATATCGTTCGATCAGGGACAACTTGTGCACAAAGATTGTATGAGTTCCATGGACGATCGTCGGGGCACTAGGACCGATCCGATCTGGACGGAACGTATGTGTAGTCGTATGTTACCCGGTAAAGTATTATGCAGTGGGGCTCGCCACCCGTGTTGTACATCATTTTGCCTTGAGACTATAACCTGTCCTTCGTGGCATCATGCCAGTAATCCATGTATATTAAAAACCTGTTGCAAACTAATTTGTGTCTTCGTGGCAGGGAAGGCATAGTAAGTATTGTACAGGTGGTTCAGACAGAAGGTAAAGCCACCGAACAATGGCAAGTTTATTTCAGTAAATTCTATATGCTGCTTACTTGTAAATGAACTAAGGCAAGATAGAAAGACCACAATAATATGCAAGCTTCATTAAAAATAACGTGTTGATTGGTATAGTTGGGTTAGCTCGCCTTCACCAGTATATTTCGATGTACCGACCCTCGTTGAAACAGGTTTCCCGTACTAAGGAGAACCGAGCTAGGAGTTGAAGTCGTCTTCCCGATCCAGTCCAACTGTAGGCGTATTCAGATTGCGCATCAGATTGCGCCACCCTTGAAGCATTTTGAAGCAGGAGCTTACAACTCTATACACAATGCATCTCCGTGGCAAAGCCGTCCTCCAGCCCGGAGGTCCTTATCATTTTAAAGTTTAGTAAAGGGATGTAATATACATGACTGCTATCTCATTTTGAGTCAACTCATTTATAAGCCCGTACGACAAATTATCAATAAATATCGTCCAGTCTTTAAATTGAACGTCGTCCATATTGAGGCTGACTGCCGAAAGTATGTTTGTCGGGACCCATACCCGTTTTTCAGATACGAGTACGTGGCCAAGCTGTCACGCGCCGATTTTGCCGAATCATAGGGGCGTCCCCGACGTGACCGCCATACGGGCCTGGGGTTGCGCCCGCACAAGGCTTTATTGTTTTGCATAACGAGCACATATACAGAGTACGCAGATAAATTAAAACACAGATTTGAAACATGGAAAAATTCTCTTTTATTGATAATGAACATCTATTACCAACTCTTGAACGAGTCAGCTAAATTTGCCGCACGGGCTTACAAAAGTGTTGACTCAAAATGAGATAGCAGTCCTGTACATTACATCCCTTTACTAAACTTCAAAATGATAAAGACCTCCGGGCTGGATGACGGCCTTCCCACGGAGCTGCATTGTGTATTGAGTTGCAAGCTCCTTTCTTCAAGTACTTCAAAATACGGCGTGATCAGGATGCGCCTACAGCTGGACTGGATCGGGAAAGACGACTTTAGCTCCTCGCTTGGTTCTCCTTAGTGCTGGGAACCTGTTTCAACGAGGGTCAGTATGTCGAAACATATTGGTGAATGCAAGCTAACCCAACTATACCAATCAAAACGTTGTTTTAATGAAGCAAGCATATTATTGTGGTCTTTCTATCTTGCCTTAGTTCATTACAAGTAAGCAGCATATATAATTTACTGAAATGAACTTGCCACCATTCGGTAGTTTTTACCTGCCCGTCTGAACTGCCTGCACAACACTTACCATGCCTTCCCTGCCACGAAGACACAAGTTAGTTTGCAACAGGTTTAATACACACGAGGATCACTAGCTTGATTGCCATAATGGACTAGTCAAGGACAAGGATAGCATGTAACGAGAATATACAATGCGTTACAAGCTATCCAGTCCGCATACGATTGACTACACACGAAGTTCCGCCCGGATCGGATCGGTGCCAGTGCCCCAGCGACCGTCCACAGAACTTATACCCTTGTGCACAAGTTATCCATAATCGAACATACAATGTTTACTTAAATTATCACTTCATACAGTTGAGGCAACACGAGTACAAGACAAGCAGTAATGCATGATTCATTTTGCATAGCCTCCCTGAACAATTATGCACATACAAGGTGGGTTCCATACTTAGCACAATTTATAGAAGAAGATGCATTCTAACTAAAATTGAAGCATGTATAAAATATTTGAAATGAGCAAGCATATAATAAGATAACAGTTCACGTGTTGGATTGACAAGCATAATAATCCAAGTCTATTCCCATTTTATCTTGACATATTTTAGTTATTACTGGTATCACCTGATCGGGACAATAAGAATGCAAGATTTTTAGGGTGTGAAGACTGGAAGAAGGGCTAGCTAATTGGGATGGTAGTCACTCACTTATTTGGTTGGAAGGGAGAAGGAAAGAGGCGCTTCAAGACTCCGCTCGTAAGTCACCTACTGCTCGTTCACCTGCATTGCCACGAACAGCTGATTAATACCTCTTCCTCTTTTTCCAATCTCAGAATTGAAATACAGTTTGCGAATGAAAATAATGAAATCTATCGAAACCGTTCAAGAAAACTCAAGCAAATCCAAAAACCAACTCAAAGCACGAAAGCAACAAGCGACATCAAAATTCGAGGCAACAAAAGATGCAGCGGAGAGGTCCCTCCTGACTCTGCTACTAAGTCGATCCCAGGGGCATGGTCTACTGAATATGGGAATCGATTCCGAAGAAACAAATCTATAACGAAGATGAGTTCTTATTTTAATCTATCCCGATTGAACGATACCGTCTTGTATTTCTTAGCCGTGCTTTCCAATTAGGAAAAATGGGGCGCCATATCCTACCCAACTAATTACAAGTTTCGTCCACGAAACTTAGGAATATAACCTACCGTTAGGGATTTTTTTGTTGCGGGCGATGTGTCACGCCCCGATCTCCCGCAGGCTAATCGGTTGTCCCCGCTAGACGGGAATCACCCTCGCCAGCGCTCTCGCAGGACGATCGCTTCGACCCATTCGGGCGTGATGCCGCACGAGCGTGATCCATGCCCGTGCAAGGCCATGGTTCGTTGGCTGGCGGCAAGAGTTCTTAGCCATAATGTCGTACAGATTGTCCGAGTGCAGCGGAGTCATGAACGCATAGGCGATCGGTAACAGGTTCACTGAGTCGACAATATAGCGGAAGCTTTGAAACACAAGTTTGAAGTAAAGCAAGCTCTTTTATTGACATGAACAAGTGTTACAGGCGGCGTATAGCCTAGATTACAAGTCGCTCAAGCCTCTCTCTCCGAAACAGTAAAAGTGTGCCAAGTGGCTACAATTGTAGAATGATTGTACAGGCGATGTTCAGGCGAGTTCGGGCTATGTTCCAATATTATGTCTTGTATATGTGCTTCTGTTCCGGATGCACCGTTGCAAGGCTTCAGAGGGAACTCCTGGCCTTAGCACGTACGAAGGAGGCATCCGCACCGAACGAGGTTCTCCCGTACCCTGCATACAAACTGGTGGATTATCAGTACATTGAATGCACTAGTGGGGAAGCTACTCGCCCGCTCGACAAATCCAAACACGTAAATATAAGTTCCGTGCACCAACTATTAAGTTGTCTTTCTAGTTGCCTTAGGATCAGTTTCATCCAAATATTGAATAACCTAACGTGTCGGGCAGTGCGCTGTGCAACATGAGAGAAAACACAGCGAGACTTACCAACTTACCATCTCCTTCCCTGTCCAAGGCAAACATTGAGGCAAACATTGTTAATTCAAGCACGGGCAAGTATAAACATTCAGGAGGCATAGCATATGCAAACATGAGGGCCGTTTTAACATGATCGTTCAGGTGTTCAGTTATTTCTTGATGCGATGCAATGACCCACACGCGGATAGCCGCTAAGCGAGGATGACTTATCTATATGAACATGAGTCGCTGGCATAGCCATTAAGGACACTAGTCTTAAACGAGAATGGTTTACAACGAAAGTACAGTGGGCGCTACAAGCCATCTCGTTTAGTACAGTAGACTATACAATAGAGTTCAGCCATGGAGCGGATGGTATGCAGCGAAAGAACGGTGGGCGCTGCACACTATCTCGTCCAGTACAGTTGGCTGAAACAATGGAGTTCCATCCAGATCGGAGCAGCCCCAGTGCCCCGGAGACCGTCCGTGGAACTATACCTCATTTTGGAGTTGTCCGCGACATGCAAGTTAGGGTCTTTTCCAATTTTACGAGATATACGAGTATTGTAGAACAGGAGTACAGTGGTACAGTAGAACAGTAGTACAATAGTGCACGAGTACAGGAGATGCTTGAATCATGATTCTGTACGGTGATTAACTTGCCTTGATGCATTCCCCTGGTTCGGGGATTTGCCTTGGATGACCTAACGGTCCCGGATACTTGCAGGTTCATTCAGGCACGGAACGACTACGTAGTAGTCTCCCGGGGTTGGATGAAAACATAGCAACATTCAAGCAGACAAGCATGCTTTTCTAAGGAACATAAGTAAACACGTTTGCTCGGACCCGAAGGTAAGCCGAGAGATGAAACCGTTAGGGACTTAGCATGCGAGGGTCTGAACATATATAAGCAGTATTTCAATTTCCATGTTCTAGTATAAGCAATACAAGTTGGGATTATTCCCTTAGCTAGGTGCGTTGGATTTATTAGCATGCAGGGGTGAATCACCTAGCGACTAGCATAAATATTCCAGATTTTATGTGTGCTGGCTAAGCAAAGACAAGTTCACCGTAGACACCCACCTTAGCGATGATTCGCTTCGGTAGAGCGATACGCCGAGCGAGCCTCTGAAAGCCTAAGCCGGATTCCTGTAGGGACAAGTCTGGATATCATTTGCTTCTTATTTGAGGCAAAGCGGGTCGGGACAGCTGCACTATTGCCGTTTGAGATGGCAGCCCGCTTGAGCGGAACGGGGTGTTACATCCTACCCAACTTAGAAAAAGTCTCGTCCTCGAGACTTACTAAGGACAAGCAGTGATCTAGGGTAGAGGCAATCCTAGACAAGTCGTTGTACTTGTTTATTTGGATCTTCACTTGCACAAACGTCGAAATCAGCATATCGCTTAGACTGGATCGTGCATACTTTCGAAGTGCACTTCTAGCGTGAGCACGTCAACCAACTCAGTGATAGCGAAGTCTCAGTACTCGAGTTTTACCTTTTCTTAAGTCTTGGATGGTGCACTAGTTCAAGGCGTCCCTCGAATAGATGCATTCAACCAAACTTAGAGTTAGTAAAATCGGACAAGCTACTAGCGATACTCTCAAGGGTCCGCACAGGTTGGCACAAAGGCCACTCGCAGCATACAATCAGACAAGCAATTATATCATTCAAAACGCATTTTGAAAGTATTTAGACTTATTGTTAGAACATCCTATCGAGGCATTGAGAGAGAGTGTGCACATAACCCACGAACGAGCTTTCGAAACAGAGATATCGAATTGAAATCCAAAGGCGTAGAAGCCAGGCTTTGATACCACTATGTCACGTCCCGATCTTCCGCAGGCTAATCGGCCATCCCCGCTAGGCAGGAATCACCCTCGCCAGTGCTCCCGCAGGACGATCGCTTCGACCCATCCGGGCGTGATGCCGTACGAGCGTGATCCATGCCCATGCAAGGCCATGGTTCGTTGGCTAGCGGCAAGAGTTCTAAGCCACAGTGTCGCACAGATTGTCCGAGTGCAGCAGAGTCATGAACGCATAGGCGATCGGTAACAAGTTCACTGAGTCGACAATATAGCGGAAGCTTTAAAACACAAGTTTAAAGTAAAGAAAGCTCTTTTATTGATATGAACAAGTGTTACAGGCGGCGTATAGCCGAGATTACAAGTCGCTCAAGCCTCTCTCTCTGAAACAGTAAAGCGTGCCAAGTGGCTACAATTGTGGAATAATTGTACAGGCAATGTCCAGGCGAGTTCGGGCTATGTTCCAACATTATGTCTTGTATATGTGCTTCTGTTTCGGACGCACCGTTGCAAGGCTTCAGAGGGAACTCCTGGCCTTAGCACGTACGAAGGAGGCATCCGCACCGAACGAGGTTCTCCCGCACCCTGCATACAAACTGGTGGATTATCAGTACATTGAATGCACTGGTAGGGAAGCTACTCGCCCGCTCGACAAATCCAAATACGTAAATATAAGTTTTGTGCACCAACTATTAAGTTGTCTTTCTATTTTCCTTAGGATCAGTTTCATGCAAATATTGAATAGCCTAACGTGTCGGGCAGTGCGCTGTGCAACATGAGAGGAAACACGGTGAGACTTACCAACTTACCATCTCCTTCCCTGTCCAAGGCAAACATTGAGGCAAACATTGTTAATTCAAGCACGTACAAGTATAAACATTCAGGAGGCATAGCATATGCAAACATAAGGGTCATTTTAACATGATCGTTCAGGTGTTCAGTTATTTCTTGATGCGATACAATGACCCGCATACGGATAGCCGCTAAGCAAGGATGACTTATCTATATGAACATGAGTCGCTGGCATAGCCATTAAGGTCACTAGTCTTAAACGAGAATGGTTTGCAATGAAAGTATAGTGGGCGCTACAAGCTATCTCGTTTAGTACAGTAGACTATACAGTAGAGTTCAGCCATGGAGCAGATGGTATGCAGCGAAAGAACGGTGGGCGCTGTACACTATCTCGTCCAGTACAGTTGGCTTAAACAATGGAGTTCCATCCGGATCGGAGCAGCCCCAGTGCCCCGGAGACCGTCCGTAGAAGTATACCTCATTTCCGAGTTATCCGCGACATGCAGGTCAGGGTCTTTTCCAATTTTACGAGATACACGAGTACTATAGAACAGGAGTACAGTGGTACAGTGGTACAGTAGAACAGTAGTACAGTAGTACACAAGTACAGGAGATGCTTGAATCATGATTCTGTACAGTGATTAACTTGCCTTGATGCATTCCCCTGGTTCGGGGATTTGCCTTGGGTGACCTAACGGTCCCAGATACTTGCAGGTTCATTCAGGCACGGAATGACTACGTAGTAGTCTCCCGGGGTTGGATGAAAACATGGCAACATTCAAGCAGACAAGCATGCATTTCTAAGGAACATAAGTAAACACGTTTGCTCGGACCCGAAGGTAAGCCAAGAGATGAAATCGTTAGGGACTTAGCATGCGAGGGTCTGAACATATATAAGCAGTATTTCAATTTCCATGTTCTAGCATAAGTAATACAAGTTGGGATTAATCCCTTAGCTAGGTGCGTTGGATTTATTAGCATGCAGGGGTGAATCACCTAGCGACTAGCATAAATATTCCAGATTTTATGTGTGCTGGCTAAGCAAAGACAAGTTTACCGTAGCCACCCACCTTAGCGATGATTCGCCTCGGTAGAGCAATACGCCGAGCGAGCCTCTGAAAGCCTAAGCCGGATTACTGTAGGGACAAGTCTGGATATCATTTGCTTCTCGTTTGAGGCAAAGCGGGTCGGGACAGCAGCACTATTGCCGTTTGAGACGGTAGTCCGCTTAAGCGGAACTGGGTGTTACATGATGATAAGGAAGGTTGGGACAATAACTAATGGTATGGCCTGAATCACCACAAGCGAGGCATAACCCAAGTCTCTTGCGACATTGATTGACGGTGTGCCCTCGTTTATTGTAGAAGGGACAAATTTGGTTGGAATTTCCCCTCTGCCGACCACCGTGGTTTGTGCGCTTTATAGCGGTATTTTCTCTCTTATTGTCTTGGTGTTTGTGATTGTAGGTATGTACAGCGCTGGTAGAAACATAAGGATACTGCGGTTCAAGAGATAGGGCATGACTCATGACTTCTCGCATTGTCTGATACTGCGGAACGACTACATGTGCATGGATGTCAAGGCGTAGACAACCTTCAAACCTTCCAGCTTGACTCGCTGCATCAGGTAAATAGGCACTAGCAAATTTGGAGGGTCGTTTGAATTCGGGGGAATACTGTTTAACTGTTATGCTGCCTTGCCTCAGTTGCACGAACCTATTTTCCTTCTGACGTTGTACTGGAGGTGGTATGAACTCCTCTTCAAACGCGGCACAAAAAGTCGCCTACGAGATCGCCTCCTCTCCATGGTCAAATTGAAGAGATCGTCGATGCACGTCCTACCAATCGTGCACGTTGAGGCGAAGCTATATTTGCGCGCATGCGACGCATTTCTCTTCGGGGACCACTCGCAGAGCGAAGTGGTCTTCAAGTTCGGCCAACCAATCTAGAGCCACGACTGGGTCCTCAGTCCCATTGAATGAGGTGTTACAGACTTTCTTGAAGTGGCCAAAGTCGAAGATAGTCACTTCTCTCATCCTTGGAATTTGTGGCGTCTCAACTTCAAGCACGGGCTGTTCCACCGGAGTCGCTGTTGTTGCCACGGACTGGTTGGAAGCCAAAGTCTGCACGATATATTGTAGGGCATCTACCTGCTTTTGTTGGACTAAGAATCGGGTCTCTAGATTGCTTTCGAACTTGGCTTGGCAAGCATCATCTCTTTGTCGTTGTGTCTCTAACATTTACATCACCCGCTCAAGCGGATCTACCTGGGATACGGCTCGAGACATGCCTCATTGGCTCCGAGAGCTTCCTGAAGTACCGGAACTGCTCTCCTGGGCTTGCGTCTCATTCGGTGCTAGCGTTGAGGATTGCGCTGGTGCCATTCCTTTAAAATAAGGTAAATTATATTAGGATCATAATGTATTATGGACTCATTGCATGAACGTATCTCATTTTGGCCTAACGAGTTCAAGAGTTCGCACAGGAATTTGATCGTTAAAGGAACTTTTCCAGTACGAGGGTTAAGGAACTTGAATCTGTGCTCTGATACCAACATGTCACGCCCCGATTTTACCGAATCATAGGGGCGTCCCTCGGCGTGACCGCCGTGCGGTCCTGGGGTTGCGCCCGCACAAGGCTTTATTATTTTGCATAACGAGCACATATTCAGAGTACGCAGATAAATTAATACACAGATTTGAAACATGGAAAAGTTCTCTTCTATTGATAATGAACATCTATTACTAACTCTTGAACGAGTCAGCTAAATTTGTCGTACGGGCTTATAAAAGTGTTGACTTAAAATGAGATAGCAGTCATGTACATTACATCCCTTTACTAAATTTCAAAATGATAAAGACCTCCGGGCTGGATGACGGCCTTCCCACGGAGCTGCATTGTGTATTGAGTTGCAAGCTCCTTTCTTCAAGTACTTCAAAATACGGTACAATCAGGATGCGCCTACAGCTGGACTGGATCGGGAAAGACGACTTTAGCTTCTCGCTCGGTTCTCCTTAGTGCGGGGAACCTGTTTCAACGAGGGTCAGTATGTCGAAACATACTGGTGAAGAAAAGCTAACCCAACTATACCAATCAACACGTTGTTTTAATAAAGCATGCATATTATTGTGGTCTTTCTATCTTGCCTTAGTTCATTTATAAGTAAGCAGCTTATAGAATTTACTGAAATAAACTTGCCACCGTTCGGTGGTTTTTACCTTCCCGTCTGAACCACCTGCACAATACTTACCATGCCTTCCCTGCCACGAAGACACAAGTTAGTTTGCAACACGTTTAAATACACACGAGGATCACTGGCTTGATTGCCATAATGGACTAGTCAAGGAAAAGGATAGCATGTAACGAGAACACATGATTCGTTGCAAGCTATCCAGTCCGCACACAATTGACTACACACGAAGTTTCGCCCGGATCGGATCGGTGCCAGTGCCCTAGCGACCGTTCGCAGAACTTATACCGTTGTGTACAAGTTGTCCATGATCAAACACACGATATTTACTTAAATTATCACTTCATGCAGTTGAGGCAACACGAGTACAAGACAAGCAGTAATGCATAATTCATTTTGTATTGCCTCTCTGAACAATTATGCGCATACAAGGTGGGTTCCATACTTAGCACAATTTATAGAAGAAGATACATTCTAACTAAAATTGAAGCATATATAGAACATTTAAAATGAGCAAGCATACAATAAGATAACAGTTCACGTGTTGGATTGACAAGCATAATAATCCAAGTCTATTCCCATTTTATCTTGACATCTTTTAGTTATTACTGGTATCGCCTGATCCGGACAACAAGAATATAAGATTTTTAGGGTGTGAAGACTGGAAGAAGGGCTAGCTAATCGGGATGGTAGCCACTCACTTAGTTGGTTAGAAGGGAGAAGGAAAGAGGCTCTTCAAGACTCCCTTCGTAAGCTGTCTACTGCTCGTTCACCTGCATTGCCACGAACAGCTGATTAATACCTCTTTCTCTCTTTCCAATCTTGGAATTGAAATGCAGTTTGCGAACAAAAATAATGAAATCCATCAAAATCTTTCAAGAAAACTCAAGCAAATCCGAAAACCAACTCAAACCACGAAAGCAACAAGCGACATCAAAATCCGAGGCAACAAAAGATGCAGCCGAGAGGTCCCTCCTGACTCTGCCGCTAAGTCGATCCCAGGGGCACGGTCCACTGAATATGGGAATCGATTCCGAAGAAACAAATCCATAACGAGGATGAGTTCTTATTTCAATCTATCCAGATCGAATGACACCGTCTTGTATTTTTTAGCCGCGCTTTTCGATTAGGGAAAATGGGGTGCCACACAAGCCCAGCCTATACTGCAGCATTGGCGGTAGTACGCTATATATGATTACAATGGTCCATCAATCCAAATAGATAATATTTAATCACAAATTCAAATCTATTGCTCATTCACAGTATTTACATAGTTTTACAAGATTCTCAATTTATAATTAAATTATAACTCGGGAATAAACCCGCTAACATCAAATCCAAAGAAGTTGCTAAACTATCTAAATTCTAATATTGGCCTCCACAAGCATCTCGATTTCCAACCAAATCCAATGAGCAAGTTAGAAAGTCACCTAAAAATGTTTACCCAGTCAGGATGGAACGAGTACAACCGAATAGCAGTTCCATTTAATTGATAAGTACTATGAATAATAAATAGTTATAAAATACTTGATTAACATATAATAATGGAATAAGATAAATCATAGAGGAATAGTTAAATAAAGAAATAATGAAAGACAAGAAAGAAGAACAGAGAAACATGTAAAGACAGATATATATGTGAACTAGAAAACCTGTCATGCAAGAGTACAATCAGCAAGTATAGATTAATCCAGAAAGACTGCATCTAACTAGTATTTTGAAATACCAAGTTGACATGTGAATGACTAGAGGGTAATATCCGGCAAACCACACATGTCGTGCGTGGCCGCTATTATTCCAGAAAGACCATGGGATGGAAAGGGTAGTTCACACGTCTCCTAGGTATTTTCTCGTCCGACGAGTACTCATGGATCCAAGTCCAGACACGAATAATCTCAATAGTCCGGAAGATGTCAACAGGCTAAAAAATACATTAGTTCAGTAATTCATTAGTACAGAAAAAGTCAATAGGTCACGAAAATGAACCCATACAATACCAATCCGTGTATCCATCATGTCAGAAATTAGGTAAAATAATACTATAAACATGCATCATAGAAAATATCAAATAATAGAAACTATCAGAGAATGTACTCGCCTGTGGTTCTTAGCTGATACGAGTCAGAATCCAAGTCCAAGTCCAAATAGCCTACGTATTACGAATTTACCATGTCAAAAGATATTTTATTTTAATTTATTTAATTCTAAAATAATTACTCTAAAATCCTATTTTAATCTTATTATTCTTATATTTTAGGTTAATTCCTAATTTTTGTGCAAAGAAACTAAATTTTATCAACTCGAGACTCATGTCACGCAAATCGAGGCAATCTGTTGACCTAAAAGTCAACTGATGCAAACTCAACTTTCGTGCATTATTTCTTGTAGATTTTTAGTGTCTTCTGGAATTTATGGCTCATCCGGATTCAAATTGGTTTGGAAATTATTGCATATACAAAATTATATTGTGCAACAGTGTTGATTGTTAACCTAGAAGTTCTACAGAATTAACAGCACCAAAATATTTTGTATTAAATCATGGGAAAAATATATGTCAATGATCTCGATATTATCTTTCTGAAACTTTAAACGGTTCATGATTCTGATTCCTAGTTCTCCCAAAATTACAAAAATATCGAGACGCATCTATTTTCGGATATGCTGTGCTCTACGAATTTTTTAGAATTTAATATTCAAAATTTCTTAAAAAAATTTCCATATTCAGAAAACTAACCTCAATACAGTTCTAACGCAAGAATTTGGGCCATGTTTGGAGTCCGGAGCTATGAGTAATGGCTTCTGGAAGATGAAGGAAACCCTAGATGACAATTCTCCAAATTCGACTAAAAGAAAACCCTAGAAATTATAAACTAAATACTATATATATATATAGGATAGAGAGAGAGAAGCCGCGGCTCGGAGTGTGCCACTTGGTAGCTATCCGCTGCTGCCCACTCGGATCGAACGTCGGATTAGGACGCGGCTCGGCTCGGCTCACGGTCGGCTCGATGCACCCGCACCCACGCCTACGGTCGCTGGCAGGCGGGCCCCGCCCAATTTATTGTGGGAGGCTGACGGGTGGGCCACTATTGGCTGACTGGGCAGAATAATTACTTTTATGGGCTTTCTTTTTTCAGAAATTAGTTTTTAATTCAGTTTTTCATAATTAAATAAAATTAATACTAAAAATAATCAAAAAATTAGAAAATTTTAGAAAATATATTTGATTATTTAGAACCTAAAATAAAAGTTTGGGATATTTTTAATTATGTTTATCACTAAAATAAATTCTTGAAGTCCTAGAAAATTACTGTTACTAGTTTTTAATTAACCAAAAATTATGGAAAATTTTCAATTGCCCCAAATTAACCTAATAACAACATTTAAGTAAGAATTTCAGGATCCGAAGGTTATAATATTCCTCTGGCATATTTCTATTAGCGTTGCTTCGGGATTGCTAGGGGCAATCTTAGTATTGTCTGTTAGAATCATTCGATGTAGTTACGAGCGAGCTTCTTTTCTCCCTGGACGACATCCATCAGAGAGGACATTGTCATATCATGTCCTGCCTCATAGAATCTTTTGAAGAAAAGACTCTTGAAATCGTCAAATAATGATATACAATTGTCCGGCAGGCTATATAACTAGTCGAAGGCTACTTTCGCCAATGCCCCGACAAAGAGTCTGGTAAGGATGGCATTATTTTGGGGTAGGTGACCTGTTGCTGTCTTGAAGTATCCCATGTACATACGAGGGAAGGATTTCCTATTAAATGTGTCTATGTTGAAGGGCTTGTACCTGGGCGTGTACGGTATGTTCCTCTATTCTAGCGGGTACGGTTGGCGTACTCCGAGAATGTGGAGTGAGTTCCGATTACCAATAGAATACAGTCGAGCTCGGAGTTCTCAGACCTCTTTCATTGCTTCTTTAGCCTCATTTTCTGCAGAAGGGGCTGAGGAACCAGGTTGGGGAGGATTGCCGCCCGCGGGTGGAGCGGTTGTGTTTGAATCCGCATTGGTCCCGGGATCCAAGTTAGCTAGCGCAGAGGTCCTTGCCGGTTGAGAGGCCAAGTTTGCCCTGATTTCCAATATTATTTCGGTCAAGGCTTGCATCAATGCATTCATAGTCTACATCATATTCTCGAGAGCCTCAAGGCTTTGTCGGTCACGGGGGGGGTGCCATAGTCATCTCCTGCCATGTATATTCTCCTCACGTGGGAAGAGATGGACGGGGTAGTGGATGCCGCACTCTCCTTCTTGGACCCTTGTAGTAAGCCGTCTTCAAGGAAGACTGGCGGCGTTGTGTCTTCCTCAGATTCGTAGGAGGCTATGTTATCTTTGTGAGAGTAGCTACCCCCAGGAATTTTAGAATTTGTTCCTTGAGAGTCATCATCTTTTCAAAATGCTGGATTGTTATGTAAGTCCAGGGGTTTACTACCCCCAGCTTGGGGAACCCTTAGGGGTTCTGTGGAAGAACTACCCACAGTGGCTGACAGCTTCTCCCTCGAGCGAGTGCCCTAGAAAATGCCTTCCATGGGTCCTGCTGTCGGTCCTCCTAGTAGTCTTCTTCTCAACGTGCTGGTCGAGAGTGACAGACTGGAGGTGCTGGACTTCTTTTTTCCTTTGGGGGAGGTGACCTTCCGAGCCAAGCAATATGCGGTGAAGGGCAGCTCCTCCCCCTCTGGCGCTTGCACCTGACCTCTGGGTTATTGCCGAGAAAGTTTATTCTGGTGCAGTCGTTGGAAGGCCGCCTGCCTGCTTGTGGGCGATGCCACTCCATTATAGCAGAAGTTGATGATAATCTTGGCACAATGATGCCCTGGATAGGATATTTCACCGGCTGTAGTTGTTTTTCTCATTTTGCGCTTGTGATTGATCATGTTGCACAAGTAGAGCGAGGGTTGTTCCACCTTTGCACCCTTTTTGTGGGCCCGGGTAGACCGACCCCACGGGTGTGTAGTTGTTGTGTAGGCTCCCGGATCCAAGGTTCGTACAATAACTTGCCTCAGATCGTCGACGGAAGACTTTTGAGACTGACCCTGTTCTTTTACCGCTGGGGGATGGACGCATAGGGCAGTCATATATAACTTTCCATCAGGGGCCCATGTAATGATTAGAGGTTCCCTCTGACAGTCGATTAACTGGACAGTTTTTTAAGCTTGGTGAGCTCGCACTGTCCTAGACCTCTTTGACTTAGCCCCCCGGGCACATAGTACACAGAGTCCATGTTTGGGCCTTCGTCGTTCTCATTGGGCCGTATAGAATCTGGGTCGTATGAGATATGATCAAAGACATAAATTCTGTTGATGTTTGGGCCACATGGAGACGTTTGTCTGTGGTTGTGATCTGAGTCCGTGTTACTCTCCGTTCCTGACATACGTATTTGGAACGTATTTTTATTTTTAGCATGGTTGCATGTGCATGAAGACTAGACCCATTCTTTGGTTTAACCTCGTTCATGGTTTATTTTATGGGTTGGTTTAACACATGAGAGCCTTTGGTTCGACCCTCAAACCCTACCATATATAACCCTATATTTTCTCTCTCTCTCTGCACTACTTCATTACTTCCTCATTCTTTAGTTTTCTCTCCCAATTTTCATAGGCAAGTACACCACCTTGCATGAGAAATGGAAAAATCCTCCATATTTTTGTTCTATTATGTTTATTATGTGTTTCTAAGCACTTTTAGTTCTTGGATTTTTCTGTTTTGATGGATGAATTAGTGTAGATCTATATTTCTAACTTAGGATTTTATGATTTTCATGAGTTTTTCTTAGTTTTGATCTATTAAACTTGTATCTTTGAAAACTAGTTTTTGCTACATGATAGAGCTTTCAATTTAGAGCATTTTGACTTTTGGTTCACCCGATTTGGACTTAAAATGAGAATTTTATGAACAAAATAAGATTTTAGTTTTTAGAGCTTTTCCACCATGGCTGAACCTACTATTGGAGAAGACGAAGTCTTCATGCGGCCAGCGAGCTATGCGACTGAGAGTGTCATGCGGCCCAAGAGGGTTATGCGGCCTAAACTCTTGCCACATACTGACAGCATGCATCTATCTTGTTGGAAGTATGACTGCTAATTTGCACAGTGTCTTTGAACACCTTGTGCTTTCACTCACTGAACGAATAAAAATTTTGCTATGTACTAGAGAACTAATATGGTAGAGAACTCTATGCGGCATGAATTCATGTGGCATTGAACCCCATGTGGCACCGACACTCATACGGCCTGGAGACCATGTAGCCATTATTTCTTGGACGCATGGCTCTGAATCGTTGGCACTTATTTCTATAGTTGTCTTTTCTTTCTGACACACATTATGGCTTGTCACCTCAGTCATATCAGTTACTTTATGTCTCATCACTGATACTTTATTTATTTGACTTTCACTTCAACACTTGTCCTTAGGAGTAGACCTTAACCCTGAGCATGCGGCCAAGTGGTTCATGCGGCATGACTTTATGCGGCCTGACTTCTTATGCGGGCAGGATTGTTATGTGGCCTGACTTCATACGGCTTAGAGACCCATGCGACCTTGCTTGTTTTGACTGAATATCTTTTTTATTCATGTGACCCAATGTATAATTGGTAATTAGACTCAAATACAGTATCTGTGTTGATACCACTATTGCCTGATTATTATTAATGATTTAATGTGCACCAAGGTACGACACATCATGTCACGTGTTAAGTGAATATATTTGGATTATGCATCGAGAATGCCTCCAAATTCCTGAATACGTGATATTATAAATATATACATTGTTTTCCTAGCACGGGCATAATAAGCGAGTCAACTACCAAAGCGT
This sequence comes from Iris macrosiphon, assembly GCA_036927795.1. Taxonomy (NCBI): domain Eukaryota; kingdom Viridiplantae; phylum Streptophyta; class Magnoliopsida; order Asparagales; family Iridaceae; genus Iris; species Iris macrosiphon. Next base: position 93,558,163 of record JAYESA010000004.1, on the reverse strand, counting down.
AGCTAGGATATTGATTGTATGAATGTTGCATACATGCTCAGGTGAATCCAGATTTGACTTCCATGGATTCGTATCTAGCGTGCCCGTACTTTGTATGACATCTTAAGGAAAATTCTTATATGACTACCTCTTAAGATTTCAAACACAACATAGGGCTAATTAAGTGACTAAAAGTGGTAGTAAGATTTGGAGGGAACGGTATCCCTAGATCATGCCAACGAACCTTCCCACAGAGATTCATTCTAAGTGCGTTGTAGGCTTGCCACTACAGATACTGTATATCATCTACTTTAGTGGAGTGCAGTATCTGACTATTATTATTATGCCGAGCCACTATTTCAATAAAGGAACACTGGAACCGCTAATACCGTATTTTTAGCACAGTGGCCCTATGGGGGACTGGTGCATCATGCAAGTGCCTATTTTATTATATTGGTTCGGTTAGCTCATGTTCGGCACTGGCGTGATCCGATGATACTTATTATGCATTATTCTGAGATAATCTCAGACTCCACAAAATAGCAAGTCGTACAAATGATTGGCCGATTTAGGGAGAAATAGAATTGGTTGTGATTGTATTTATTCAGCTAGTAGCCTAGGGAAGTGGACTATAATAGTGTGATGGTTCAACCCTTGTCCTTGTTTTGTTGTAGGGTTGGGCTTAGCGCTAGGATATGCCATGGACCAAAGTTATGACACTAAACCTATGTATTATTATATATTTTCCTTGGGTTTTTGTTTCTCTATTTCGTGCATCCTTTGTGGTACTTGCTATTTGGGGTCTAACCCCACTAGTTTTGCATGGCCAAGTTTTAAGCCAGCACCTAAGGATCCAGCGTTCTTTCTCCAAACTCATGGCGCATACTAGGACTATGATCGCAGGGGATAGCAAGTGGGTTTTATTTTCCCCTGCTCGTCTTCCATATTTACTTCTTTTTGGCGTTTAGCCACCGACACCTGTTAGCTGGCTCGTCTGGATATTAGTTTTCCTTACATGATTATATTAAATCAGACTATAGCTGATTACTGTCACATACTTATGTTACTCTTCCAGCTTCTTATTTTGCAGAGGTAGACTCTAGAACATTTTGAGAAAGTATTTAGGACACCTTTTTGCTTATTATATATGCTCTATGCATATTGTTTCTTGTTTGAATGATTGAGACATAAAATTTATTGACCATAGGATACTTGATTATAGCATGCACCCCCTTGTCTTATACAGTCGTGATCGCCGTACGATGTATAGCACCTTGTACGGGGTAGCTGGCCATGTCCGTCTTCGTATTCCGGTACTGGGGCATGACAAGATTTTAGTGGTGGCCTATGCTAATCTGTTCTTCAGACTTTTGAGGTATCATGGTCATAGGATTATCAATCAAACATGATCCTTCTTGAAACTCTGAATTCGTCCTCTTCAATACTCTGCTTGAACTTTTTTGGATTGATTGCTTCCTTGTTGTCACGCCCCAGTCCCAAAATACATAGGACCAGGAACACGTAAGCATGCCAGCCGTATGTATATGGCAACTCCAATATATGGATACCATAATACACACGTATGTTGTAATATGAATATAAACTCACATGTGGTATAAATATTGTCACAAGTCACTGATATACTAAATCTCATCCACACAACAAGTCACAAAAAGGAAATAACTAAACTAGAATAATGAATAATCCAAAACTAATAGTCGGGTGGAGACAAATCCACTACCAATGACTATATCAATACTAAAATGAGAAAGAAGGATAAATCTCCAATAAGATGATGATATAAAGGTATCAGCGAAGCGATCCATCGCTAGAGATAATCACTGATGCTTAGAAGGTAAGACCTCCTCAGAAGAGATAAGTGGTAACTCATGATCCGTGCTCCTGCGAAAAGTCATGAACATCTACACCTGGAAAGGGACCAGGTCCTCAGAGGGACGTAACAAGATACATAGAAGCAAGCCAATTTGACTACTGTAAACATGCATAATATTTAAAAATAAATAAGTACGTTGTACAAGACAATCTATATGAATGCAAATGAGGACAACTTTTTGACATATGGGCAAGGGTAGGCTACTCGATCTAAGCCTCACAACTCACACACCCGTCTAGAACATCATCAGCCGACATACCTCGGGGGTAGCGACCCTCGTGACTCCATCAATCGATATACCTCGGGGGTAGCGACCATCGGACACGACCACCATAGTACATGCTAGTTACTACGATTTACAAGAGTGGTTAAAGCCCATACGCCTACTGATTGTCCTCTCATGATACTAAGTGCCATGTGTGTGTCAACATATCTAATGTATAGTAATGACTGGAAAAAAACTACACATGCAAGAAATATACATAAATGCAATGAATATACAGAAATAAAATAAGCATGCAAAATACTATAAGCAATTTGGCAAGGTATCTTACCTGGTCTGAAAAAGAATGAAGTCCCAACTCAAGGCGTCGTCCGATCTACCCGTCACATAAATTAAACAAGTTAGGTTACAAAAGTGGGTGAATAGGTTCCTCAATTTTAATCTATTTTAATTCTGAATAAAATAACTTAAAATAGTATTTTAATCTTATTATAATCTGATTTTATTGTTAAACCCTAATTTTGGTCCAAAAAAAATTAACTTTACAGATTTGTGATCCGTGACACGCAAATCGAGACAATCCGTTGACCAAAAAGTTAACCGACTCAAATCCTGGATTTGTGTGTAAAATTCTATAGATTTTAGCACTACATGAACGCCAGAATCGACGTTTTTATAAAATCACAAGTCGGTAAAGAGTTATGGCCACAAGGGCGCACATAGGACAGTTTTTGGTAATTTTCTATTTACGTCTATGTTGCACGAATTTTACAATAAATTAAACTTACATGTTAAATTATGAAAATATTATTTTATGTAATTTCATCATGTCAACTTTCCAAAACTTTAAACTGTTCGTAACTTTGAATTCAGGATCTCCCAAAATCTTGAAAATACGGAAAGGCGTCTAATTTCGGACAGCTGGCACTTTCAGAATATTCTGGAAAAATATGTTCTAAAATTATTAAAATAATTTATATATTCAAAAAACTAACCTTTATATTGTTCTAACAAAAAAAAACTGGAGCACGTTTGGAGTCCGGAGCTAGGAAATATCTTCTATTTAAGTCGTCATAACTACTAGAAAATGAGGCTGAATTTATGACGAATTTTGACTATTTTTGGACGAAAATGGGAGGAATTTGGGGAGGAAAAATATGAATGATGAGGTATTTATAATGGTGTACACTACTTAATTGAATACGACTAGGATTGACTAATTTGGATAGGATTATGATGAGTTTAAATAATGATAGGATATGCATGAAGTTATTTTCCTACTAGGCTCAGGATTTGAATTAATTTAAAATAGAGTTTAAATTTATCTTAATAATTTATAATCTTAAATAGAATTAAAGATAATACAAATAATTTATATATAATCTTATTAATATCTATTAACACTAAATTAGCATCTATCTAATATTAAGACTATATATATCCAAATAAATCCTAAATAATTTCAAAAATCTAAATAAATTTATTAAAATTCTAAATAAATTATAGAAAAATATAATTAAATATTTTAACCTAAAATAAATATTTGGTAGGAACAATATGTAAGTATGGTCTTATAGTAAATCATGGAAGTCCTAAAAATTTACGTTCCCTATGTTTTAATTACCTAAAAATTCTAGAAAAGTCTCCAAAAATCTAAAATAGCCTAAAAATAATTCTAAATAAATATTTACATAAGTAAATATACTAAGAAAATTATTTTCTAATTAACTAATAGAATATTCTAAAGTAATTCATTATTTAAAATAATCTATAATAAATAAAATAGTATAAAATACACACAAAAAATCTATTTTGGGTGAGGGGGTTTACACTTGTTCCTTCTTGTCATGTTCTTGATTGTTCTTGTACTATTCTTTTGGGCTTCTCCTTCCCCCGATATTGCAGCAACAAGAGAGGCAGAGTTGCCAACGGAACAAAATCCTGTGGAACCCCAGCCAAGGATCCGAGTTAAACCCACGATGAATGGGACAGATCAGCAGGCTCCAGGTGTTCCCATACCTCCTATAGTGCCAGTAGTACTGGATACCCCGGCTTTGCTAGAGATTATCTGTGGATTATTGGCTGTCCAATAACACTAGATAGTGGTGCAACAAAAACAACAATAACAACAACAACAGCAACAACAGCTCCAGCAGCAGGAACATAATATTCTGTTGAACCAAGGGTTGCAGACGGCCCTGGAACAAGGTGGGAGAACAGATTCTAGGGCATCTGTTAGATTTTGCAGACTGAACCCAAGATATTTTGATGGAATGGAGGACACAATCACGGCAGACGATTGGCTCCAGGATATTGAAACCATTCTGACATCGGCTAAAGTTTTGGGCAAGAAACAAGGTTACTTGGTTCGCCTACAACTCTAAGATCTGGCGAGAGATTGGTGGGCTACGATGAAGGTAGGACTGAGGCATCCTATCTCATGGAAGGATTTTAGGACCCGATTCATGGCGAAGTACTTTGGGATTGTGACTTAGTGTGAGTTACAGCAAAGGTTCATTAACCTCAAGCAAGCAGGAATGACAGTAGATGGCTATGCGACGAAACTTTGTCGACTTAGCAGATTTGCTCCAACCATGGTGGCAACAGAGTTGGAGAGAGCAATGAGATTCCAGCAAGGACTTCACTTGGAGATCATGCACATGGTAGAGGTATATGACTACCAAACCTTCGAGGCGGTATTGATATCAGCCAAGAGGGTCGAGCTTACTTCTCAAAGGATGACGTCAAGAAGAGTGGATCGAAAGATGCCTCATGGACAGAACAATGAGGGATGACTAGTACCCTGAACTTCAACACCATCACCTGGCGTTTGTATACATGATTCAGCACTGCAGAGGGCGGTAGTTCCAACAGTGACAGTACCAATACGGCAACAACAGCCGAGGTAGCAGCAACAGTAACAACGTCGGGGAGTGCCACCAGATTGTACCTACTGTGGAAAAGGAGGTCATACCCAGGATATTTGTCGAGCAGCTAATAGACTATGTTTGATATATTGGAGCCCTGATCACAAGATTGCCACATGCCCATTAATGTAGAGGGTAGGAGGGCCAGTACAACAGTTTTCTGCATTGCCAGCTCCAAGGGCAGTACAGCAAGGAGGACCAACAGTAGCAGCATGACCTTTAGCTCAGTATTCGTTGCTGACACAGGTCCAGATTTATAGGCAGCAACAGCAGAATTAGCATGTGCCGCAATAATGACAGCATGGAAGACAGCAGCAGGGAGCTCAACAAGGCCAAGGGTAGGCACTCACCTTGTCTTTGGAGGAAGCTATGGCATCGCGCGACGTAGTGGCAGGTAATATTTTGTTACAACCTTTCCTTCCATAGCTTTATTTGATTCTGGAGCTTCACACTCATTTATATTTGTATAATATGTAACACGTTTTGGATTAAAGTTTGAGGCATTGGTAGCATGGCTGAATATACCCACTGGCAATTGGATCGTAAAAGTTAGTAGGGTATGCCTAGCATGTTCAGTCATAGTATGTGGGCATTTATTACCTGCAAAATTGATCGAGTTTTCTATGGGTAACTTTGACATTATCTTAGGCATGGACTGGTTGAGAGACAGTCATACAACGATAGATGTCACGCCCCAGTCCCAAAATACGTAGGACTAGGAATACGTAAGCATGCCAGCCGTATGTAAATGAAAATTCTAATATATTGATACCATAATACACACGTACGCTGTAATATGAATATCGAATCCATAAGTGGTAATATACTGTCAACACAAGTCACACGCAATCTATATCTTATCCACAACATAAATAAAGAAATAAGAATAAATAACTGAATCTCAAGTATGAAGTATCAAGAATGATAGTCGGGTGGAGACAAATCCACTGCCAATCGACTATACCAAAACTAAATGAGAGAAGAGATCAACTCTAATATAAGATAAATATTAATAAATAAATAGCAACTAGAATATCCATCAGCTGCGATGAATCAAAGGTACTTTGAAGGTAAGACCTCCTCAGCCTGGTATGAAGCGTCAGGTCTGGGTCCGTTCTCCTGTGGATAATCATACAAGTCTATACCTGGAAAGGGACCAGGTCCTCAGAGGGACGTAACAAGATACGTAGAAGCATGCCAATAAAGTACTAAAAAATAAACATCCAATGGATCGCCTAACCATCTATGTGAATGCATTTTGAGAATAACTTTCCAACACATGGGCTATCTGGCTAAAATGGGATTGGCATAATTTTCTCGGAGATTCAGGGGCCTAAAAAGCATGTCGTCTTTTGAACGCCAGAGGCCGCCTGATAATAACAATATATATAGTGGTCATCATGACCGCGCATCTCCGACAGAGCGTACGGGTTACACAAAAAAAGTGCAAAGAAGCCCAAATGCCTTACTTGTTGTCCTCCCCACCCCATGCTCTAAGCATGTCATATCCATGACACGATAAGACCTCTAATAACTGCCAAGTCTTCTAGCATGCAAATTCTATCAGCAGTTATTCCCTATCGCACGTCCCACACATACTAATGATCATTCAATACGTAAGTCCGTGATCTATATGAGACTCACAACTCGTGTAAGAATGTGTCACAGCCCAAAAAATATAAGAATGCCTCATGATCATGTGGTGGTCTCGTAAAACTAGGTCGACATGCATAATATATAATAAAGACAAAATACGACGCCACCGTTATTGCATCCAAGTTATTCTTGGACGCGCAGTTTATATAGCAGTTAAAATATATGAACTAAACGACAGAAATAAAATGCATGCACCATATGGAATGTAAATTATAGTACAATGGCAATGTATACTTGCCTGGCAAGAAAGTGGCGTAATATAAACGTCCAGGTGTCAAGTACAGAGGATCAGAAACTTTGGCCTCTGAATAAATATCTCCGGATACTGAAATAAATATTACCAACGTTTCCAGAATAAACGAGATAGTCAGAAAATACTACCCTTTCGTCCAATTTGGATACAGGGGCAAAACGGTAATTTTGAATCAAAGTAGGTCCACATGTAGGCCACTTTGCACCAAAAAGCGTGCCAGAGGTAAAGGTCTCTAAATGGGACATTATATGTTAAACAAATTTTACACGTCGATACGAACTCAACGGTATGTCCAATTTTGGATTCCGGTGAGCTGAACACAAATTCGCCTGTAAAGTCAATCGTGGGGCCCGCAAATAGGTGGCTTGGTCAACTATCTCGGAATCACGTGAAACTTGGGTCACAGGACCAGCATGATACCACGAATTTAATGGCGCAAGTTTTTTCGCATTCCGACGAGGGTACACACAACGGGATGGTAGTTTGCAAAAGTTACGATACGGGGACTTTTTACGGATACATGTTGATTCCGACGCGCACACACGTCCGAATCAATTTCCGTAAAATCCCACACATCAGGATATACCATACGCACCTTTCGGTACAATTGGTACGCGACGAGGCGGTCCTGTTTGGTGGGGCGCACTCCGTATCTTAATTTTCTAATATTTTAAAAATAAGTTTTTGGTCGTTTTGGAGGACGAATACTTTTACACATAGAACAATTTAACAAAAACTAAAAAAACAGAAAAATTCTCGGTTATATGGAGAAGAAAAACCCTTTAATTAGTTTTCGAAAATAATAAACAGGTTGGCGGCAAATTGGGTGTGAACATGGGGGTTTGGTGTTAAAATTCTGAACTGTTTTAGTCACTTTTTCGGTCATTTTCCGGTCGATTTTTCGACCAATATAGAGCACGAAAACTCGTCCCGCTTGAATAAAAATCCTAGACGGTTAGGTTATGAACGTACATGAATAAATCGCACGCAAAAAGGATCACAGATGAAGGAGATACATTACCTTGAAGATGGGCTCGAAACTGTACACATGCGCGCGACGCTCGTGCGCGGACGACGGCGGCGGCGGCAGAGCTGAGGGGCGGGGGTCGCCGGCGGTAGGTTGTCGCGGTCGAGCTAGGGTTAGGGTTTAGATTTGAGTTAGGGTTTGGGATAGGGTTTTGGCATATGTGTATAAGTATATATATAGGTAGAGAGATCGAGAGAGAGATACTGTGTGGGGGGTTCTCGTTTGCTGGGAATGGTTTATAGGGGTTAGTTATTAGGTTTTTTGTTTATAATGTTATTTTCTTTTTCTTTCTTCTTCTTTTTTCTTTTCTTTTTATTTATTATTATTATTACTAACACTATTATTATTATTATTACTACTACTATTATTATCTTTCTTATTATTATTATTATCATTACTATTAGTATTATTAATATTACTATTATTAATAACCATATATTTATTAATATATATTCACATATATAAATGAGGTTAAAAATCCAAAAATAATATTTGCACACAAAATAAATTTTAAAAAATTACTTTGTAAAGTCTTAATAAAATACTGTACTCAAAATATTTTATGAAAATATTTTATAATTAATAATTAGATATTTATTTAGTTATAAATCAAATAATTATATTATCTAATTAACTAAGTAATTAATTAAATGAATATTCAACAAAATAGGTAATAGTAAATAATGTGCACATCTATAAAAAGAAAAAATACCTAACTTGGCAGAAGAAATTTTGGGATACTAATTGTAGGAAGTTGGGGTTAGAAAATAACCATAAATAAATTATATATATAATATCTAAATATTTAACCATTAATCTATGGTCATTACACTAATATCATACTAACACCAAGGGATCGAATTTTCGTGCCACGAAAAGATCCTACAAGTAGTGTCTCCTGTGTAGGCTACTTCCTATGAAGGGCGATACAGATTTTGGGGCCATCTTATATTATTAATGTCCAAACCATGGTGAAGTGTCCTAATAAAATTATTTGGTTTTAATTTGTTTTGAAAAATAATCTAAAATAATTACAAGAAATACAAATACACACGAAATGCCTATTTTTGGGTGAGGGGGTTTACAATCTACCCAACTTAAAACAATTTTATCCTCGAAATTAAAAATAAGGCAAGATTTGCTAAATCCTTCACATTCGTATATAAGGCAAGTCAATCACGATCTCTTCCAAAATTTAAATAACGAAATCTATTCAAATATATCGCAATCGCTTCAAAATTAAAATAACCATTATTCAAATCAAAATTCAATATTTCGCAACCTCTTCTCGATTTTTAAATCATTAACATCCAATTTTAAGTCGAATCTATATGAAATCTTCAAGATTTAAATAAACCATATCAAATTTTACATCATGATCTCCAACTATCATAATCTCCCCTAGAAAATAATTCTAATCAAATATTATTCCTATTTTCAACTTATGAATTTCGTACTCTTCAAATAAATTAAATTTACATCCTCAATATTTTAAATAGGTGATCCAACAATCAAAATTTAACTTTTAATTCAAATCATCAAATTATAAAATTTTAAATTCAATCCATTAATGTTCATGTCTAAAATTCTATATTTATCCTCAAAATTTAAATTGATGATTCAACCTTCAATATTCAAAATTTAAATCATGTGCTCAAGGTATGAATATTTGGTCCACAATATCAAGATTTTAAAATTCATTAAATCCTTATTGTCTTAATCATTCTTCTAAAAATTTCCAAAATTTCAATGACTTAAATCTCTTAATCTAATCTTACTTGATCACAATCTAAAAGAAATTTACCTCAAGTTGATAATGCAATTTTTATCCAACTTAGAATTTATCCATCTATCACATAAGGCTATACATTTAAGAAAAATATTTTTCAAATTATTTAATCGTGTTATTCAATCCTTAAAATTTAACACCATATATATCACATATAATATGTCCTTAATTATAAAAAAAAATAGTCACCAAGTAATGTGATTGGCCTATGGAGTATGTCTAGTACTCTCCGTATATCAAACTTGTACTAAGCACGAGAGCTCGTCTTTCCAAAATAGGGAAAGACGGAGAATAATAATAAAGAATTCAAGGAAGAGGTGAGAATACAAGTACGGGATTTAAAGCATTTAAAGAATTCAAAAGGGAGTTGTCAAGGCAGTTGTGGATTGAAATCTTATTTTGGTAGATTTCTATTCACATGCTCATATCAGAAAAGTTTTGTACCTAATATAATATGCTCTGACCAGTCTAGAGGGCAAGTATATTCGTCTACTAGTCAACTATATATCTCAATCCACGTAAGGTAGTCATGCGAAGAGCGAACCAAGCGCACTAAGGTTAGCTAGACCATAATACACTAATTCTGATTTTAGACAATGTATTAGTGTGTGCACCCAATAATACATATATCATGAACAAGCTCGATAAAGAATAAGCTTGCAAAACTAGGCTATAATAGCAGCATAGGTCGAGGTAGTTCAGAAAATATAAGTACGCTGGATTATGATGAACGAAAGTACAAAATAATTCAAGTTCACAAAGAAGATAAGACTCTTCCGGTGTTGTGCCTCTACAGTTGCCATACTAACTCCTTGTCTAAGTCTCTAGTCGACCAAATGGGGGTATGGACCTCTAAGTTCTACAGTCTGGATAAACACTATCTTCTTATGCAAGTCTATAGTTGGTGTCATTCAATTATAATTCATTAATCGGTCAAAAGGACTTTGTGATACTAGGTTGTGAGGCACACTACCCAAATTAAAAGAATAACTAATACTGTAACTGTCTTGTGGGGATAAGGTAGAAACTCTTATTGGGGTATACGAGGAAAGATCTTGGTATTATTAAGGTATCTTATTACATTATAGAACTCCATAGGTAATAGTCATCTTAAGTCTTAATCATAGTGCTTATAGAAGAAGTGTTAATATTAAGAATGGAGAAGTTACTAGCTCTCAAGTGAAAGAGGACATAACTGTATCGAGAAATATTAATAAAGGTTATATGATCTGGAACCAGGGATAATTACAAAGTCATATTATAAACTAAATAAAACAACCCAACCTGCCAAGTTCTAACTACTAAGCACAAAAAATTCAAAATTCAAGATTAACAACTATAATCCTAGCAAACTATATATCCTTAACATAAAAGAAAATCACTTGACCTACAATCAGAAGAGTTAGGTGGCACAAACTGAAAGATGAAGAAAATTTTTGTCGTCGCACAAATAGCAAGCGTTAAGGTTTCGGAGAAACAAGTTAGAAAATTAAAATAAGACTCTTAATTATATCATGGTTTCTTAAGGAAATATTGTATGCTAATCTCTGTGTTTGAGGTATGATCAAGAGAAATGTTCTATTCATTCCTCTTGGCTTCCTAAGGTACTGTTCTGCTAATATCAAGACAAGAATCTAAATTTATAGTTCTCTAATATTATCTTACTATGAAAGTTAGGATTAGTCCTAATATTCAATCTTGGATTTCTATTGGTTCCTTAATACTAGGGTCAAATGATATGGTCAAATTTCTAACTAACCCTAGTAGTGTCTATACTATTCTCAAGTCCTTCATAAATATATCAAGGGATAATGGTCAATTAATCTACAGGTAAGGGATGCTAGGGTTCATTAGGTATTCTAAACTTAGTGATGTGTCAATATTATAGTTGTATTCTTAGTAGGAGTGTTACCCTAATTATCATCCTAACAACACGGATTCCTATATTTTAGTAGAAGGCTATACTCAAGTAACTATTAGGGAAGTACATGAATCAAACATGATGCAATTATTTAGATAGAATGGATTGGAAGGAAGGTTAGTCATAGTCAAATATGGATGAGATCCTATACTCTAATCCTATTTACAGGCTTGCTCGGTACAGTAATGTAACCGAGACAATATACTCTCGACCTGAATGGGCCACCACTAAAAACATGTCATACCACAGTCCCAAAATACGTAGGACTAGGAATACGTAAGCATGCCAGCCGTATGTATATGGTAATTCCAATATATAGATACCATAATACACACTTACGCTATAATATGAATATCGAATCCACAAGTGATAATATGTTGTCAACACAAGTCACACGTAATCTATATCTCATCCACAACATAAATAAAGAAATAGGATTAAATAACTGAATCTCAAGTATGAAGTATTAAAGGCTACGGCCCCCACGTGTATGTGGTTAACCCCTATATATATATATATATATATATATATATATATATATATATATATATATATATATATATATATATATATATATAACAAACAAAATTCTGCCGCGGGGAGGCTCATGGGTTTACTGCCGCATGAAGACTATGCCACATAAAGGTTTATGGGAACACTGCAGCATGAAGATTCTGCCACATGAAGGTTCAAGTAAATGACGTCGCATGAAGACTATCGTATGAGGCTTTGTTGTGTCAGAAACATGTGGCACTGCACAACTGTGTCTAGCAGAAGTAATTATGTCGTTGGCATAAGCACTGACGTCCGTTGTCTGCACCGATTATGAAGTGTTAAGAGCAATTAATGCTCTGTCAGGGCTTCAGACTATGCTACTAAGATATCTGCCGCATGACTGACTTCCTTGTACGAATTCGAAAAAGGCCGATACATGGTTTTTCGACAGATATGGGTTGATTCTGGCGTGCACACACGTCCAAATCAAATTTTACGAAAGTCCATACGTCCATGTTAACGATATGCATCTTTCGGTGTAATCCACATACGACGAAATTACCTCATTTGGCGAGATGGATACCGTATCGGAGAAATTTGGGTTTCGAAAAACATAGTTTTTTTGGTTTTTACTACTAATTTATGGTCAAAAACAGGGAATCAAATCAAACTAATTAGTGGGTTTTAAAGGTGGTTAGGTTGTCTACACAAAAGTGAAATTAGTTCGACGTTTCTCCAACCGTAGAGAAAGCTATGCGTCTCGAAAGACGAGGACATGGACAATTTTTTGCACTATTCTGAGGACAGTTTTCTGTCGACTTTGAGTCAATATTTCTCACAATCATGAGCGATATAAAATAATCTATTTGAAGGAGTGTGTCGGGGTTATGTTGTGAACATACCGGAGAAGACGTCAAGTGAAACGAATCGTCGAGGAGAAAGAAATTCGTACGTGAAGAAGGGGGTCAGGGTGCGCCCGCTGTGCTCGGATTGTGCATGTGTGTCCTATTAGGCCAATGTTCCCGCAGCTCTGGTGGCGACTGGTGATGGTGGTCGACCGGTGGGGGTCGCCGGTGAGTGGGGGAGAGGGTGGTGTGGAAAAGTTTAGGGTTAGGGTTAGGGCTAGGGTTTTGATATGTGTACTGATATATAGGAAGAGGGAGAGGGGTCGGCTGTTCTGCGGGTCTAGGGATAGATTAGGTTAGATAGGTTTTTGATTTTTTTTTCTTTTCCTATATATATATATATATATATATATATATATATATATATATATATATATGATTACATATTCGATGTTGAAAGAAAATTCTATAAAATAGTTTTGTTCAAGAACTAAATTCTAAAAATCTGAGACACCTTAAATAAATAGTTTTACACCATCAAATATTATTTTTGTGAAATATAAATAAAATTAAAATTTTATATGAGTTAATAAGTCCAAGAAATATATATATATATATATATATATATATATATATATATATATATATATATATATATATATATATATTAATTAGCTAAAAATAACCAAAAATTCCTTTAATTAAAGTAAAAATAACAAAATTTTAAAAAAATTTTGAGGGGGTTTATAATCTATCCAACTTATAAAAAATTTGTCCTCAAAATTTACAATTAAGTATGGTAGAAAAGAGTGTTAGAGAATTCACTTTGAAAAAAAGATAAATACGACTTGTCGTATCGAGTTTCTCAAAAAATAAGGGACGATCTAAAGATAAGGAATACAAAACGATATATATATATATATATATATATATATATATATATATATATATATATATATATATATTAATTAGATAAAAATAACCAAAAATTCCTTTAATTAAAGTAAAAATAACAAAATTTAAAAAATTAAAATTGAGGGGGTTTATAATCTATCCAACTTATAAAAAATTTGTCCTCAAAATCTACAATTAAGTATGGTAGAAAAGAGTGTTAGAGAATTCACTTCAGAAAAAAGATAAATACGACTTGTCGTATCGAGTTTCTCAAAAAATAAGGGACGATCTAAAGATAAGGAATACAAAACGATAATTTTTTTTTTAAGTATTCAAGGTCCTATCTTGATTCTCGACGGATGGGGGGTACAAACACTAATGGGATCTAGTTTGACGTTACATTCGAAGAGTAAATATACACAGTTCCAGTCACTACCCAAGTTATAGAGATTAAGTTGCCTGTGAAAATTCTGGTCACGATTATATTTTTAAGGATCATAGAAAGTCTAACTTCAAGAAAGGATATGAGATGATGAGACTTTTGTGACCGTAGTCACAGTCTATCAAAGGAAATCTAGGTACTACCATAGTATTATTGAGTCAATAACTCTATAAAGAAAGTTTACCAGTTCTTAATGCTCCTAATTAGGTCATGAGTTTACAAGACAATAGAAAATATCATAGTCAAATACAACTAGGGTGAGATGGTATAGAGGGGTACATTTATCACATATCATGGATGTCGATGAACGGTTCAACAATAAGTATCAAAAAATAATATAATTTGTCAAGGTGATTAGTATTGTATAGAGAGTACATGGGGGCTCAATTTAATGCAACACAAGTATCATAGACGTATTTTGGCTCGAGTGTGCTACGAGTATATCTGTGGTTAGGGTATTTAGGTTGCCTATATACAATTTAATTTAATTGCAACAGAATTGAATATTTAAGAATAGGTTTTTAGAAGAAAGTATGCCAAAAATGTTATGGGATCTATATAGAGAATGTGAAGGTATATTTGGGAGTAACAGCTAGGTCATAAGTGGGTAGGTCTAGTTAGGTTCATGAATGTCAAAGTTGTTAGAAAAATTGAGTCGGTGTTGCGTATTAAAAATCGACCGCAATAAAAAATAATATTTATGCATCATTTGTGTATACAAATGCGCCGCGAATATTGTGCGACAAAAATAAAGCATGTAAATGTAAGTTTGTGAGTGATAGTTATGTTATGGGTGTAGAGCAGATAGCCTAGGTCATAAGGGTGGAAGTTATTAGGAATACAAGGATAGTGTTTTTCTTCAAATATCCGAGCCACAACAAAGGGTATCAATGATACAAAATTCAAAGCGGTAATTTAATATGTTTGAGATTACACCTAATTAATACCAATTAAATTTAAATTTATCCTAAAATTCTATAAATAATCCTACACTAAAACCAGGGGCTTACCATATACTCAACTTATAAGAATTTCATCCTTGAAGTTAAGAATGAAGGAAGGATATGAAAAGCAGGAATTAGGAACGATACGGGTATAAAACTACAGTACGTAAGTTCGTACCTTGGTCCTCATGTAAGTAAGAAAATTACTGTATAATTGAGTCCTCGAAATTAATATTAAAGCACGATATAAAGGATAAGAGAATAAATCTCAGAAGATAGAGCGTTGTTACTAATAGTGTCCAAGTTGACGTCACCTTCTAAGATCTAGGGTTCACTTAGTTCAAGACACTGTCGAACTTATGATAAATTTAGTTACTATCTAAAACTAAGATCATGATCCTGCTAACAAGATTTATAGAATAGCCTATTTTCTAAATAAGGATACAAGAATTTTAGGATTTACTGGCCGTAATCAAGGATTCTCTAAGAAAACTTAGATACTATAAGGGTTCTATTGGTCAACAACTCTATATTGGAAATCACTACCCATCCAATAATTCATTTGTATAGGTCAAGCTTCTACAAGATAGAAGAAAAGACTGAGTCGGATCTGACTAAGGCAAGGTGGTATAGAAGCTTCGATCATAGATTAACATTAATAAACAAGAGACCAAAATCGAGGGAGTCATGAGAGAGTATTTATTTCAAACCAAGATTAGAGGAAATTATGGTAAGCCTAAGGATTATGATCAGGGTTGAATAAGGCACGATTAGGCAGGTATCTGGAGAATCAAGTCATAGTGACTAGATCGAGGGGATTAGAATAGAAAAAAAATTGATACCTATAGTGATATGGATATTAATAAAAAGGGGGTGGTACCAACCAAGGAATTGATTTTGTAATTATGGCACGACTAGAAAAGGAAGAATGGTCTACTTAATTGGATAATTAGAAGGCTCATTGTTGCAAAAAGCAAGAGGCTTATGATTTTAAAATAAGATAGGAATTGTTGATAGAAAAGATAGGAATACAATGGATAAAGTAATAAAACAAATCCTTAATCTCAATACTATATTCCTATCAGTTATATTCTATATAACCTCACTCATACCATAGGCAAACTACTTCTAGCTATATAAAAGTACTATACAATCCTTACAACTTCGTCTAACTCACATATTCCTAACTTAGTAGGCAAGGGTCAAGGCTAAACTAAGCTGGTACTCAGGTCTATCACTCATGGCATGCTATTTACTATGGACACTCTTCTAATTACTATTGGGATTGGTTATTCCAATACTAGTCTACTCTTCAATTGGAATGTCTATCTATTCTCTTACAACTTACCCCTTCTATTACCCATCCATCTGTATTGTTGTTCATCTAGTCTATTTTATCTTATACATATCTTTCTTATGGGAGTCCTCTTGGCTAGGTTACTACCCTATAGCACAAGTATAAAGTCATGATCATCTCTTCTAAGTGATTAATTCATCAAACTCCATGAAATAGTAAGATTCTATACAGGCTTAGGTCTAATCTTAACTACGAGATTTATCGAACTATTCTATTCATTACAAGAATCTCAAATCATATCTTCTAAAGTATTCCTTAAGGTTTGTCCTATTGGTTTATGAATATACAACTAATTCTAAGGTTTTAACTGGGTATCCTCTCAAATAGTCACCAAAGTCATCTAAGTCATCATGGAAATTCTATTTTTATCCTGACCAATATTTGTGAATGGTAAAGCTTCTAGTCTAACACTAACTGTTGGTGGGAGTTATAATATCTGTTGATAATAAAAAGTTCTCTGCTAAGGCTAATCCTTATATATAACCCCAAGCTTTCCTCTCGTTCTAGTAGTCTACCTAGGCATCTATTTTATCCATTTCTAACTTAGATAACCCTTTTTATGAATTTATTCTACTAACCCTGCATATCCTATAATAAATATATTACAAAAAGTCAAGCACGAGTGTTCGTCCTTCCAAAATAGGAAAAAACGAGAATCAATGATAGGGAGTTCAAGAAGGGTATCATTGAATACAATTTTTGAGATACAAAGGCAATAATAGAAATCAAAAGAAGGTTCAAAGCAATTGTGGATTGAGATCCTAAGATAATAATTCTAACACAAGCTCGCTCGATACCGTAACGTAACCAAAACGATTTAATCAAGACCTGTATGGGCCACCACAAAAATATATCATGTCCCAGTCCTAAAATATGTAGGACTAGAAATACGTAAACATGTCAGCTATGTATTCAACTAGACTCTTGTCCGACTCGAATACGTATAAGCTGTACTAACTAAGTATTATAATAGAATATAACTATGTCTCAATCCAGAAGGACATAAAATATCAACAAATAACTATATGTGCTAAAGTCTCCTGCCCAGTAACACACAAGTTCGAATAGACTCGAGAAAGAAACATAGTCTATAAAACTAGGCTATATCATCAAATGAATAAAAAACATGAATAATTAAGCATAACTAAAGTAGAGAGGATATAAGTACCTGCTACCAATGCCTACATCATATAACGACCCACATCAGCAACTCCAGAAGGCTCCATAACAGCCTATGCTACAAAACTGGCAAGGAACCAGGTCCTCAGTGGGACGTAATAAGGTACAAGAAACAGTATGCTAAAGTAAACATTATACAGGAACAATAATCCAGGGTAAGTTATAGTAACCGTCTAAGTGTTATGTGTCACGACCCGCACCCGAATATTCGAGCACGAGTACGTGGGTACGTCCAGCATACGCCACATCATCGGTGGTAAAACGTTGTCTGGTCAACTCTAACTAACTACACATCTCAACAATATATATATATATATATATATATATATATATATATATATATATATATATATATATATATATATATATATATATATATATATATATATTGTACCTGTCAATCATCTCAACTCCAAACGGATAAACAATATGGTATCTCACAAATGTAACTATACTCAATCACAATGCAAACTAAGAAAGATAGAGCACGAATGGAATAATGAAGAAAAGAATCACAATACAATCCACAAGACTAAAATAATATACATGCCATGAATCTCAATAAAAGTCTAATATAAGTCCATCAAAATACTACTAAACCTCCTCAGGCTCTGGTATTAAGTCCTCCTGGTCTACAGAGTATTCTCTCATGGTATGCCCTCCTGCGGTCCATAGTATGTAGGACACCGATCTATGAGCCAATCATCTAAAAATATATCTAGTCAGGATTGGAGCAAAGTACATACCTCTGAAAGCAGTATCAAATACATAATCGAGCATATAAAACAGATAATAGAAAAGAATACAAGATAACTAAACAACAGAATGAAATAAACTAGAGTGAACAGGCAAGGTACTGGAATGAAGAACATGCAATAGAATATCATGATTATAATAGGAATAACTAAAATCTAACTAATGTGCCATAGAATACAAGTTCATTATGTGATCGATTTAGGTTGAACACTAATATAATAAGGTAACTCGATTACAAGTGTGGTATGTAATCGACATGTACACGAATACACTGGGGCTTGATCACATAATCAACTCCTACTCCCCCATCCCTAACTAATACCACGACATATTATGAACACGAATATGGGCACATTGAATACGAGTAGTGTGTGTACACGAATATAAGCACACTGAACACGAGCAGTGTGTAAACACGAAGTATAATAAATCAATACCCGATACACACGATGAAATACATGTAAAAGAGTACCCGCTGAATACGGTAAGGGATAACATCTCCTGACAGGATCCATGTAGTACCAGCCCATGAAACCACTGTGTCGGAATCAAGTATACAGTTCTAGAACATGAGATATATACACTATTATAAAATGAAAACTAACAGAGAAATATACTCGCTTGAGGTCCTGAGTAAGGCGTGTCTCTCGATGCCCAAGCTGGTGTCACACAGTCCTATATATTAAATATTAATGTTATTTATGTGTAATGGATGATAAATGAGTTAAAATACACTAATATGAGTTTCTAGGCCATTTTTAGGTCCAAACTGTCAAACTAGGTCACACTAGCTATTTTTAGGTTGTAAGAGCATGTATCTAAATTATTAGGTTAGTATCGCAATAATACCAGATATACTAGCTAATACTAGATTTTATAATACCTTAAGTATCAATATAATTTACCTAACTTAAAATAGTAGCTTACCAATTACCTATACTAGTATCAACAATACCTTAGCTAGTTATATGTATAACCTTAACCCGTTATCTATATATAAACCCATGTTAAATATTATCTTAGTCTAACTCATAACTTACATTAGTACATGTGTACCATACTACCTACTACCCCATACTTACATATTCTCAAGTATTACCCATGGCAGTCAACTTTCCTCACCCATCACATGTGCCCAAAATATCTATATACATAGACAGATCCTAATATCTAACTTGAAACTCACCTTACATAAGCCAACACTCACTGATACCTTTTAGTATAAGTCACCCCCTTTAGCTACTGATACCTCACTCTTACATATAGATACTAGTTATCACACTTACTAATGTCTTGCTCACTACACCATGTTGTGCACTGCAACATCTACAAAACTAGTCTCCTATACTCATATTGTCGTGCATCACTTGAATCTTGCACACAAACCCCCAGTATTCATGTCAGCAACACACTCTGAATATTAATTCAATGACACTTGCTCCTTGGTACTTAACTCAAGATAGCTAATCCTCACTACAACTGTTAACCAATATAACACCTAACTCCTCATACTAATATCTAACATCAAGGCTAACACTCTATACATTTACTACTGCTCCTAGCTCTTCTCTTGCTGCAGTTACTTCTTACACTCGAGTAGCCATTGCTGCTGCACTGCAACATTGCATTATTGCACACTGTTATGCTCTGATACTGCTACTGCTTGCAAAATTCTAGCTGCCACTGCATGCTGGCCTTGCTGTGGCTGCTCTTATTGTGACTGCTCTTGCTGCTAGTGCAAGCTGCTGCACTCGGGCTAGCTGTTGCACTGCTTGCTGCAGCACTGCTCTGCTCTAGTTGCTGGCAGCATTGTTGATACCGCTCTTGCTATTGCATTTGCTGTGGAATGCATTGCAGTGCAAACTGCTGCACTTCCTGCTCTTGCTGTGCATGCACTGTAATGCACTGCACTGCAGTGCAAACTGCTACACTTGCTATTCTTACTGTGCATGCAGCTTGCTGTAATTGCTGATACCTCTTGTTGTTGCATTGCTGCTAGTGCATGATGTTAATGCTGCACTTGCTACTAAACTACTTTGCTCTAGCTGCTAACTAATGAAACCCGATCCCCTCCAAACTGTGTATACATACACTACACTCTCCAAAATTTGACCACCACTCTCCAAAGCATACTGCCAACACTACTCACTAACACACACCACACAAACATATCTAATGTACCACACTTAGACACACACACACATATATATAAATATAACTATACATACATATATATATAGAAAGAGAGAGACATTTAGACAAATACCTATAATGCATCAACTAGGATACCTATGATACTTATCCTAATGAGGTGCCAAACTCCCCATAACCCATAATTACTCATTCCTACAAGTCACATATATATAATTACAACTATTAGAAATCATTATAACATATCATGAAGAGAATTCATGTAATTCACCCAAAATTGATTTTTATCACACTATATCGCAAGATACCGTGATACGACCTATACGTATCTATTTGTGGATACGTACCTAGTCACATAACCTCGATCTAAGTCTAATTATATCTAATTAGTCTCATGATACATAATTGAGGTATTAAATTCGTAATTCCCCTAACCTACACATAAATCACCTTATAGATCTCACAATACAAAGCCAAATAGCCTAGAAATGGTTTCTATAGGTAGTCCCATGCCATGGGATTATTCCTAATGGTCAAATGTATGATTAAGAAGCTACAATGAGAGAGAAATTCAGGAATTACCAATTAGAAGATGGATTCTCAATAAAATTGTAATTGGACACGATCCAGACATGATCTCTAGCTCCAAAGCTTCTCCTCCTTGTGCTCCTTGCTTCTCCAAGCTTCAAGACTCCAAGAATGATGAATTGGGAAGAAATTGGTTGTGAATTGTGTGAAAATTCAATAGAGAGAATTTGAGAAATTGAGGATCAAAAATTTTGACACAAAATAAAATGCAAATGAGAAGAGAGAGAGAGAGAGAGAGAGAGGAGAACCCCCCTCTTTCTATAGCCGGCCCCTTTTCCCCTTCCCCAAGTAATGACAAAGGTCTAAATTGCCCCCTACATGTTGTATTATGTGGGATAATTAAAGATGTGTATAATTGGAAGTCTCTAACTAATTGTAATTACACTAATCCCTCCTAATTAAATTAGTGGAATGACTAATGGGCTTGGGTCTAAGTTGGGCTTACTTGTTTGTCATGACAAATTTAAATAGGTCCATATGTGACAAGTCTAATTTATTGTCTAATCTCTCTAACTAATTAATTAATCACAAGCCTCTAACTAAAATAAATAATACCAGCCATAATAATTAAAGCTCAACATAAATAATTATTACAATCATCACATTAATATAAATATTATATTTTCTAAAATTAAATATCCATGCTAAATTACCAAAGTACCTTTAGCTGGTAAAGTGAGGGTGATACTATGCAAATGAGAGAATCACTCGTACTCAGGCTGGACACACTAAAAGCTCTATGTGGGGGAACCCAATCAAGAAAACCCAAAGCAGTCTAATAAAAGTATATCACTAAAGGCTCTTGATCAGGAAACCTAAAGCAGTCATGTATGTAAATATATAAATAACAACCCATAGTATAGTGTATACTCTCCCCTCCCATGTAACCTCACGTATCATGTCATAGTACACAAGATCATGACCTCTATCTATCACAATGAGTCATAATATATATATATATATATATATATATATATATATATATATATATATATATATATATATATATATATATATATATAACGAGACCTATAATCCAATACAGAATCACCAATAATATATTAAGAAGGACTCTGTCATATGAAGTAGTGTCAAGTGTCCTACGGTCTGACGTACAAAGAATACAAGCACGTATCATGGGTTTGAGGTATCGACTCTCTAACTAATGATACTCGACTCCGCTGACGGATGTCGGCACTCGAATCTGGTTTGGAAGCTAAGTTTCGTGTATCGACCCTAGGGTAAACAAATACATCAAAAATATCACATAATAGTAATAACTATATAAAATAAATAAGACAAGAATTGTGATACATCATGGCAAGGTACACTTTCCTGGATCCGGGGTGATGGTATGGCGATGTCCATGTAGCGTGCTCGATACACCAACTACTCCCGCATAGGTAGAATTCGCAGGAACGCCTCTGAATGCTGAACATAATATCACCATAATTTCCAAAATGATTAAAATAGATAGAATTGACTATCCATAAGTCAAGTTTGAACACAAGGACAAAATTAACAATTTTAGGTCAAAATAGGTCCACATGTAGCCCACTTTGCAGCAAAAAATGTGCCAGAGACAAAGGTTCTCCAAATTTGCCAAATTTAGTTTCTACGAGTCCAAAACGATGACACGAACTCAATGGAATTCTCGAAATTAGATTCCGATGAGCCGGTCCCAAATTTGTCGGTCGAGTCAGACTACGGGGCCCACAAAACGGTATTCCGGTCAACGTTCTCAGAATTGAACCAAACATGGGTCACCAGACCAGCATATTCACAACTTTCATTATGAAATGACTCGCGCACACGTCCAAATTAAGTTTCATAAAATCCCACATGTCCGCGTTTACGATACTCGCCTATCGGTACAATCCGAACGTGACAAAGTTGTCTTATTTGGTATGGCAGACACCGTATCGGAGAAATTTAGGTTTTAGAAAACATATTTTTTTAGGGTTTTAACCTAATAATTTATGGTCAAAAACAGCAAATCAAATCATACAAATTTGTGGGTTTTGAAGGTGGTTATGTTGTACAAATAAAAGTGAAATTGGTTCGACGTTTCTCCAACTGAGTAGAAAGTTAGGCATCTCGAAAGATGAGGTTTTGGACAATTTTCTATCCTGTTTTGAGGACAGTTTTTGTCATGCCCTAATACCAGAATACGTAGACGGACATGACCAGCTATCCTATACAAGTTACTATACATCGTATGTCAATCACTGCTATAACTAGACAAGGGGGTGCATGCTACAATCAGGTCACTTAGGGTGACACAAATATTTATGTCTCAATCAATCAAACATGAAACAATAATCATAGAGCATATATGATAAAGCAATAAGACATCCCAAATGCTTTCTCAAAATTTTCTGGAGGCCAGCTGTACAAAATAAAGAGCTGGTGGAATATCAAAAGTATATGATAATGATCAGCTGCAGTCTGATATAATACAATCATATAAGAAAAACTAAATGTCCAGACATGAGGTGCCGGTGGCTAAACGCCTAAAAAATAAAATATACAATGGCGAGCAGGAAAGAAGAAAACCCACGCGTTATTCTCTGCGACCATATTCTTTGTACGCGCCATGAGTCGGAGGAAAGTATGCTGGATCCTCGGGTGCTGGCTCAAAACCTGTCCATACAAAACTAGTGGGGTTAGACCCCAAATAACAAGTACCACAAAGGAAGCATGAAATGGAGAAACAAAAAACCCTAGCAATATATAATAATATAGGTTCTGTGCCGTAACTTAGGTCCATGGCATATTCTAGCACAAAGGCCCAACCCTGCAACCAAACAAGGACAAGGGTTGAATCCATCACACTATGATAGTCCATTTTTCTAGGCTACTAACAGAATAATATAATCATAATTAAGTCCAATTAATAAGATCGGACAATCACTTTTACGGCTTGCTAATTATGGAGTCTGAGGTTATCTCAGAATAATGCATAATATATATATCCTCAGATCATGTCATTACCGAACATGAGCTAACCGAGCCGAATAAAATTATTATACAGGAACTTCCAGAATTTTACCAGTTCCCCTAAGGGCCATTGCACTAGATCACGGTATTAGCGGTACTAATATTCCTATAGTAAAATAGTGGTTCAGTATTATTTATAATAGGTCAGATACTGCACTCCACTAAAGAGGATGATATATAGTATCTGTGGTGGCCAGTCCACAACCCACTTAGAATGAATCTTTGTGGGAATGTTCAATGGCATGACCACGGGATACCGTTTCCTCCAAATGTTACTACCACTTTTAGTTGCTTAACAACCCTATATTATTTTGAAATCTCAAGGCATGGCTACATGAGAATTTCTCTTAAGATGTCGTACAAAGTACGGATACGCTAGATACGAATCCATGGAAGTTTAATATGGATTTACCCGAGCATGTATGCAACATTCAATAAATCAATATCCTAGCCACGCTTTGGTACTTGACTCATATATCATGCTCGTGCTGGGAAAAAGTATATTTATAGTATCATGTGTTCCGGAATTTGGATGTATTCTCGATGCATAACCCAAATATAAATCACTTAACATGTAACACGGTATGTCGCATCTCGGTACACAAATTATGAACAATATCAGGCAATAATTATATGAGCACGGATACAATATTCGAGTCTAATTATCAAGATTATAAGCATGAGTTCTAGTACAAGGTCGGGTTACTGAGTACATTCTCTCCTAGAATTATAACACAAGCAATAACCAGGATCAACCATAATAAATGATGATAAGAAACATTCAAAATATAATAAATGATCCCAACAAGAAAGTACTACGTGTACACAAGGAGTCACTAAGGATAATATATGTCTAAGTAGTATACAAGAAGGTCAGGCTGCATGAACCAACCGGCCTCATGCTCCTTAAGGCCGCATGCTCGGACAAAAGTCTACTTCTTGGGACAAGTGTCGAAGTGATGGGCAATAAATAAAGTATCAGGAAAGTGACATAAGGGTGATTGATGTGACAAGGCATAAGTATCAGAGAGAAGAGACAAAAGCACAAGTTCGTGCAAAGATACAAAAGTCGTATAGAGGAATGCGCCTAAAAGAAGAGACGCATGGCTCGTGGCCGCATAATCTCCTGGACGCGTGGACTCTGGACGCATAGAGTCAGGTCTTAGTAAATTTCTATGCGTTTGAGGTACTATGCATCCGACTTTTGAAAGCATGCACAAGCTGACATGCGTCCAACAAAATAAGCGCATGTTAGAGGGGGCACAGGTTGCTGGGCCGCATGGTACTCCATCGTCCCAAAATAGCAAGTTCGGCCATAGAAACACTCAAAGAATCCGAAAAGACTATATCTGCCATAAAATCCCCGTCTCAACTCTAAATCAAGTCGTTCGAAAGCCAATTTGCTTAAAATAAAGTGCTCCATCACATATAACAATAAGTTCAAAAACAACAAGCTTTTGAAGATTAAAACTAAGAAAAATTCAAGAACACCTACACTCATAAAAATTTAGATCAACACCATTTCATCCACCAAATTCAAAAATATCAAGTTCTAAACATGCTTAAAATCACACAATAAACAAAATAAATTAATAATATGGTGGGTTTTTCTATTTCTCATGCAAGGTACACTTGCCTGTGGAGGGAGGGAAAACCTAAGAGGGAGAAGGAAAATAAAGAATGAAGAGAAAGAGAGAAAGAAGTTGGGTTATATAGCTAGAGTTTGATGTTTAGACCATAGGTTCAACTCATGACCGAACCAACCCAAACCAAACCAAGACAAACCAAAGAATGGGCCTAGTCTCATGCAACCAAATAAATAACATGCCAGCGAGAATAATATGCCCCCAACACGTATATTGGGAATGGGGAGTGACATCTCTATCCATCTTAGAAAAATTCTGTCATCAAAATTCAAATTCAAGCAAGGCTAGAGAATTCAGGACAAGTGAGATACAAATCTATTAGCAAATCATAACATGCAAGCAATAATATCACAACACATAGGTGATCGTCTGATCGCGGAATCTAAGATAAGAAGTCATAAGGTAGAATATACCTTCTGAATTGAACATGTGCGGGTACCGAGACCGTATATCATCCTCGCGCTCCCACATCGATTCTTCAAGAGTGTTATGGCCCCAAGCAACTCGAATAAGAGAAATTATTTTGTTCTTGAGTACCTTCTTCCTTCGGTCCAGAATGGATACGGGTTGCTCCTCGTAAGATAAGTATGTACCTACAACTAATTCAGAGTGATCGAGGATAGGACTCAGATCTGGGATATACCTATGCAATTGAGATACATGAATTACATCGTGCACATCACGTAGCAAAGGTGGAAGGGCATGACAATAAGCCACATCGCCTACCCGATCGAGAATAACAAATGGCCCAACGTATTGTGGACTAAGCTTCCCACGGACCCTGAATCTAATAACCCTGTAGGTTGGAAAAAATTGTAAGAATACGTGGTCGCCGATACAAAACTCTAAAAGCCTACGATGCTGGTCTGCCCAGTGAAGATACTGATCATGCACAATCCGAAGTCCCTCTCTGATCTGGCTGACAACTTTTACTGTCTACGTGATCATTTCGAGGCCTAACATCTTCCATTCACCAATGTTATTCCATACCAACAGTGATCTACACCTCCTTCCATATAGTGCCTCGAAAGGTACCATATGAATACTGGCCTGATAACTGTTGTTATACGAGAATTCCACTAAGTGAAGGTGAT
This sequence comes from Iris macrosiphon, assembly GCA_036927795.1. NCBI lineage: Eukaryota > Viridiplantae > Streptophyta > Magnoliopsida > Asparagales > Iridaceae > Iris > Iris macrosiphon. The sequence continues at coordinate 93,531,103 of JAYESA010000004.1, read as the reverse complement.
TATCCCAAGATCTACCAAAGTCTAGGGTATATGCTTGTAACATATCTTTCAGGGTCTGGATGGTCCTCTCTGATTGCCCATCTGTCTGAGGGTGGTACATCGTACTAAATCTTAACTTGGTACCCAATCTTTGTTGTAAGCTTCTCCAAAAATATGAAGTAAACTTGGTATCTCGGTCGGACACTATGCTTACCGGCATGCCATATTGCCTCATAATCTGTCGCATATACAAATCTGCCAACTGCTCTGGAGACTGTCCCACTCTGAAGGAAAGAAAATATGTCACTTTTGTGAGTCGATCCACTATCACCCAAACTGTATCTCGAGGATCAAGGTAAACCGCCCCAAAGTCTATGACGATGTGTTCCCACTTCTACTCTGGAATAGGAAGCAGCTGCAATGACCCTGTCGGTCTCTGTTATTCTTTCTTTACTTGTTGACATATCAGACATTGTGATACGAAGCGTGCTATTTCCCTCTTTATTTTGTTCCACCAAAACTGTTGCTTGATATCTTGGTATATATTCGTTTTTCTCGGATGAATGGAGTACTGGGAACCATGCGCTTCAGTCATAACTTCTTGCCAAATATTCTCGCTTGGTACACATAAACGATTCCCAAACCTTAGTGTTCCATATGCATGAATCGCCAACTCTTTTCGAAGACCGGACTTATATTTTGTTCGTAGCTTTTTGAATCTTTGGGTCCTCTGCCTGAGCTATCTTGATTATATCCATCAAAGTTGACTGGATCTGTAGGCTAGCCAGAACTTCTGTATCTTATGGAAGAACTATCTCAATTTCCATCTCTCGTAAGTCTTCTAGAATATGCTTCTGATGGGTCAATATAAATATTTTTACCTCTTCTACTAAGTGCATCAGCTACTATATTGGCCTTGCCTGGATAGTATTGAAGTTCCATGTCATAGTCTTTCAATAACTCTAGCCACCTTCTCTGTCTCATGTTTAAGTCCATCTACGTTAACACATACTTCAAACACTTATGATCTGTGAAGATCTCCACCCGATCGCCATATAAGTGCAAACACTACTGCTGCTAACTCTAAATCATGAGTTGGATCATTTTTCTCATGATCTCTGAGCTACCGAGAAGCATACACTATCACTCTCCTATGTTGAATCAAAACACATCCAAGCCCTTTGCCAGATGCATCATAATACTCCGTGAATCCTCCGGAGCCTGCTGAAAGAGTAAGGATTGGTGCAGAGATTAATTTCTTCTTCAACTCTTTAAAGGCTATTTGGCATTCTGTTGACCACACAAATTTAACTTTCTTACGCGTCAATCGAGTCAAAGGTGCCGAGATCTTAGCAAAGTCTGACATAAATCTTCTGTAGTATCATGCCATGCCCAGGAAACTACGTACCTCCAACACTGTCTTCGAAACTAGCCAGTTCTCTATTGCATCTACCTTCTTGGGATCAACTGACACTCATGTTCCATAAATAATGAGCCCAAGAAAAGATATGTGATCCAGCCAAAACTCACACTTAGTAAGCTTCGAATATAAATGGTGCTCCCTCAGAGTCTTCATGTCACGCCCCAGTCCTAAAATGTATGGGACCAGACACGTGACAACGGCCAGCTGGTATGACTCCGTAGGGCTTTCTAATTTAATGGACCCGACGAAGTGCACTTACGTTTTCCACGATCAAGTGATCCAGTTAATAATCTAATTCTAACATACAATAAGTAAACTAAATATCAATCCATGGTAAATAATCTCAAGAAAGAACGATACGCATCATCAGTCTGCAGCCCAATAATACATCCGTTCAAATATACCAAAAGAATAACATAGGCCTATAAATACTAGGCTATAAAAGCAGAATAAAAATGGAAAGTAGTACATGACTGTAATAGCTGAAGATATACAGATACCTGCAACGATGTCCACACTCCACTAGATCAAGCATCCTACAAACTGCACAAATAACCTAGAAGGGAACCAGGTCCTCAGAGGGATGTAACAAGATACAAAAATATATGCCATAAAGTAAATACTTTGAAAACTCGAGGGTGAACTAACCATCTATGTGAAATACAATTGAGGACAACTTAGTGCGTATGGGAAGTATAGGCTAGACATATGCTGAGGTAATTCACCAATCGCCGTGACTGGCTAATATATGCCACATCTGCCCCCCATCTTAGGGCACTCTGCAATATAATAATGTCCAGCTCCGAAGAGCGTGGTATCTGTACATGTAACGTCCATCGTTCCGAAGAACAAGGTATCTGCAATATATATATACGTCCGTATCGCTCCGCGGAGTGCGATATCTATATAAAGGAGGTGGGTGTCCCAAACGCCTACTAATCGTCCTCCCCCCCAATGCCAATGTACAAATCTCAAGTGAGACATGGACATATCATACTATAATGCAAGTCACCAAAGAAATATACAACTAAGCTAAATACCATCACACGTGCTGCTCACACCGATGGCCAGTCAGGCATAAAACACACATCCCTACATGAATTCACTCTATGTCGTACAATGATACGTGTCAAGGCCTGGGGAGTCATATTGATAACTCCACAACTTTAGGTGGGTCCACTAGATACTGTGTCAGATATAAGTCATAATGTCAACGTCTTCGTTGACTGCACCCGAGTCTTGCTCGAACGCATACAGTTAAATACAATATTAAAACAATAAAACATGCAACTAAGTAATAACTGAATTTAAATAGTACAACAAGGCAAGGTATACTTGTCTGGGTCCTCAAGCTGCGAGTGCCAATAACCTACTCCCGAAGTCTCGTAGGACGATCCAATGGTCCTATATATAATACAATACAATATAGCATCAGTCATTACACTAGCACATACACAAACACGATTACACTAAACTCAGAAACTACGCAAGGCAGGGGTGGTACTGGTCGACTAGCAGGGTCAAGTATGCGCCTAAATGCACGGGCGTCATATCTTCAAATGGTGTGCAAAATCAGACAGTCAACTCACTAACACATGTCTAAGCCAGTACGTCGGTGTACACAAGGCAATCAATTTACTAATATTCAGGGTCACATGGTCATATGCAAATACAGAGTATCCGCAGTTAATGCCTCGGGTCATACAACATACATATATTACAGTCATACCCAGTACTAGTAATCAATTTCCATGGAATATATATACATATATCTATATATCAACTAATAATTATACACACACGCACGCACACACAACTAATTACTAGGTTCACCAATACAGGGTCTTATGATCAACTAAATTGTCATGAAGCAATTCTAATCCTAATTAATATTCATATAAGCACACACATACAAACATGAATGAAGGAGGTCGAACCTGTGTTAGCGTGCACGTGCACGGGATCGAGGGTAACTGCTGCAGGTCATCTCCGGCGAGGTGGGACAGGTCGACGATGACGACGGCGATGATGATAATGATGAAGATGATGATGATGATGATGATGAAGGTAATGATGATGATGATGAAGGTGATGATGATAATGATGATGGTGATGTTGATGCCGAGGCTGCCGGAGGGGAGAGGCTCGGCGAGGTCGAGAAAGATGGAGGGCTGCTCATCGGCTGAACAGGGACGCTGGTGAGCAGGAGGCGGTGGAAGGTCACCGGAGTCGGGTAAAGAAGAACGGCCCGACGGGATGAAGACAGGGAACAGGTCGTGGTTGTGGGTGAGGTTGACGAAGGTGGCTAGAAAGTATGGCAGTGAGGGAGGTCATGGCGGTGAGAAGTAGCCAGGGCTGCTGCTCAGCGACGGAGGTCGACTGCCGTGAGGCGGGGATGCTGTGGAGTGAAGATGGTGATGGGGATGATATTAAAGGTGATGGGGACGGTGGTGATCGGACTATCCCGGTGGAGGAGGATGACCGAGGAAGGAGGGATGAAGGAAGGTTGAGTCAGAGGGATCGACACTGGTGAGCGGCGGTGTCGAGCAGATCCGGCGAAGGATGGTGAGGAGGAGGTGGTTCAGTCGGCTGTTGGTCGCTGTGGTCGACGAGGAGGCACTGTAAAATGGTAGTGAAGTCGGGCTCCGGCGGTTGATGGCCGTGGGGCGAGGGGATGATGACAGCAGTGGGTGAAGATGATGGGGGTAATGGTGATAGTGGCTTGCTGCCGGCGGGGCTGCTCGGAGGAGACGGTCGGGGTGACTCAGGAAGTCGGGGATGGAGGCGGTTGTAGAGGCGGGGATGCTGTGATTACCGGAGGGAGGAGAGGAATAGAGAGGGTGATGGTGATGGGTCGATGGGGAGATGAGGTATGTGGGATATTTGTGCACGGGGTGGCCGCTGCTCGGCGGGGATGCTCGGAGGGTGAGCTCATGCGGTCGGCTCAGGCGGCTCCGACGGAAAGGTGGGATAAAGTTTAGGGTTAGTTTTAGGGTTTGGGTTTGATATTGGTGATGGTGATGAAAATATTAATGGAGGGGAAGAGTTTTGCACGAGGGAGAAGAGGATGACTACCTAGGGATTAGGGCCGGCCTATGTATTCCTTATGATGGGGTTGGGTGTTTACATAAAGTAAATTGGAGGGTGGTGATGTTATTGGGTTGAATGGAGGGCTAAGATTTGACATGGAGGAAAGTGTACAAGAAAAGGGAGAGATAAAGGATTAGACCGGTCAAAGAGGGAAATGGGGTTTTCTTCACTGGCCTTGACCAATAGGATGGTGACACATCATTGCACTTTTGCATAAAAGTCCTCAACAATTAAAAAATTGCACAAAAATGGGAATTTGGGTTAAATGAGGGAAAATACCATATTTGGTGTGATATAGTGGCTAAAAATGGTGTGTGGTGTTTAGTATGAGCCTTGAGGGTGTGAATGGGGTTTTGGTTTGGTGTTGGGTTTATTTTTGGGTTAAGTTGGATTCTTACACTAATTTAATTAAAAATAGTATAATTGGTGTTCTAAAATTAATTGGAAGCACATGGGATTAAAATTAGGTGGGACACAAGTATCATGGACATAGAAGACTCAGAATAGAATATTGTCATAAATTAGATTGTACAAAATGGGTCGAGGTTGTGTCTCCAATTTTGATTGGAATGGACAAAGATGCAAAGTTGGATTTATTTGGATTTAAGAACGGACGTTTGTAACGAATATTGTGCGACTAAAATGAAGCACAAGGGAGGGTATTTATGAGTTATACAAATATCAGAATGGAAGGCTGGTATGTCTAGGAAAAGTGTTATAAAATTTGTTTGGAAGCAAATGCTAGTGTAGCGCTCCAAATATCGAAGCAACGGTAAGGTGCACAAAGTAATACAAATATTGCACAATAAATCTAAAACACTATCTTCTAATTCTAATTGGCTTCAAACTAACCCTAGTCTCTCTATCTAAGCTAGGTAGACCTAAATTTGGTCGAGGGGTTTTACACTGCAGTACTATCCTGAGATGCTTTTTATGTTCCTCCTCATTACGAGAATACCCAAGAATGTCTTCGATAAATACTACCATAAATTGGTCTAAGTATGACATGTATGGTTCATCAAATCCATGAATATCGCTGGAGCATTAGTCAGTCCGAATAGCATAACTAAGAATCCGTAATGTCCATATCGTGAACTAAATGCTGTCTTTGGTATATCCTGCTCCTGAACTCGCACCTGATGATATCCTGATCACAGATCTATCTTAGAGAAGAATCTTGCTCTGCTTAATTGGTCAAACAAGTCATCAATCCTGGGCAATGAATACTTGTTCTTCACTGTCACCGCATTCAATCTTCTGTAATCCATGCACAATTGCGTCGATCCATCTTTCTTCTTCTCTAATACCGCTGGTGCTCTCCACGGTGATCCACTTGTCCGAATAAACTTCTTTTTCTTCAGTTCTTCCACATGTCGATATAACTTTTCAAGCTCTAATGGTGATATTCGGTATACCGTCTGGGATATTGGTTCTGCTCTTGGCATCAACTCTATACAGAACGCTACTTCTCTAACTGGGGATAATCCGGGAAGCTCGTTAGGAAAGACGTCCATAAATTCTTCAACTATTTGGGTATCGGGTCCTCTTTTATTGCTACTATTGCGATTCTCTCCTTATGATGGTCTTCTTCTATTCTGCTAATAACAAACTCTTCGAGATTAGGTACTCTAAAGAACACTCTACCCTCATAATAATCTATCGTCGCATGACTGTCTCTCAACCAGTCCATGCCTAAGATAACGTTAAAGTTACCCATAGGAACTCGATCAACTGCGCAGGTAATAAATGCCAATATACTACGACTGGACATGCTAGGCATACCCTACTAACTCCTACGATCCTATTGCCAGTGAGTATATTCAGTCTTTCTGGCAATGCCTCAAACTTTAATCTAATATGTATCATATATTGTGCAGATATAAATGAATGCGAAACTCCAGAATCAAATAATGTTATGGCAGGAAAGGTTCTAACATAAATGTTACCTGCCACTACATCACCTGATGCCATAGGTTCTTTCAGGGATAAGGTGAACGCCTGCTCTTGGCCTTGTCCAGCTCCCTGTTGTTGCCTTCCTTGGTGTAGTTGTTGCAGTCTCTGTTGTTCCTGCTACTGTTGTTATCGGTATAATTGAGCTTGCGTCAGCAAGAGATGCTGATCTATAGGTCATACCGCTACTACTGGTCCTCTTTACTGCACTACCTTTGGAGCTGGTAATGCAGAAAACTATTGTACTGGCCCTCCTGGCCTCTGTATCATTGGACAAGTGGAAACCCTATAAACGGGGCTTTCATATCTCAAGCATAGTCCATTTGCTGCCCGACAAACATCCCGGGTATGACCCACAATATGTACAACCCGTCGGCGCTTTCCGTCCTTGTTGTTGTTGCGGCTGCTACCTCGGCTGCTGCTGTCGAGTAGATGCTATCACTGTTGAGGTCACTAGCCTCCTCTGTGTCACGTCATGGATGCGAATTACAGGGGGATAGTGCTGACATTCGCGGTACTGGTCCTCCCTCGCTGCTTTATCCATGAGGCCCTTTTCGGTCTACTCTTCTTGATGCCATCCTTAGAGAGGTAAGCTCAACTCTCTTGGCCGCTATTAATACTGCCTCGAAGGTCTAGTAATTATGTACCACTACCATGTATAAGATCTCTAAGTGAAGTATTTGCTGGAACCTCATCGCTATCTCCAAATATGTTGCCACCATGGTTGGAGGAAACCTTCTCAGTCGACAAAACTCCGTCGTGTAACCATCTACTGTTCTTTCAGCCTACTTGAGGTTGGTAAATATCTGTTGCAGCTTGCACTGAGCCACAATTCCAAAGTACTTCATCCTGAGTTGGGTCCTAAAATTGTCTCACAAAATAGGATGCCTTAATCCTACCTCCATCATGGCCCACCAATCTCTTGCAAGATCCGAAAGCTGCAAGCGAACCAGGTCAACCTGTTCCTCAGCCAAAACTTTAGCTGCTGCACGAATGGTCTTAATATCCTAGAGTCAATCATCTGCCATAATGGTGTCCTCCGTGCCATTAAAATATCTGGGATTCAGTCTACAAAACCTAACATATGCTCCAAATTTTACTCTCCCTCCTTGTTCCAAGGTCATCTGCAACCCTTAGTTGAACGGGACATTCTGTTCTTGCTGTTAAAGTTGTTGACGTTGTTGTTCCTGATATTATTACTACTGAACCACCATCTGATATTGTCGTACAGCTAACATTCCTCGAGTAATCTCTAGCAAGGCTGGGGTATTTAGTGCTGCCGGTGCTACGGGAGATACGGGAACATCTGGAGCCTGTTGCTCTATCGTATTTATCGTGGGCTTAACTTGGATCCCTAGTTGGGGTTCTACAGGACCTCGTTCCACTAGAAACTCTGTCTTTCTTGCTGATGCAATATCTGGAGGAGAAAAACCCTAAAAAAGCACAAAAAATATCAAGTACATGACGAGAAGGAACAAGGAAGCAACCAGTCTAGGAAATTTCAAGCTTAGTATCGAAGATAATGAATCCAGAATTTTAAGAATGTTCATATTTGATTAAGACTCCTATGACCATGATACCCCATAAGTCTATAGAACAGACCTGCATGGGCCACCACTAAAACCTTGTCACGTCCCAATACCAGAATACGAAGACGGACACGGCCAGCTACCATGTACAAGGTACTATATGTTGTACGGCGGTCACGACTGTAACTAGACAAGGGGGTGCATGTTATAATTAGGTCACTTAGGGTCACACGAACATCTATATCCAATCAATCAAACAAAAAATAATAATCATAGAACATATATGATAAAGCAATAAGGCGTTCCTATAGAAGCATGAAAATACGCTGGAGAATTATACGCGTAAAACTCCCAATATGCATGAAGCCCGCGTAAAATAGAGCTTCAACGCTGTGTGGCGTAAAAAATGACTTCAGAGCTATTGGCGTACAGCAGAGCTTCAACGCTATTTAGCGTAAAATAGAGCTCCAGAACAGTCCGCATAAAGCAGCATTCAAAGGCCGTTTTGGCGTAAAAAGGTTGCTATACCTCCCTTCGGCATAAAATACGTTTGCTTTTAATGCAGCGTGAAGTTGTACGAGGAACTCTTCATATTCCTCGAATGAACCTGTCAGACAAAACAGTAAACCTGACTCCTGACAAAGAGTACTGCACGACGATCGAGAGGACGGATGTAATAATGATTCTGCACAGAGGCCCAGACTGTCGTTTAGTGTCATATCCTTGATACAAGTCATTTTTACGCATTCAAGAAATACGATGCCTATTCTATACAGGCAGAGGTAAATTTTTACGCTCAAGATGAGACGAAATCAGATGTCACGTCAAAAGCTATCTCTCGTACAGAACTCGAGGCATATCTCTACAGTTAATGCGCGAGATGGGGGCAGATCTCTGTTTTTAATGCACAAATTTTTTCTATTTTTAATGACTGGGAGATCTAAAACTAGGGATAATATGTTCACATCATCATCCTGGCATTTTACGCCAACCAGGCTATTTTTAACTATAGGAGTACGCCGTATGCTATCTTTTCGAAATACGACAACCAAGCTATTTTCAACTATAGGAGCACGCCGTATGCTATCTCCTCGAAATACCCCAACTCAGGCTATATTTATAAAGGTATGTGATAAGGCTATTTGACCCAGAATACGCTCAAGACCTCAGTCGGGAAGATAATTGGCTAGTTTTACGCTGGTTATCTATTATTCATGCAGCATCGAGTTTTTCGCAGAATTTGGCTTTTACGCCAACAAGACAGCTATCTGGCTCTTACGCTAACAAGACAGCTATCTAGTTTTTACGCCAACATGACAGCTATTTGGCTTTTATGCCAATAAGACAGTTATTTGGCTTTTATGCTAATAAGACAGCTATTTGGCTTTTACGCCAACTAGACAGCTATTTTGCTTTTATGCCAACAAGATAGTTATTTGGCTTTTACGCCAACCATCTCTACGCAAGGGGCAGTTACCTACGTGGCTTGCATGCCGTGATCTTCGAGAAGCAGTTATACGCGTTACCTCATAATGAGACACGCGTCACACGTGGATTCAGGAGATCATTCAGACGTGGGTAGCAGTTATTATAACTGCCGCGTAAAGAGTGCTACTCTCTCCACAGTTTGGCTTCTACGCCGACTGGACAGTTACTGTGACTGAGCTCTATAAATAGAGACCCCTAATCACAGAGTAAAAAGGGGGTTGGAAAAGAGAGAGAGCACAGGCAGAGAGTAGTGATTGACGACTTTGGCAACGAGAATCCAATACCTCCTGCAATATTTGAAGCTTCTTCTACAACACTTCTTCATTATCATGTGGTCCAAGGGACAAAGTGATCGACCACAGATCAGACTCCTATAGCAATTTTTTCTCAGAATCATTTTTATTGTACTTAACATCCTCGTATAGGATTAATTGTACTCTTTTTTTCTTGTTTGTAAACAAAAAAAGTGTTTCGTATAAACCTAGTTTCATTTCTTTCGTTTATCATCAAACACAAGATGGCGACTCTGCTGGGGAGTATTTTCTCATCTGATGAGAAAGCCATTGCTCAACACGATATTGTATCCGTCGGATCAACGAAGAAGACTTTGGTCGTCCAATTCGACCAATCTGCTTATGAAGACATGCTTCGTGCAGGGGGTAGCTCTCATTCCTTCTCTGTCCAAAACAACAGGAAGTTGCATAAAGTATGGATGCCCCGAACATCCTCTATCCTTCCTACAGGCTATCTTTCTCCGATCAACAAGGTTGTGATGACACAGCCTACGCACCCTGCGCGTAAAATCTCGTCTCCCGTCTGTGACATGGCAAACAAAGCTTCTGGCAATGCCTCAGTGCCAATCCAGAAGTCTAGAACGCGCCTTGTACGTAAAAACCTGTCTCCCGTCTGTGACGTAGTAGACAAAGCTTTTGGCAATGCCCCAATGCCAATCCAGAAGTCTAGAACGCGCTCTGCGCGTAAAACTTTATCTCCCGTCTGTGACGTGGCAGACAAAATTTCTGACAAGGCCTCAGCGCCAATTCAGAAACTTCAAACGCGCCCTGCGCGTAAAAATACATCTCCCATCTATAAGGAGGTAGATGGACCCTTGGATCATATCAAGGGAAAACAAGTGGCGAATCTCCCGACCTCTAGGCTTGTATGCCACCAAGAGAAAAAGTTGCCCACTCTTCAGATTATGCGTGACGCTGGAGGCCGTTTGAAGACTTCCCCTATTTTACGCGAACCTGTACAAAACTCCAAATTAAGCCAGGATAAGTTTGTCCGCGTAATGAAGACCCGCTTCACGGGAAAATATGCTTCTCAGATAGATGACGGATCCTATGCTACTCACATGGCTAAACTGCTGTATTCTTATGGCAGAGAGAGAGTTATGGTTCCCAATCTCCATGCCCCTACTTATGTAAAAAGGCAGAATAAGCCTTCTTCTTCTTCTCCTGTTAATCCCCCTAATTTGCATGATTTCTTGATCTAGAAGCACAAAGACAGGGGATCTTCTAATATGTCTATTACACCCCCTAGGGAGCATTATTGTAATAGTCATAAAGTTGTAGTTAACTACTGCTGTTCTAAAGCAAAACGGTCAGTTTTTGACCGGTTGAACTACTCTTTGTCCTTACAGGAAGAAGAGCCAACATTCGCATCAGTAAACATGGCTTCAAACATTCCTAGAGGAAGGTCAAGTTCAAGACGTCATCCCTCTAGAACTCCGAGCCAAAAGAAATTTGACAGACTCCTTGAGGATATTGAAGCAGGTATTTTTCGAAACACCCGCTCGAGGTCGCGACAATCGGCTTTATATTCTTTCGATTCCGAAACTGGGGTCGCCAGTTTCCTAAATATGATGCTGACAGTATAGAATCGATCTCTATTGAGATCTATACCAGCCCCTTAATAGCATCCAGAGAAATGGGAGTTTATGCCATTGGAGATGAACATGAAGAGGCTTCCCCATCAGGAAGTACTGAGCAACGCATCGCTGTATTGGAAGCATCACTCAAAGAGATGCATATCATGATGGAGAGTATGCACCAAATATTGGTGACTCAACACACAACTACACCTATTCCTCCTACTCAACTATGGGTGGGGGTAGATATACCATCAAGCCAGGAGCCTGTTTAAAATCAAGAATCAGCTGCTCCTCAAAGTCTCAACCCAGAGAATGTATTACCTCATGTTGGAGTCACAATACAACCGACCTCTCACCTCTCTGCGGTCCCTTTCCCAACTGAAGATCTGATACAAGCAGTTCGGGAATTAAAGGCCCAATTTGATGCCTTGAAGCATAAGGATCAGCTCAAGAAGTTGCGGATCAACCAGCCATACCCAACTATCTGGGACGAGATCCCTTTCCTACCAAAATATAAACCACAGGCTATGGTTTTGTTTGAGGGAAAGACATCACCAAGCCAGTATATGAACTACTTTAGCATGATGACGGTGTTGTTGCAAGAGAATGACGCCCTTCTCACTCGAGTGTTTAAGGGCTGTCTGTCTGGAGTGGCCTACCAATGGTACCGTAGTCTAGCGGATAACTGTATTACCTCTTTTGAAGATTTCAAGACTCTGTTCTTCGCTCGATTCTACGAGGGAGGAATGGACATGTCTATGTCATCACTCATCGAAGTAAAGCAGAAAGAAAAAGAAAACGTTCGTACGTTTATTGAACGTTTTCGTCAGGCTACTATGCAGATGCCTATCGGAGTTCCAGATTCCGCCTTGGTGGACATTTGCAGGAAGAACCTTCTCCCACTGATCTCAGTTTTCATGGGACCATATCAGTTCCATGATTGGCCTCGTTTATCATCTCAGCGGTAGCCACTGAAGATAACAGTCGGAAGGCGCGTGACAATGGAATCATGATCTCTACCTCTGATAGAGGGAAGCGGTCATCCTCCAATAGCGACCATACTCGTAGTTCCAAAGGAAAGAAAGCTCTGGCGATCAATACGTCCAGGCAACATACTCCAGTGACTACGCAGACGAATCCTGGGACTTCCAGGCCTAAAGAAGAATATTCTTTTGACGACGACGATATTCCGAGCATATTCGATTGTCTAGTCAAAAGTGGCAAGCTTACTCTCCCCGAGGTAAAGCGGCCAAATAAAGTCGGCAGTACCAATAACCCTAAATACTGTATTTTCCACAGATACATACTTCACCCCACAAAGACATGTTATGTACTAAAAAGGATAATCCAGGAGTCGATCGATGCCAAGGCCATCACTCTGCGTAATAGCGAGAAGACGGTCACTGCCAACATGATCTCTCTCCAATTTGGCAATCTGCCCCCTCTGGAAGTCCCGGATGGTGTAGTACCTATTCCACGGGCGATGATGAACATTGTTAATCCCCCTCCGACCAGGGGTCAAAATCATGACCTGATACCCCTAACTACCAAGTGTGCGGAGATCATGTGGGTTCATCCTGATCTGGTGTCAGAGATTGAGGAAGAGACTCAAGCTGCTAAAGCTAAGTCTAAAAAGAACTCCAGATGTAAACCAAGCCATATGGTTGCAATATCCCCGACATCAGAAAAAAAGGCTTTGGCTACCGGAACCTGGTCAGGAAAAGCCTACCTCAAGGACTATGGAGGAAATCAGAAAGAAGCAAAGGCAGACACTTCGGCTGCCAAACTTCCGAAGCCTGAACCTGTTATACTAGAGGCAGGTCCTTCTAGACCAACTTCGGCGGACAAAGGCAAGCAAAAAGAAGTTCGTTTTGATAAACCTTTGAAGAATATTCAAAACAAAGGTTTAGAGAAACCATATAACTTCGACATCTTGGCCCAGTTGGCTAATACTCCAGCCAGATTGTCCATCTTTGAGCTACTTAGGCTATCCAAAGATACTCTTCAAGCCTTGAGTGAAGCATTAATGCAGGCGGATGTATGGTTGACTCAGCTCAAGTCCCCTGATAAAGAACCTGCGACATGTACTCAATGCCATAGTGTGATGGAAGTGGTCCCTAACATCACTTTCACTCAAAAGGACATGTTATTGAAACATAACAAGCGTGGAAGGCCTCTTTATTACACCGGATATGTCGGCTCCATGGAGGTAGACCGGATCCATATAGATCCGGGATCGTCGATCAGCATTATCCCCCATAGTCTGCTAAGATTATTGAGAATTCCTACAAGCAAACTGGCTTACACTACCACTACAATCGTGGGCTTCAATGCCATGAAAAGCAAGCCGTTGGGGAAGATTCGTCTGAGGATCCAGATTGGTGACCTTAGATCAGTGGCTATATGCTACATCATTGATTCTGAGGTATCTTACAACATTCTATTGGGCAGACCATGGATCTACGATCACAATATTGTTCCTTCAACTCTATATCAATATTTTAAATATGTAGACGTCCAAGGGACAGTGAAGATAGAGTTTGCTGATCTCAACCCGTTCAAAGGAGTTGAGTCCTACTATTTCGATGCCATGTTGTACACCCAAGACTACATGAAGGAGGTGTCAGGCAGAACGGAGGAAGAATCCCACCGGGAGCCAGGAGAACCATCTGCTAAGCAACCTTTGTCAATCAAGATGAAAGGGCGGACTACCCGTCCGAAAGTCATGGAACCCGTGGCTATCCACTTGGGCAAAACCAAATCGGGAGGAGGAAAGGATCCCCTAGTGATCACTCTGAACCAGAAGCCTCCACCTTTGGTCATCAACCTTGGGCGCAACAAGCAACCGACTGATGTAAATATAACCGGAAACGTGATTTCTGACGATAATAAAGATTCTCTTTCCAGTATACTGACGCTCAATTTCCTAATCAAGAAACCTCCTCCCATAACAATATAGAGCCTATAGCACAAAAATTCTTGGAATCTATAGACTTCTATCAGCCGTATATGTGGGAAGTAGCGTCAACATCTAATGTCATCATGACATATGGGCACATGAAGATTCTATCTTTATTGTTCCACCTACTAGCAACGATCAGCATCCAATAGTCTTCGGTCGAATGTGGAATAGACCGATTGTACAAGAAGATTTCCAAAAGTCTGATGTTGGAAAAATGCAGGTTCACATATATAGCCCACAGGCTTTGAAGATTATGCAAAGCATGGGTTATGACTTGAAGTTGGAGCCAGGTCTCAACTATGGAAAAGGCAGACGAATGTCGTTGCATGGTGATCCCTACTGTCAACGAACTCACTTCGGGTTAGGGTATACCACGTCTCTTGCAACTTTGAACAACTCTGAGTCAAGTGGGGAGACCATTTCCTCTTCTCTGGATGGTTTGTCATCCTCCGATCCATATGACTAACTCAGACGAGTAATGTCAGTAAATACGGTATTGACAGATTCTCTCGAAGCAGAGGAACAAGAATCTGAACAGTTTAAAAATGAATCCTGGGCACAGCAAATGGATACACAATGGAAATTCTGGTTCGAGCAAAGAGAACCACCCACTGAAGATAAAGTTATCCAAGTCAATGTTGGGGATGAATTTTCACCAAAGTCGATATTTATTAGTAACAATCTTTCCGAAAAAAAAGGAAAGAAATGATCCAGCTGATAAAAGAATATATCGATGTCTTTGCATGGAATTATGAGGATATGTCGGGTCTTGATCCAAAAGTGGCTACCCATAAACTCAACATACTACCCAATTCAAAGCCTATAAAGCAACACCAACGCCGGTTCCACCCGGATATGATGGATTCCATTGAAGCTGAAATCAAGAAATTGGTAGCCTGCGGGTTCATCCGGAAAGAACAACATCCTGATTGGGTCGCTAATGTAGTCCCGGTCATGAAAAAAAGTGGGAAATTTTGTATTTGTATCGACTTCCGAGATCTAAATACGGCCTGCCTAAGGATGAGTTCCCTCTTCCCATCACAGATGTCATGATCGATAATACGTACGGTTTTGAACGCATGTCTTTCATGGACGGATTTTCAGGATATAATCAAATTAAGATGAATACTGAAGATGAGAAGCATACTGCCTTTCGTACACCATTAGCGGTATATTGCTATACAGTCATGCCTTTTGGATTGAAGAATGTCGGGACTACATATCAGTGAGCTATGAGGAACATATTCTATGAGCATCTATAAAAAAGGGTAGAATATTACGTAGATGATATCACTGTCAAAAGCCGCCTCAAGGATAATCACATCCAAGACTTGAAGACAGTGTTTGAGTTGATGCGCCAATATCAACTCAAAATGAACCCTACAAAATCCTTTCTCGGTGTATCCAGTGGCAAATTCTTGAGATTTGTCATTACCGCTAAAGGCATTCAAGTTGACCCTGATATATTAAAGGCTATCCTAGAAATGCGACTGCCCCATAATATGAGAGAACTCAGGGGATTTCAAGGTCGTCTAGCTTATATCAAGAGATTCATATCCAACCTCTATGGGAGATGACAACCTTTTTCTCGCCTGATGAAGAAAGGTGTGTCATTCGTATGGGACGAAGCCTGTCAGCAAGCGTTTAACGACATCAAACGCTATCTTACTAATCCTCTAGTTCTGGTGCCTCCCGTCATAGGAAGACCATTTTTGCTGTATGTTCGAGCAATGGATCATTCTTTAGGGGCTCTCCTCGTACAACAGAATAATGAGGGTCATGAATAGGCTATCTACTATTTAATCAGGATAATGGTCGGAGCTGAACACCAGTACAACCTAGTGGAAAAAGAATACTTGGCCCTAATATTTGCCATTCAGAAGACGCGACATTACGTGACGGGCCAAACTATTCATATAATCTCCAGAATCAATCCCCTCCGGGTATTGATAAATAAATCGAGTGTTCTTAATTCCCGACTCGCGACTTGGGCGATGTTATTAACACCGTATGATATGGTTTACGTCCCTTAGAAGTCCATGAAAAGTCGAGCCTTGGCTGATTTTTTAGCTGCCCATCCAATTCCGAAAACCTCCAAATTATACGAAGACATTCCCGACGAAGTTGCAGAATGTAATTCGGTAATGGAAGGTGATACATGGCAGCTATTCTTCGATGGTGCCTCCAAGACTGGTCCCAAGGGAAACATGGTTTCAGGAGTAGGAATTGTTCTGGTGACTCCTGATAAACTCGTCATCTATCGAGCATATTCTCTTAGCGAACCCTGCTCTAATAATGTGGCAGAGTATAATGCCCTACTCATCGGGCTTCAGGTCGCTAAAGAATTAGATGTTGAATACCTGGAAGCTTTTGGTGATTTCCAGCTGATCATCAATCAGGTCAGAGGAATATATGAAGTCCATAATCCAGACCTCATTCCTTATCACCAAACAACGGTCGAGATAGCCATGTCTTTTAAAGGATTCTTTTTAGAGCATGTGCCTCGATCTCAAAATTTGGAAGCTGATGCTCTAGCCAGTCTAGCTGCAGATCTAGCTATTCCTATAAGAAAGCAGAATTCGGTAATCATTCTTAACAGAGATCTATTCTGTGTAAAAAATAATTTTCACATAGAACGCAGCTACGCTATAAACACGGTTCCTCCTAAGAGAGATTGGAGAAGTCCCTTTATAAACTTCGTGTCATACGGAATCTTACCGGAGGATCCTAAAGAAGCAGTATCTATCAAAAGACGATCACTACGCTTCTATTTTTTTGCTTCTTCACAAAGTCTATATCGCCGAACTTATGATGGACTATTGTTACGATGTTTTTCTGATGATGAGGCAAAGCGGGTCATCCGAGAAGCTCATGACGGTGTATGTGGAGCACATCAACCAGGTCCTAAGTTGCAGGATCGTATCAGGAGGATAGGCTATTACTGGCCTACTATGATTGCAGATGCTGTGAAATATGCAATACAATGCAAAGCCTGTCAGGTTCATGC
This sequence comes from Iris macrosiphon, assembly GCA_036927795.1. Classification (NCBI taxonomy): domain Eukaryota; kingdom Viridiplantae; phylum Streptophyta; class Magnoliopsida; order Asparagales; family Iridaceae; genus Iris; species Iris macrosiphon. The sequence goes on along the minus strand of JAYESA010000004.1, from coordinate 93,513,802 downwards.
AGATTTTATACATCAGCCTTCTGAGTATTTACATCCTACTATTGCATCATGGCCCTTTGAAGCATGGGGTATGGATATCATTGGTCCTATCCACCCTTCGTCTTCTAGAAGACATCGGTTCATATTGGCTATCATCGATTATTTCTCCAAATGGGCGGAGGCGATCCCTCTTGCTGAGATAAAGACATCCAACGTGATCAGCTTTATCAAGCACCATGTAATTTATCGCTTTGGGATACCCCGAAGGATAACTCATGACAATGGGCCTCAATTCATCAGCCAAGCGTTTTACCGATTTTGCGATAAGAATCAGATACAAAATATGGCCTCAACGGTATATAATCCTGCTGCTAATGGTTTGGCGGAAGCCTTCAACAAAACCATCATCAAACTCTTGAACAAGTTCGTCTCTTCGAACAAAAGAGATTGGAATGAGGAGTTGGGAGAATGCCTATGGGAATATCGTACAACGGTACGAACACCAACGGGTTATACCCTATTTTCATTAGTTTACGAGTGTGAAGCTGTTCTCCCCATTGAAGTCCAAATTCATCACTCATAATAGCAGTGGCTAATGAGTTGACTCAGGAAAATAATGATCAATTAAGGCTTCAAGAAATAGAGGGATTAGACGAGAAACGCCTTCAAGCTCAACAGCGCATTGCGTTCTACCAGGCACGCATTTCCAAAGCTTTTAACCAAAAAGTAAAGGAAAGAGTGTTCAAAGTTGGTGAGCTAGTTTTAGCTGTGAAGAGACTAATGATCACTACGCACAAAAGTAAGGGCAAATTCCAGCCCAAATGAGAGGGCCCTTATGTGATTGAAACCATATTTTCAAATGGTGCTTATAGATTAGCCAAGCCCAATGGAGATTTGATAATGGCTCCTATCAACGGTAAATTCCTAAAAAAGTACTATGCTTAAATATCCCTTGCTTAAACGGAGTATGATGAAGATCTCATTCTGACGATACTACGTACAAAGACTGGTTGGATCATATTCTATCATGTTCTTATGACCTCTGAATAGATATGTTTAACTAATTTGAAACTTCAAAACCTATCACGTCTATATTACCTCTGATAGTGTTTTGTATACAAATTTAGTTGGATCATATTCTATCATATCCATATAACCTCTGAATAGATATATCCAGCTGAACCTTACCGAAAGGATATCACGTCCATATTATCTCTGATATCACTTTCATCTTAGCCTATCATTTATATTCCAAAGTGATAGGTCCATAAAGCCAGAAGAAGTATGTTTATTATCTCTGGGGATAGCAAATTACAAAAAGAGCAAAAAAAAAGTACATCATTGGGGAGGAGCAGTTAAATTGCGGATCGGTTGCGCCAAAACGGCCATCCTCTCATTCCTGGAGTTCAAATGTTAGCACAAGCCCGTTCCAGCCTTGCCTCGTCATTGCTCAAGTGAGATAGTTTGGACAGAGAATCAACAAAACTTGCGTGGATGACACCCGCATGTGCCAAGTTCTGCTGAGCTGTCTTCACTTGGCCCTCAAATACATCACGAACTACCAACGTCTTGAGAAGCCTCTCCCTTGCCTGAGCGAGTTCAGCTTCCAATTCTCGAACCCTCGCTTCATTTCCCTCACATTTGGCCCGATACTTAGCTAGCTGAGGAATAACCTCCACCAAGATAGCTTGCTCTTTATCCATATCTTGTTGTTGTCCCTGGATGGATTTGTTTAGCGATTCTATCTGCTGAGCAAGTTTTGTAGTTAGGGAGTCGTACTCAGCATGAACCAGATCATCGATGATGCCTCAGGATAGTTGCAAATATTCGTTAATGGGTTGTTCTAAACCATTAACTATTTGCTCTAGCGCATCAGCTTTTTCAGCGTTATTGAAATTTCTAATCGGCGCTATAGTAAGCTTGGAGGACGTCTTCACAGCATCAAAGCCTAGGTTCTTCTCCAGCACCATGGACATCATTTCTTTCAAAGTGCGATAGAATATGCTAGTGTATTGTTCAACTAGCATAGTAAAGATCGGATGTACGCTGGAAGTGGCTGTAATACCAGTAAATCTCCTTTCCAGAATGGCTGCAGAGGATGTTGCCACAGTCGTCTCTTCAACAGATGGCGCGACAAAAGAGGGGACACCAGCAACGGTTGAAGTTGATGGCATACTCAACAAAGGAGGCATAGTCGAGATAATGGGCTTATCCTCCTCTGATATTATTTGAACCTCTACTGGCGGGATGACACCCGAGAATGTTGCGGATAAAAGATCGGCAGATTCAAAGCATGCTTCTTTGACGTCGGGCACAGCCGTTTCATTAGCTGAATCCGCAACAAAGTTAGAAGTTGTGTCAACTCCGCCCTCCCCAGAGATGTCTTTGCCTGAAAAGAAGACAAGAGAAAGTTAATATCAAATTGATGTTAATTTTCCTGAAAGAAGCGTAAAGACAACATTTATCCATGGTCGATGGTATGTATGTTGCGTCTACAGCCTGTATAGCTAAATCATTTCTTAATGATGCTAAACAAGCTGTCATACCTGGAGAAGAGGGTGCACCAACTGAATTTTGAGGGTAGTCATCCCAGTCGTCACCTAGATCCACTCGAGGTTCATCGGGTGGAATCTCGCTGAAAATACTTACAGACAAAGGAGGGGTTATTCCCATTATTTGTCTGGATAAGGGTATATTGATTCTTAATATGCTCGGTCTCGAAGGCAATCTTAAAGCACTACCAGTAACGGTGGTAGTGGCAGCAATCGCGAGCAAAGAATCTCCAGTACTGTCAGTCAGAGCTGTGGAGGTTCCCTCTCTAAAAGGCGAAGGACCTCTGATCAAAGAATTATCCCCAACAGGGGAAACAATAGGCTCACTCCTAGAGGCCCCCTTGGTGGAAGTCCTTTTAGGACCTCTGACAGTCTTCTTCTTCTTGCGGGGGGGAAGGCTCTTTCAGAGTGGAAGCCTTTCGCTTATTGGAGATAACGAGAGGCCCTACTGGCGGAGCTATTACGCCTCTCGGGATTATCAACAAGAAATCGTCTGCACCGGTAGCTTCATCACATTCATCCGAGGAAACAGACCGTATCTCCTCCCTTCTTGTGGACCTATGGGAGGGCATCCTGAAACTTCCATGTACATCAAAATAACGATGGAAGGGATTGATGGACGCATAAAATTCTGCGTACGAATAGAGAATGAGCAACTCCATGGAAAGAGAAGTCGCGGGCACAGTAAAGAGTGCTCCGGTACAACCCATGATGAAGTACCACCATCCTCTGGCTCCGTCGATAAGTCCACCTTTGAACTTGAAGCTGGTGATGGGATTTCCCACGTGTAACTGATCGTACCCAAATTGCCTGGCGAACCGGCTAGGCAGATAAGGCTCCAAGTAGCAGTGGTCCTTACTTCTGTACAGTAGATGGGAAGGTCTAATGCAGACCAATCAGTAAAAGGCTTCAGGAGAAAGAATAGTCTTCCCCTGACCCGTATCCTAAAGTTTCATCCCCTGTTGATTGATATGTACAGGAGGGATGATGCAGAAGAACTTCCAACTATGGGCAAAATTTAGTGCTAGCCGACAATCTATGACGCTAGTCATATTCCAAGAAGAATTCTTGTAATTCAACAGAAAGTTGTTGCCCGAACCGCAGGTCGATCTGGGAGACATCACTTTGGTGTTGTGAAGGATTAACCATCCCATCAGATATAGGAATGGTAATTCCACTCTGGGAAATCCTTCACGTTGTGTTTCATCAGCCAGCAGTCCCTCAGTAATGGCCCTCAGGCCAGCTTGTACCCAGCATACCATGGCATGGAGCAGTCCCAGTCTTGCTCCAAACACCAAACGCACTGTGGGCCATAAGGTATTACGATGAATGCGATCCACATACGTGATGTCAGGAACCACCCATCGGCGTAGCCAGATAGAGAGGAAGCCATCCAGTTGAGCTTCCCTTAACAGAGGCTTGTGATAATGCCTCATATAACTGAAGGCTTTAGTGGCTGTAGGATAACCCCCTATCTCCTCATCGAGAACATAATCTGAAGCCCCTGCGTCTTCAATGAGATCATCGACTGTATTGGCACTGGGCATGCTCAGAAGGTTCAAAGGCTTATCTCTATTATCCACCACCTTGTCCTGTTTGGCATTTCTGGCCTGGTAGAAGAAGAGGTAGGATACCCATTTGTTGACATGGGCTAAATCAGAGGGCTCCCTGTAGAAGGTGGTGCATGCAAGGTAGTGGCTCATCAGCTCTTGATACACTGCCACTGCCCGAGGATTTGTATCCTTCAACTCCCTATTGGTGGGAACGTACTCTTCATAAGGAGTTTCTCCCATTGGCAGCTTTGAAATCTCTGCCATCTCATGAAGGGATAAGCCCAACTCCCCTAGCGGAGTGGCCAAAGTCCCAGTGAGTGAGTTATACCGCTCCATCAAAGCTAAGAACAAGTTGGGATTGAGAGGCAGCCCAACACTAGTGGCACTCAAAGCCACAAACAAGCCAATACTTTCCAGCTCCGTCTGAAAGTGCTTCAGGGCCCAGGCAGTTAAACTGGCCCATTGAAGATTCCCGGGGCTAAGCCACCCACTTGTGCGAGGGTTAACCTTGGGGTATACTCCTCCCTGCCCATAAAGTCATTACAGAAAGTCGTTATTTGAATCGGCTGGATCAGTGAAGTATCTTCACTCGGGACGCTGCCCGACAGTAATCCTCTGAAAGGCATAACAGGGCTTGAAGGACTGCTCACAAAGACTCCTCGATTCAATCCTTTCTTGTATGAGATCTTCCCTGGCCGCCCATGAAGATCTGGAGTCAGAGTCCATACCATCTTCCTGGGATAAGTGGCATGGAAGAATGCTGAGATAGGGTAATCTATGGGCATCCTTGGCAGATACATGACCGTGCCCTCAGTAGAAAATACCCAATTTTCCTTCTTGGGCTTAGTCTGGGATTGCTTATCAATCATATCCCTGAATAAGAAAGCTGGTTTCTTATATTCAGTCCCATCTATGTATGTCAGGGGCTCCCCACTGATCATACTCAGCAGCATTCGTTCTCCTTGGGACGAGATCAGAGTTCTCCTTTCTTGAGGATACTCGGTTCCAGAGATGGGGAATGTCACATGGGACAAGTCCTCCAGATAGTTGGAATTCAGCATCCCAGCAGTATAGCCCATCACTTAAGCCAAAGGAGGGATCTGCAGGTCCACTACAAAAAGCAAGAAAATAAGTCAGTTTTATGCTATACGCTACACTCTTGCAGTATACGCCAAAGACTAACAGTCTGAGATTTTACGCCAGACTGCCAAAATTTGAGTTTTTACGCTGGAATTTAAATCTAGCGCGTAAAACTCAAAGTCTGCAATATACACCAAAATTTGACAGTCTGGGTTTTTATGCCAGATTGCGAAAATATAGAGTTTTTACGCTGACACATTAGGAATGTGGGTGTAATGATAAAACATCTCTGTGCATCATCTTCCTCGAAGAGGCTCTTAGCACAGAAGATGACCTTGCACGTACACGTACAACGTGTGCGAAGGGTTTTATTCCTCTCGAAGTCTTTACCTGTGATGCCCGGTGCACAGCTCGACGGTGGAGCACTTCGTTCGGATCAGAGCTCGCTCAGCCTAATGGGGGTTGCTCGTGCTTGAGCAGAGGAGCGAGATGAGGAAGCGGCTTTCTTTCCCTTAGCAGTGGAAGCTTGTTTCGGTGCCATGGCGAAACTCAAAGTTCTCAGAAAAGAGACGAAGACGAAGAGTTCTCAAGGAGACGAAGGGTTTTGCAAAGACAGATGAAGGGTTTTTCTCTCTCAAAACCTTGGGCTATTTATAGAGTTCGGATAAATTCTTCGAATCCCTAACCAAATCCGATTTTTAATATTCAGTTATGATTTGGGAACACGTCAGCCTATCATTTAAAAAGAAGACGGACAGTCATACTGCATAACAAATCTACGGTTTTACGCTAAGAGGCATTTTACGCTAAGAGGCTACAAATCTACGGTTTTACGCTCAGAGGCTACAAATCTATGATTTTACGCTCAGAAGCTACAAATCTACGATTTTACGCACAGAAGCTACAGATCTATAATTTTACGCTCAGAAGCTAACAGATGCTACGGATCTATGACTTTTCGCATATCTTAAAGTCACGCAGGACAGAGTACGCGTATATCTTGACAATTTGGGTCTTATACTCGAGAATGCCAATTACAAGGGTTTACGCAGAAAATACTCCTTTTTGGCTACAAAATATTCCAAGTGTCTGAAACACACAGATGCCAGCATTGAAGATGACTCTTCTTCTCGGGCCATTGGAAGTTCATCTGAAGTCTAGCCAGAATCCATTACATCTAAGTTCAAGTATGGCCTGTTTAGCGGATATTTCTGGTCCTATTTCGAGGACTTTTCGGGAAGCCATTCTTGAAGATGATGTTCTGAGCAGAAATTCTTCGTATTAAAGAAGTGACAGTTCAGAATTCTCTGCGACTCCTTGTCCAAAAATAGTATGACAGTTGGATCTTCAAGACAACTTAATGCTAAAGAGCTTTTTACGCATCTTCCGTTATGCGTAAAAGTCGGGACGTGACCGGATAAGCGTTTATCAGAGTCAGCATAAAATTTCTCAGACGTATCGAAGCTGCACATTATCAGACTTTCTCACAGCAAATATGGCAAATCGACAATGCGTAAAAGAAGACAAGTCTATTAATCATGATTACATATGATGGAAGTCCAATTTACAAAGGATTTTTCATTATCATGATTACATATGATGGAAATTATTTTTTTACAAAGGATTTTTCATTAATATTCAAGATCACCATGGGAATCTATTGCACCGGGTTCTCATATTGATGGAGATCTTTTTCTTCTTCTACGGCACTTCATCGACTTCTGGGGCCGATGAACAAGAAAATGATTAATGGCGGAAGGATACAAAACTGGGCTTGTGTAAATTATTCAAGTCTACCCTCCATACACCATGGCAGCCACGCCCTAGAATTGTGTTAGGGATTCAGACCCAACACAATACTGGAAGATAGGGCCAAACTGCCTACCTACGTCCAGCTTCATAATAGGAGAAAATACAGCTAGCAAGCTGTGTGGTCCGATGAGACCCTTCCTCTCTCCTGGATGAATCGCCATATAAAATTGATGATTATTCCGAGCAAAGGAAGCTATGATATCCTTCCATGATCCATCGTTGCAGAGGATATTTGCTCGAAGATGCCTCCTTTTATGGCTCCTTACATGCTAGAAGAGCATAATCTTCTTCTTTCTCAGGTCAGCCCAATGAATCTCGGCAACCATCTTTTTGGTGAAAGGATTATGGAAAAATAGGTTCATTCGCTTGCCTTTATATAGGCCGAAGAGAACATACCAAATCCCAACAACTTCTTAAGTATTGCCGAAAAATCAGCCTCGCAGAACGAGTCAAATTTGATAGTTTTATGCTTCATTCAAAGTATTTCAAATTACGAGGAATTTGAAAACTTTGAAGGGGGTCTTGTAGAAGCATGAAAACACGCTGGAGAATTATACGCGTAAAACCCCCAATATGCATGAAGCCCGCGTAAAACAGAGCTTCAGCGCTGTGTGGCGTAAAAAATAACTTCAGAGCAATTGGCGTACAACAGAGCTTTAACGCTATTTAGCGTAAAATAGAGCTCCAGAACAGTTCGCGTAAAGCAGCATTCAAATGCCGTTTTGGCGTAAAAAGGTTGCTACACCTCCCTCCGGCGTAAATACTGTAAACACCCTAAATTTTCAGATTTTTTAAAATTAATTTTGGGAATTTTCTGTAATTTTCTGGAATTTACATAGGTTCTGTGCTGATTTTTTAATTTTTAATTACTAATAAATAATGTTAAAATGTGATGAAAATATGATTTTATAGTGTAAAATAGAAAACCGGACTTAGGGTAATTTTTTGGAATTTTATTGGGCTTCAGACCTATTTTTAAAAGCCTAAAAACTATTTTCCTAATTAAATTATTAATTATTATTATTATTATTATTATTATTATTATTATTATTATTATTATTATTATTATTGTCTTTATTATTATAGAGCCTGGCCCGGCCCAGTGGGCCGAGCCCTTTATTTCAAACCCAGCCCGGTCACCCTAGCGGGTCGGGCGGGTCCGCTCACCCGGAGCCCGCCGCCCGACCCGACCCGCATGCCCATCTCCCTTTCCCCATGCCTGCCCCCGCATTTTTCGGCCGGATTCTCCGGCCACGTCGCCGGAGAACCGCCCCTCTACCCCACGACCTCCCCGCGGCCCGCCTCTTCCACCACGACCCTCCCCCGAGCCTCCCTATAAAACCCTCTACCCCTCCGGTCCTCCTCCTCCCTCATCTCCCCCTCTGAACCCTAGCTCCGGTCACCTCCCCCTAGCTCCGGCCAGCCGCTACCGCCTCGATCCCCTAGCCCAGTCGTCGTCGCCTCCGGTCCCGTCCGGCGAGCCCCTCCAGAACCACCACCTCCGCCTCCTCCCTCTTCCTTCCCCTCTCCTCCAAGCGCCGACTGCCGGCCTCCCCTGGCCCATCTCCGCCTCCCCGAGAGCCGCCCAGCCCCTCGTCGAGCCTCCGCCGCCCTGAGCCGCCCTTCCCCGGCGAGTCTCGGCCGAACCCGACCGCGGACACAGACCCGGACACAGTGAACCCTAGCCCTAGCAGTGGACACGTGTCCAGGACACGAGTCGGACACGGCAAACCCCGTTTCGAGGAGCCTCGTTCAGGTACCCGTAACTTTTTGCTCGTAGCTCCGTTTTCGATTCTGTAAATTGTATTACGAAGCCTGTATGACCCTCTCGGTTTCCGGATAAACCGCTCGGGGCATCGCGTCCTGTGGTGATCGCACACCGCGATCCAAAAACAGGAAAAACCAGACCCTGTTTCACCCGGAAACTGAGTATGCCCCGCCAAACGGGACAACTTGGTCGCGTGCGGTCTTCACAGATACGTGCGCCTTGTCGATACGGACGTGTGGGATTTCACTGAAGCTGATTCGGGTGTGCATGCACACCGAAATCAACGCATATCCGCGGACATCGCCCCGTATCCCCCTTTTCTGCAATTCACCCTAACTCCGTGCACACACGTCAGATCGAGACAAAACTTACGCCATCGGACTTGTAGTGATACGCTGGTCCTGTGGGTCAAGTTTGGTTCGATTCTGAGAACGTTGACGAAATCGCGTGTCGTGGGCCCTACAGGCCCCACTCGACGGGCGATTTCGTGATCGGCTCATCAGAATTCAAATCTGAAAGTTCCGTTGGGTTCGTATCAGAGTTCCTGACCTGTTGACACTAAGTTTGGTGAATTTAGAGACTGTTGACCCTGACACGTTTTTCGGTGCAAAGCGGGCCCACCAGTGGACCCCGTTTTGGCCCGAAACTGTTGTTTTTGCCCTTGTCTCCAAATTGGACCCAAGGACAGGCGTTCCTAGCTATTTGACACCTTCTGAGCGTGATGGTACTATTTATTTCAGCTTTCAGAGGCATCTCGGGAAATTTCCGAAACCAGGACCTAAGTGGAATTCAAACATCAGGTAAGTGCACCTTGCCAAACTTACAGTCTTTATTTTCATATTTCCTGTAATAATACTTTGCTGAATGTCTTGTGTAAATTCATATAAACTTGTTTAAACTGCTTAACCTAGGAAATGCGTGACGTACCTAGTGTCCGATCATAGTCGGGTGCCAACACCGTACGCGGCGTTAGGTTCGTCATTTAGAGATGGATTTACGATCCCCTTACTTTTGTACTTGACCTATCAAGTACCCTACAACCCAGGACACCTGACACTATCATGGACAGAATCCTCCTGAGATCTTCGTGGTGATTCTGTATAGGATACAGGACTTGACAGAGTTATTTCATTTATAGACAGTATGACTTGTTGCATTAGCTATAATCCCGTTGACATGGGCATGAGACGTTATGGTCATGACTTGCGTGATTACATTGGGTGAGGAGAGACACGCAGGCTACAGGCTATTCTATATATATATCTACTATTATTGTGAGGTTGTAGACTCTCCAGCAGAGCTAGACCCTTTACGTGTTATTACTGCTACCGGCTCCCCGACACAGAGCTTGTAGCGGTCTCAGCCTGAGTACTAGTGTTGCTCTCATTTGCATATCACATAGATGGTTACATAGTTTACCCTGATATTTTAATTAATTTAATTGCACTGCTTTTATTTGGCTCGTTTTATTTTGTGCCTTGCTATGTCCACTGAGGACCTGGAATGGATTATGTCCCCAGGTTTAGCTGAGGAGCAGTATCCCGAGGTATACGGGACCGGAGCTGAAGCTATTGCTGGAGCAGAACTGAACCCTGAAGATGAGGTGACTGCGAAGACTTCTCCTGAGTACCTGTTTCCGTACTCAGTATTTACTTATGTTTATCTCTTTTGTTCCTGGCCTATAGAGCCAGTTTGTTCAGACATAAGTCGGATTGTTTCTCCGACTGACTTGCTATGATTGTTGTTGCTACTTATTTCCATTTCATTATGCAGATTATTCTTTATCTTTATGGATGAGATTAGTGTGACTTGTGGTAGTAGATCTTATTTATAGCTTAAGTATGCCCTGATGGTTCCATTAAATTGGGTTATCCATCGGTGCGTACTGCTGGCCATTGCCACGTGTCCAGTCCCTCGATATTTTGGGACTGGGGCGTGACATGGTTTTTGTGGTGGCCCATGCAGGTCTCTACCAAATTGTTCGGTTTCAACTTAGGGACCGAACAGGCCTGCAATAAGATAGGATAAGTTATAGGATCTCATCCATTGATTGAATCGTTTTTGAACTCTATGTCAAATTCAGTTAAATTGCTTGAACTGTATCCTGTTTTGATTCCTCTGTGCGTTCTCATTGTTTCCTTTTGATGCAGAGAAATGGATCCCAGAAGTGGTGACGAGACCCTCTTGGGTACACCGCTTGAAGCAGGGGTTACCTGTGAAGCTGGAACGACGCCAGATACCAGAGGACAATCCTCTCAGAGCAATCAAACTGGCCAGCCAAGTTCCAGGTTCAGGCGTGATGACATTCTGCCTCCTCCCCAGTTCCCTCCTACGATGCCTGTCTTTCCTCCAGGACAGGCAATGGACGGCCAGCAAATGTTCCAGATGTTCTACGCCATGATGCAGGCCCAACAGCAGATTCAACAGGAGACCCAACGTCATGAGGCCGAGAACCTAAGGAACAGCCTAGTCGCAGCATTGGAACATACAAATCCACCAAATAGGCGGCTAGCGACGGGATCTATCACAGATTTCCGTCAACTCAAGCCCCGTACCTTCTCGGGCAAGGAAGGACCAACTGAAATGTATGAATGGCTTACGAACACGCAGCATCAGTTGGAGGCCGCTGAACTACCAAGGGACAAATGGATGACTGCCGTCAGGATGCAACTGACGGACAACGCACATCATTAGTGGCTGTCCGAAGAAAGAAGGCTCGGACATGATCAGGTTACCTGGGAGGAGTTCTCCAGACTCTTCCAGGAAATGTACATCCCTGTTGTGGCTCGGTCAGAACTCCGAGACAGATTCAACCGCCTGATCCAGGGCAACATGACGGTGGAGGAATATAACGTCGAATTCATTCGCCTGAGCCGCTTCGCCCCTTCCCTAATTCCTACTGAAGAAGAGAAGGCAAAAAAGTTCTTTGATGGCCTCAGGTTCGAGCTTCAGAAGTTAATCGGATCGGTCGCGCCCACATCTTACTCCGACGTCCTAGCTGCAGCACGTCGGCTGGAGCACGTTACTCGGAGAGAATCAAGCCTGAAACGTCCCTTCTCCTCCGTACCGTCCAAGTCATCACCAGGGGAATCTGCTAAACGGCCCCAGAAGAGCCCGCCTCCAAGAGCAGCAACTAAGAACCTGCCTACTTGCCATTACTGCGGCAAGGTAGGACATATTGAAAAAGAATGTAGACGCAAGCTGGGGCTCTGCCTGGTTTGCGGATCTGGACAACACTTCTCAAAGGACTGCTCGGAACGTCGGGAGGGAGTTTCGAATCGACCAGCTCCACCTGCAGCTCTTCCAGCTGGGGGAGCAACACAGACAGGGCCTGGAGGAGCCAGGCCACCTCTACCACCTCAGGCAGCAGTGTTCCAGCAAGCTCGTCAGCAAAGGGGTCCCGCTCAGGGACGAGGTCAGGCATATGCACTAGCAGTCCCTGAGGAAGCTACTGCAGGCGAAGTGATAGCAGGTACCATATTAGTAGCTTTAATTCCTGCTGTAGCATTATTTGATTCTGGAGCCTCGCATTCATTTATTGCTGCTAGCTTCGTAGCTACACATAGAATAGCTACCGTACCTCTCTCGAAGATGAAGAGAATTCTAACGGGAGGTAGAATTATCCCGGTTAGTGATACTTGTAGATCATGTTCAGTGATAGTCTGTGGCCGAGAGATGCGAGCCCAATTCTTGATCTTTTCTATGCCTGATTACGATGTTGTACTTGGTATGGACTGGTTAAGTTAGTACCATGCGACACTGGATTGCCGGCTTGGAAAAGTGATATTTAGACCCCCTAGCCTTCCTGAGTTTGAATTTCTTTGAGGAGCTGTACAACAAGGGGTCCAGCCAACTCTTAGGGTATTGACTGTAGAAGAAGATTCAAGTTACCCAAGAGTCATAACGGAATTTGTGGATGTATTTCCCGACGATCTTCCAGGTTTACCACCTGATCGGGAGATAGAATTCATAATAGACCTAACTCCAGGAGCCGAACCTATCACTTCATCGGTATATCGGCTAGCACCTAAGGAGTTAGTGGAGTTGAAAGAACAAGTTGACGACCTTCTGGAGAAAGGATTTATCCGGCCCAGTATTTCACCTTGGGGAGCACCTATACTTTTTGTACCCAAGAAGGACGGAACTGTACGGTTGTGCATTGATTACAGAGCCCTTAATGCTGTAACTGTTAAGAACCGGTACCCATTACCACGCATTGATGACTTGTTTGACCAATTAAGTGGTGCTAGGGTATTCTCAAAGATTGACCTTAGATCCGGTTATCACCAGATTAGGGTGAAAAAGGAAGATATCCCAAAGACGGCATTCAGGACTAATTATGGACATTATGAGTTCCTAGTAATGCCGTTTGGTTTAACCAACGCACCCGCCGTATTTATGAGTTTGATGAACGGAGTCTTCCATCAGTACTTGGATAAGTTCGTGGTGGTATTCATTGATGATATCCTAGTCTACTCCAAGAACCACGAAGAGCACGAGGAACACCTAAGAATTGTGCTAGAAATTTTGAGAAGGGAGAAGTTATATGCCAAACTCAGCAAATGTGAGTTCTGTATGGACAAGGTGCCATTCTTAGGGCATATTATCTCGGGTAAAGGACTGTCTGTGGACCCAGAGAAGGTCACTGCCATAGAAACCTGGCCTACCCCTACCTCGGTTGCGGAAGTGAGAAGTTTTCTTGGACTTGCTGGGTATTACCGGCGGTTCGTAGAAAATTTTTCAAGGATCGCAGAACCTATGACGAAGCTGACACGGAAGGATCAGGAGTTCATATGGACGGAAGAATGCCAGAATGCCTTTGAAGAATTGAAGAGGCGTCTAACAACAGCACCAGTCTTGACTCTTCCCTCAGGGTCAGGAGGTTTTGTTGTTTATAGTGATGCGTCTGGTAGTGGACTAGGTTGTGTCTTGATGCAACATGGCAAGGTTATCGCTTATGCATCGAGGCAGCTGAAGGTTCACGAGAAGAACTACCCAACGCACGACCTGGAGCTAGCTGCAGTGATTTTTGCATTGAAGATCTGGAGACATTATTTGTATGGAGAGAAGGTCGAAATATTCACTGATCATAAGAGCTTGAAGTATGTTTATACACAGAAGGAGCTCAACATGAGGCAAAGGCGTTGGCTTGAGTTGATGGTGGACTTTGACATCGATCTGCAGTACCACCCGGGGAAAGCAAATGTTGTAGCCGACGCCCTCAGCAGAAAACCCTCGGCTTATTTCTTAATGGAGCAGCCTCAGCTGTTACAAGACTTGCAAGATCTTCAGATAGAGGTTGTTCTACCTGGACAAAATAGTTTGCTGGCTAACCTCGAAGTGAAGTCATCGCTGGTGGAGAGAATCAAGGAAGCTTTGCCTAATGATGCCAGATTCCGAAGGCTGAAAGAGAGAACCGAAGCAGGCATGCAAACGGGACTTCGCATCCACGAGGACGGGACATTAAGGTGCAGAAATCGCCTATATGTTCCGAATGGAGAATTAAGGCAGGAGTTGATGACAGAAGCACATAGCTCCATATACTCGATTCATACAGGAGGGACCAAGATGTACCGGGACCTAAGACAATATTACTGGTGGCATGGAATAAAAAGGGAGATTGCTCGATTTGTGGTAAAATACTTAGTCTGCCAGCAGGTGAAGGCCGAGCACCAAAGGACTGCAGGTATGTTGCAGCCACTTTCCATCCCTGAATGGAAGTGGGAGCATATTACCATGGACTTCGTCACTGGATTTCCAAGAAGCCCTAGTGGAAAGGATGCAGTATGGGTCATCGTGGATCGGCTCACTAAGTCGGCTCACTTTTTGCCGTTCAGAGTCGGACAATCCACGGAAGTACTAGCCGACATGTATATGCGACAGATCGTAAAATTACATGGAGTACCGGTTAGTATTGTATCAGATCGAGACTCGAGATTTACATATCACTTCTGGCGAAGCATGCAAGAGAGTCTCGACACCAGGCTCAAGTTCAGTACTGCCTATCATCCCCAGACAGATGGCCAATCAGAGCGCACAATTCAGATCCTGAAAGATATGCTGCGATCATGTATACTGGACTTTGGAGGATCTTGGGAAGATCATCTACACTTAGTGGAGTTCTCCTACAACAACAGCTATCAGGCAAGCATTCAGATGGCACCTTTCGAGGCATTGTACGGAAGGAAGTGCAGATCGCCAATATGCTGGAGCGACGTTGGCGAACGTCAATTGCTGGGCCCAGAGTTGGTAACGGAGACAGTGGAGAAAGTAAAACAGATTCAGAACCATCTCCGTGCATCCTAGGATAGACAGAAGCATTGGGCCGATGTACACAGACGACCCCTGGAGTTCAAGGAAGGAGAGCATGTATTTTTGAGGATCTCGCCCACTAGAGGTACTATCAGATTAGGCAGCAGAGGCAAGTTAAGCCCAAGGTACATTGGGCCATTTGATATCTTGGAGCGCATTGGTGAGGTGGCTTACCGTCTTGCATTACCTCCATCCTTAGAGGGAGTGCATGATGTATTCCACGTCTCATAACTGAGGAGATATGTGACGGACCCAAGTCATATAGTGGATCATTCTGAGATCTCGGTGGGACCTAGCCTAAGATACGAGGAGCAGCCAGTGGGTATACTCGACACCAGTGAGAAGACACTGCGAGGGCAGACAATCAGACTGGTTCGGGTAGCTTGGAAACAGCACTCTCCTGGCGAATCGACCTGGGAGAGAGAAGATGTTATGCGCCAGTGTTATCCACACTTATTTGCTGATACAGGTAAAACCTGAGCATTCTTTAATTCTGTAAAATCTTGCCTTTATAGTTTACCCTTCGATTGCGAGGACGCAATCCTCTTAAGGGGGTAGATTGTAAACACCCTAAATTTTCATATTTTTTAAAATCAATTTTGGGAATTTTCTGTAATTTTCTGGAATTTACATAGGTTCTGTGCTGATTTTATAATTTTTAATTACTAATAAATAATATTAAAATGTGATAAAAATATAATTTTATGGTGTAAAATAGAAAACCGGACTTAGGGTAATTTTCTGGGATTTTATTGGGCTTCAGACCTATTTTTAAAAGCCTAAAAACTATTTTCCTACTTAAATTATTAATTATTATTATTATTATTATTATTATTATTATTATTATTATTATTATTATTATTATTATTATTGTCTTTATTATTATAGAGCCTGGACCGGCCCAGTGGGCCGAGCCCTTTATTTCAAACCCAGCCCGGTCACCCTAGCGGGTCGGGCGGGTCCGCTCACCCGGAGCCCGCCGCCCGACCCGACCCGCATGCCCATCTCCCTTTCCCCACGCCTGCCCCCGCGTTTTCCGGCCGGATTCTCCGGCCACGTCGTCGGAGAACTGCCCCTCTACCCCACGACCTCCCCGCGGCCCGCCTCTTCCGCCACGACCCTTCCCCGAGCCTCCCTATAAAACCCCCTACCCCTCCGGTCCTCCTCTTCCCTCATCTCCCCCTCTGAACCCTAGCTCCGGTCACCTCCCCCTAGCTCCGGCCAGCCGCTACCCGCCTCGATCCCCTAGCCCAGTCGTCGCCGCCTCCGGTCCCGTCCGGCGAGCCCCTCCATAACCACCACCTCCGCCTCCTCCCTCTTCCTTCCCCTCTCCTCCCAGCGCCGGCCGCCGGCCTCCCCTGGCCCATCTCTGGCTCCCCGAGAGCCGCCCAGCCCCTCGTCGAGCCTCCGCCGCCCTGAGCCGCCCTTCCCCGGTGAGTCTCGGCCGAACCCGACCGCGGACACAGACCCGGACACAGTGAACCCTAGCCCTAGCAGTGGACACGTGTCCAGGACACGAGTCGGACACGGCAAACCCTGTTTCGAGGAGCCTCGTTCAGGTACCCGTAACTTTTTGCTCGTAGCTCTATTTTCGATTCTGTAAATTGTATTACGAAGCCTGTATGACCCTCTCGGTGCCCGGATAAACCGATCGGGGCATCGCGTCCTGTGGTGATCGTACACCGCGATCCAAAAACAGGAAAAACCAGACCCTGTTTTACCCCGGAACTGAGTACGCCCCGCCAAACGGGATGACTTGGTCGCGTGCGGTCTTCACAGATATGTGCGCCTCGTCGATACGGAGGTGTGGGATTTCGCGGAAGCTGATTCGGGTGTGCGTGCACACCGAAATCAACGCGTATCCGCAGACATCGCCCCGTATCCGCCTTTTCTGCAATTCACCCTAACTTTGTGCACACACGTCAGATCGAGACGAAATTTGTGCCATCGGACTCGTAGCGATACGCTGGTCCTGTGGGTCAAGTTTGGTTCGATTCTGAGAACGTTGACGAAATCGCGTGTCGTGGGCCCCATAGGCCCCACTCGACGGGCGATTTCGTGATCGGCTCATCGGAATTCAAATCTGAAAGTTCCGTTGGGTTTGTATCAGCGTTCCTGACCTATTGACACTAAGTTTGGTGAATTAGAGACCGTTGACCCTGACACGTTTTTCGGTGCAAAGCGGGCCCACCGGTGGACCCCGTTTTGGCCCGAAACTGCCGTTTTTGCCCTTGTCTCCAAATTGGACCCAAGGACAGACGTTCCTAGCTATTTGACACCTTCTGAGCGTGATGGTACTATTTATTTCAGCTTTCAGAGGCATCTCGGGAAATTTCCGAAACCAGGACCTAAGTGGAATTCAAACATCAGGCAAGTGCACCTTGCCAAACTTACAGTCTTTATTTTTATATTTCCTGTAATAATACTTTGCTGGATGTCTTGTGTAAATTCATATAAACTTGTTTAAACTGCTTAACCTAGGAAACGCGTGACGTACCTAGTGTCCGATCATAGTCGGGTGCCAACACCGTACGCGGCATTGGGTTCGTCATTTAGAGATGGATTTATGATCCCCTTACTTTTGTAGTTAACCTATCAAGTACCCTACAACCCAGGACACCTGACACTATCATGGACAAAATCCTCCTGAGATCTTCGTGGTGATTCTGTATAGGATACAGGACTTGACAGAGTTATTTCATTTATAGACAGTATGACTTGTTGCATTAGCTATAATCCCGCTGACATGGGCATAAGACGTTATGGTCATGACTTGCGTAATTACATTGGGTGAGGAGAGACACGCAGGCTACAGGCTATTCTATATATATATCTACTATTATTGTGAGATTGTAGACTCTCCAGCAGAGCTAGACCCTTTACGTGTTATTACTGCTACCGGCTCCCCGACACAGAGCTTGTAGCGGTCTCAGCCTGAGTACTAGTGTTGCTCTCATTTGCATATCACATAGATGGTTACATAGTTTATCCTGCTATTTTAATTAATTTAATTGTACTGCTTTTATTTGGCTCGTTTTATTTTGTGCCTTGCTATGTCCACTGAGGACCTGGAATGGATTATGTCCCCAAGTTTAGCTGAGGAGCAGTATCCTGAGGTATACGGGACCGGAGCTGAAGCTATTGCTGGAGCAGAACTGAACCCTGAAGACGAGGTGACTGCGAAGACTTCTCCTGAGTACCTGTTTCCGTACTCAGTATTTACTTATGTTTATCTCTTTTGTTCCTGGCCTATAGAGCCAGTTTGTTCAGACATAAGTCGGATTGTTTCTCCGACTGACTTGCTGTGATTATTGTTGCTACTTATTTCCATTTCATTATGCAGATTATTCTTTATCTTTATGGATGAGATTAGTGTGACTTGTGGTAGTAGACCTTATTTACAGCTTAAGTATGCCCTGATGGTTCCATTAAATTGGGTTATCCATCGGTGCGTACTGCTGGCCATTGCCATGTGTCCAGTCCCTCGATATTTTAGGACTAGGGCGTGACAAATACGTTTGCTTTTAATGCAGCGTAAAGTTGTACGAGGAACTCGAATGAACCTGTCAGACAAAATAGTGAACCTGACTCCTGACAAAGAGTACTGCACGACGATCGAGAGGACGGCTGTAATGATAATTCTGCACAGAGGCCCAGACTGTCGTTTAGTGTCATATCCTTGATACAAGTCATTTTTACGCATTCAAGGAATACGCTGCCTATTCTACACAGGCAGAGATAAATTTTTTTGCTCAAGATGAGACAAAATCAGATGCCACATCAAAAGTTGTCTCTCGTACAGAACTCGAGGCATATCTCTGCAGTTAATACGCGAGATGGGGGAAGATCTCTGTATTTAATGCACGAGATTTTGTTCTATTTTTAATGACTGGGAGAGCTAAAACTAGAGCTAATACACTCACATCACCATCCTGGCATTTAACGCCAACCAGGCTATTTTAAACTATAGGAGTACGCCGTATGCTATCTCCTCAAAATACACCAACCAGACTATTTTCAACTATAGGAGCACGTCGTATGCTATCTCCTCGAAATACGCCAACTCAGGCTATATTTGCAAAGGTATATGATAAAGTTATTTGGCCCAGAATACGCTCAAGACCTCAGTCGTGAAGGATAATTGGCTAGTTTTACGCTGGTTATCTATTATTCATGCAGCATCGAGTTTTACGTAGAATTTGGCTTTTACGCCAACAAGACAGCTATTTGGCTCTTACGCCAACAAGACAGCTATCTGGTTTTTACGCCAACAAGATAGCTATTTGACTTTTATGCCAATAAGACAGCTATTTGGCTTTTACGACAATAAGACAGCTATTTGGCTTTTACGCCAACTAGACAGCTATTTGGCTTTTATGCCAACAAGATAGTTATTTGGCTTTTACGCCAACCATCTCTACGCTAGGGGCAGTTACCTACGTGTCTTGCATGCCGTAATCTTCGGGAAGCAGTTATACGCGTTACCTCATAATGGGACATGCGTCACACACGGATTCAGGAGATTATTCAGATGTGGGTAGCAGTTATTATAACCGCCGCGTAAAGAGTGCTACTCTCTCCACAGTTTGGCTTCTACGTCGACGGGACAGTTACTGTGACTGAGCTCTATAAATAGAGGCCCCTAGTTACAGAGTAAAAAGGGGTTCAGAAAAGAGAGAGAGCACAGGCAGAGAGTAGTGATTGACGACTTTGACAACGAGAATCCAATCCCTCCTGCAATATTTGAAGCTTCTTTTTCTTCTTCTACAGGACTTCTTCGTCATCGTGTGGTCCAAGGGACAAAGTGATCGACCGCAGATCAGACTCCTATAACAATTTTTCCCCATAATCATTTTTATTGTACTTAACATCCTCGTATAGGATTAATTGTACTATTTTTTTCTTGTTTGTAAACAAAGAAAGGGTTTCGTATAAACCTAGTTTTATTTCTTTCGTTTATCATCAAACAGTCCCAAATGCTTTCTCAAGATATTCTGGAGACCAGCTGTACAAAATAAAAATCTGGTAGAATATCAAAAGTACATGATAGTGATCAACTGGAGTCTGATTTAATACAATAATGTAAGAAAAACTAAATGTCCAGACGTGCCGGCTAATAGGTGTCGATGGCTAAACACCAAAAGATAAAATATACAATGGCGAGAAGGAAAGAAGAAAACCTACTCGTTGTCCTTTGGGACCATATTCCGGGTATGCGCCATGAGTCGGGGGAAAGTCCTCGGGTGTTAGATCGAAACCTGACTATGCTAAACAAGTGGGGTTAGACCCCAAATAACAAGTACCACAAAGGAAGCACGAAATAGAGAAACAAAAAATCCAAACAATATATAATAATATAGGTTCTGTGTCATAACTTAGGTCCATGGCATATCCTAGCACAAAGGCCCAACCTTGCAACCAAACAAGGACAAGGGTTGAATCCATCAATTTATGATAGTCTATTTTCCTAGGCTACTAACCGAATAATGCATTCACAATCAAGTCAAGTTAATAAGATCAACCAATCACTTGTACGGCTTGCTAATTATGGAGTCTGAGGTTATCTCAGAATAATGCATAATAGGTATCCTCAGATCATGCCATTGCCGAACATGAGCTAACCGAACCAAATAAAATAATTATACTGCAATTCATGAATTGTATCAATTCTTCGTTGGGCCACTGCGTTAGATCACGATGTTAGTGGTTTCAATATTCCTATAGTGAAACAGTGGCTCGGCATTATTTATAATAGGTCAGATACTGCACTCCACTAAGGTAGATGATATACAGTATCTGTGGTGGCTAGTCCACATCGTACTTAGAATGAATCTCTATGGAAAGGTTTATTGGCATGATCTCGGGATACCATTTTCTCCCAATATTACTATCACTTTTAGTTGCTTAATTAACCCTATATTTTTTTTGAAATCTCAATGCATGGCTACATGAGAATTTTTCTTAAGATATCGTACAAAGTACATATATGCTAGATACGAATCCATAGAAGTTTAATCTGGATTCACCCGAGTGTGTATGCAATATTCAATAAATCAATATCCTAGCCATGTTCTGGTACTTGACTCGCATATCATGCCCTTGTTGGGGGAGAAATATATTTATAGTATCAAGTGTTCAGGAATTTTGAGGCATTCTCGATGCACAATCCAAATATAAATCGCTTAACACGTAACACAGTATGTCGTACCTCGGTGCACAGGTCATGAACAATATTAAACAATGATTGTATCAGCACGTATACGATATTCGAGTCCAATTACCAAGATCATAAACATGAGTTCTAGCACAAGGTCGGGTTACTAAGTCCATTCTCCCCTAGAATCATAACCCAAGCAATAACCAGGATAAACCACAATAGAGGATGAAAAAAATATTCTAAATATAATAAATGATCCCAATAAGAAAATACTATGTGTACTGTCACTCCCCATTCCTAATATACATATTTGGAACATATTAGTTTTCCTGCTTATATTAATTGTTGCTTGCATGGTAATTAGGTTGCATGTCATAAAGACTAGACCCATTCTTGGGTTCAACTAGAGTTATGGTTTAATTGTTGGATTGGTTTGGTCATAAGTGAACCCATGGTCTAAACCTCAACCCTAGCATATATAAGTTAACTTCTTTCTCTCTCTTCCCTCATTCTCTCTCATTTAGGCAAGTACACATTGCACTATATGGAAAAATATCTTAATTTTTTATTCTTGCTCTTTTCTTACATTTTATTAGTCTAATATGTGTACATTATAATTCTAAACACTTTTAGTACTTTGAGTTTTTGGTTTTAATGGGTGGATTTGAGTAGATCTACATTTGAAATTTAGAATTTTTATGGGTTTTTTGCGTTTTTTTATGGTTTTGATCTATTAAAATATAATATTTTAGAAAACCAATTTTGGGGTTGATGGAGCACTTCATTTTGAGCATTTTGGCTTTTGATTCACTTGATTCGGGATTAAAATAGGGTTTTTATGAAGAAAATAATTTTTAAGATTTTTGGAGTTTTTGCCATGGCCGAACCTGCTGTTTGGAGAAGACAAAGTCTTCATGCGGCCAACGAGTTATCCGACCAATAGTGCTATGCGGCCTGAGTGCTATGCGGCTTGAGCTCTTTGCCGCATACTGACCAGCATGCGTCCATCTTGTTGGATGCATGACCGACCATTACACAAGTGTTCTTGAGCTAATCCTTGAACCCCTTATGTTTTCACTCACTGAAGGAATGGGAAATTCACAAAGTCCAAGAGACCTCCATGCAGCATTGACCCATATGCGACAAGCAGGAATATGCGGCAAGCAGAGTATGTGGCTACTTTCCCTTGGACGCATGATTTTGAAACCTTGGCACATCTTTCTATGGTTTTATCTTTTCTTCCTGAAATACTTTATGGCTTGTCACATCCATCACTTCAGTCACTCATCTGACATATATTAAATGCACGTCACTCAACACTTGTCCCAAGGAGTGGACTTTATACTAAGCCCATGTTGCACTGACCCTTATACGACCGACTTCCTATGCGACACCTGTCGTATGCGGCACTGACTCTATGCGTCCCTGATCCTCATGTGACCTATGTGCATATTTTCTTATTTGCTTGGTTTTAATTCTTTATTGAACTTTTGTGACTCCATGTGTGATTTTAATGATTGCTAATGTATGTGAGCTACGTGAATATGTCTTAGACCTAACTATGTGCTATAACCCATGTGATTTACCAATGTTTGGTAACTTGACTCGACTATTGATATCCTGCTGATACACGTACAATGTGCTATATATTCCTACATGCTAAGTGTTTCTAGGAGATTATGTTACATATTTTATACTGAGTTGTGCCTACGTGCTAAACGACAAGTGATATAGCAATTTCCTCCAACATGGACATGATAGTTGGTCAATAACCAAGCGTGGCTAGGATTCGTTTGACTGTTGCACTACACTGGGGTGAATCCAAGTGGAACTGCAAAGTAATAAAGTAGATTCGTATCTAGCATGCCCGTACTATGATATAACATATAAGGGGAGTAACATGTCACCACGCCTTGTGATTCCAGTTATCTGTATATTTAACTAGGCAACTAAAACATATAAAGCATTGGGAGGGACGGAATCCCGAGATCGTGCTTAACTATCCACCTCAATAATTATATGGGAGTGAAGGATGGCCCTAATGGATATTGTTTAAATTCTCATTAGTAGATAACAATATCCGACTATTATATTATACCATGTGTTCTATGCGATCTTAGCACGGTGGCCTTACGAGGGACCGGTGCATACTACTATGTTCTATGTGGCGATTTATGGCTCGGTTAGCCCCTGCTAGAATATGGTTCCATCTGAGGATTCCTATTATATGCATAATACCTTTAGGATAACCCAAACTTCACTTAGTAAGACGTATAAGTGATTGGCCGATTATGTAACTGAGTTTGTTTGTGTATTATATCTGCTGTCAAATAGTTTAGGGACATGGACTATCATGGTGCGATGGTCTAACCCTTGTCCTTGTTTGGTTGTAGAGTTAGATTATTGTGTCACGATAGGCTATGAACCAAAACTATAAGACAACTATATATATGTATCTATTTCATAACCTGGTTATATTTCTTCATCTGTGCTCATTTGTGTTACTTGCAATTTGGGGTCTAACCCCACTGGTTTTGCATGGCCAGGTTTAGAGCCAGCACCCGAGGATCAAGTGTACTTTTCTCTGAACCATGGCGCGTACCAGATGGATGGCTACTAAGGAAAATGAGTAGGTTTTTTTTTTCCTGCTCGTTATTGCACATTTTACTCATTTTGGGCGTTTATTCACCGACACTTGTTAGCCGTAAATCTAGATATTTAGTTTCCTTCCATGATTGCAATTAATCAGACTGCAGCTGATCATGGCTATGTACTTTTGCTACTCTGCCAGCTTTCTTATTTTTGCAGAGCTGGTTTCCAGAATGTTATGGCAGGGCGTTTGGGATGCCTTAATTCCTTGTCATATATGTTCTATGTTTACTGTTCTTACTTGACTAATTGAATAGATATATTATGTGACCCTAAGTGACTTGCTTGTAGTATGCACCCCCTTGTCTAGTTACAGCCGTGACCACCATACGACATCCTATACCTTGTACAAGGGATATGGCAATGTCCGTCTCTGTATTCCTGTATTGGGGCGTGATAAGGTTTTAGCAGTGGCCCATGCAGGTCTGTATTTTTAGACTTGTGGGGTTTTACAGTTATAGGAGTCTCAATTAAATATGTCTCCTTTGATATCTTGTTCATCTTCCTTGGTACCAATGCTTGAACTATTAAAATGGCTTACCTTATTGATCCTTTCCGTCCTGTACTTAATATTTTTTGTCCTTTTATTTAGGGCTTCTTCAGTTGCTGGAGCAGCAGGCATGTAAGGACAGTGTTCCCCTGGGCAACAATGGGAGGTCACACCTGTTAATAGTCAAATTTGAATAGAGCCAATAGTTGAACAAGCTGGCACAGTAGAACCAGAAGTTGGATATGTTGAGCAACCCCCTGAGATCCCAATACTCCCAGTGGTACCAGAAGTACCAGCGGTACTTAAAATACCGGCATTGCTGGAGATACTCCCGAGAATGATGGCTACGCAGCAACACTAGATGGCGGTACAACAACATCAATAGTTTCAACAACAAGAGCAGAATGTCTTGTTGTGTCAAGGTTTACAGACGGCTCTGGAAAGAGGCGGAAGGACTGATTCGGGGACGTCGGTTAGATTTTGCCGACTTAACCTAGGGTACTTCGATGGCACGGGGGATAGCATCATAACAGATGCCTGGTTGCAAGATATTGAGTTTATTCTAGAAGCAGTAAGGGTTCCGACAGATGAATAAGTTGATCAAGTTCGATTGCAGCTTCAAGACCTTGCCCTTGACTGGTGGGCGTCAGTAGAGGTTGGCTTGAGGTGTCCTATCTCTTGGAATAATTTTAGTGCTCGATTTTGGGCTAAGTACTTTGGAGTCGTTGCACAATATGAGCTCCAACAGAGGTTTATCTATCTCAAGCAGGCCGATAATACTGTGTATGGATATATAGCCAAGTTATGTAGGCTGAGTAGATTCGCTCCGACTATGGTGGCTACGGAGTCGGATAAAGCAATAAGGTTCCAGCAAGGATTTTATCTCAAGATTTTATAACTGGTAGAGGGGCACAACTACGAGATTTATGAAGAAGTACTGATAGCAGCTCGGAGGCACAAGCTTACCATGTAGAGGTTATCGGCAGGGACAGGAGGCCAGAAGAGGTCTCATGCTCAGAGTGGAGGAGGAGGTGGAGGAGTACCTTGGACATCAGTACCATCACTTGGCGTCGCATCCTTGATTCAGCGCCAAGTAGGGCGGCAGTTTTGACGGTGAAAGTACTGGCTCGGCAGCAGCCGAGACAACAACAACAGCAACAATACAAGGGAGCACCAGTGGGTTACACTTACTATGGCAAGGAAATCCATACTAGAGATATATATAGTGAAGACAATGGTTTGTGTATAAGGTATGGCAGTCCAGATCACCAGATTGCCAATTGTCGGATGATATAGAGGCCAGGAGGGCTAGTCCAACAGTTACCAGTACTGCCAGCGCCAGGAAAAGTCTAGTAGAGAGGGCCATCAATAGCAGTGAATCCATTAGCTCAACGTTCGCTACCGACACAAGCTCAGATGTACTAACAATAGCAGAATCAGTAGTAGGGCCAACAAAGGCCACAACAGCGTGTCCAAGGGGGGCAACATCGAGGAGTCCAGCAGGACAAAGGGTAAGCTTTCACTTTATCTCTGAAGGAGGGTTTGGCATCTGGAGACGTGATGGTAGGTAACATCTCTGTTGTATCTTATCCTGCAGTAGCATTATTTGATTTAGGTGCATCTCATTCATCTATATCTGCACGATTCACAAACGCAATAGATTGGAGTCTGAGGCGTTGCCAAAGAGGTTGAATATACTCATTGGTAATGGGCTCGTAGGAGTTAGTAAGGTATGTATAGCGTGTCCGGTAATAGTGTGCGGGCGTTCACTACCAGCACGGTTAATTAAGTTCCCTATGGATAACTTTGACATTATCTTAGGTATGGACTAGCTGAGAGACAATCATTGTACGATAGATTGCCATAAGGGTTGGGTATTATTTAGTATCCCGAGCATAAAAGGTTTCTCCTTTGACAGATCTATAGGAGACCAGCATGAAGAGAGGATCGCAGCGACATCGATAGTAGAAGAACAACTTCTCGATATAGTCAATGAGTTCTTAGACGTCTTCCCAGAAGAACTACCGGGTTTACCCCCAGTATAAGATATTGAGTTTTTGTATAGAGTTGATCCCTGGAGCAGGGCCAATATCTTGTAAAGTTTACCAAATGGCACAATCAGAACTAGACAAGTTGTACCAACACGTAAAAGAGCTGAAGGAAAAGAAGTTCATCCGAACTAGTGGATCGCCTTGGGGAGCGCCAATGGTTCTAGTGAAGAAGAAGGATGGGTAATTACGGTTATGTATCGATTACAGACAAGTTGCACCAAATGGGTAATCACGGTTATGTATCCATTACCAAGAATCGATGATTTATTTGATCAATTGAGCAAGGCCAAGGTTTTCTCCAAGATCGATCTTCGATCAGGGTATCATCAAGTAAGAGTTCGGGAGCAAGACATACTCAAGACAATATTTTGGTCATGATATGGGAATTATAAATTCTTAGTTATGCCATTCGGACTGACTAATGCTCCAACGATATTTATGAATTTGATGAACCGTATTTTCATGCCATATCTAGATCAGTTCGTGGTGGTTTTTATAGAAGACATTCTTGTTTATTCCAGTAGCAAGGAGGAACAAGAGGAACATCTTTGGAAGGTCTTACAGAATTTGAGAGAATATTAGTTGTATGAAAAGCTCAGCAAGTGTGAGTTTTGGTTGGATCACCTGTCATTCTTGGGTTACATCATCTCTGAAGCAAGAGTAGCAGTAGATCCAAAGAAGGTTGAGGCCGTAGAGAGTTGGCCAGTTCCTAAGTCAATAGCTGAAGTGCGTAGTTTTATGGGATTGGCAGGATATTACAGAAGGTTCATGGCAGACTTTGTAAGGATTTTAGTAGCGCTGACTCGATTGACGCACAAGAAAGCTAAGTTTGATTGGTCAGCAGAGTGTTAGACAATATTTGAAGAATTAAAGAAGATATTAATTTTAACTCTGATTCTCACTTTCAAGTGGGTTCTGGAGGGTTTACAGTGTATTACGACGCGTCAGGCAAAGGACTTGGATGTGTATTGATGCAACATAGAAGAGTGATAGCTTATGCATCGCGACAGCTTCGAGATCACTAGAAGAATTATTTGACTCATGATTTGGAGTTGGTGGCGGTAGTATTTATACTTAAGCTGTGGAGGCATTACTTGTATGGTTGTCGGGTGGAAATATTTACGGATCACAAGAGCTTAAAGTATGTATCCACTCAGAAGAACTTGAACATGAGGCAGAGGAGGTAGCTAGAAAAATAAAGGACTATGATGTGGAACTTTAGTACCACCCAGGCAAAGAAAATATGGTAGCAAATGCTCTTAGCAAGAGAGATAGTGCATTTATGTTGACATTGTAATGACATATCTTAGAAGATCTTTGAGAGATGGCTGTAGAGATAGTACTTTTGATGGACGTAGGAGTATTGGATAGTTTACAGATTCAGTCTACCTTGGTTGAGAGAATTAAGGCAGCTCATGCGGAGGATCTGAAAGTTCAGAAGCTTTGGACGGAATGTGAGTCTAGTCTCAGGAAAGAGTTGACGATTCATGAAGATGGAACTCTTAGGTTTGGAAACCGTCTCTATGTACCAAGTAGAGATATCCGGTAAGAAGTAATGTCCGAGGCACACAGTTCCCAATATTTAATTCATCCAGGAGGTACCAAGATGTATCAAGACATCAAGCAATATTTTTGGTGGAACTGGATGAAGAGGGTGATAGAACGATTCGTTTCTCGGTGTTTGGTATGTCAGCAAGTGAAGGTAGACCAGCAAAGACCAACATGATTATTACAGCCGCTTCCTATTCTGGAGTTGAAGGGGGAACATATCACGATGGACTTTGTGACCGGTTTACCTAGATCCTCGACTGGTCGTGATACAGTTTGGGTAATAGTAGATAATCTCACAAAATTAGCTCACTTGCTTCTTTTTTGAGTAGGGCAATCCACATAGCAGTTGGCGGAGATGTACATGCAATATATAGTAAGGCAATACATCATCCCAGTGAATATCATATCAGATCGAGACACTCAGCTCACTTCAAAATTTTGGAAGAGCTTGCACCAGAGTTTGGGCACAAAGTTGAGATTCAGTACTGCCTACCATCCTCAAACGGACGGGCAATCAAATAGAACCATCCAGACCTTGAAAGATATGCTGCGAGCTTGTACTTTGAATTTTGGAGGGTCTTGGAAAGATTACCTTCATCTCGTCGAGTTCTCATACAATAACAGTTATCAAACAAGTATTCAGATGGCACCATTCGAAGCATTATATGGGAGAAAGTGTAGATCACCATTGGCATGAGATGATATAGG
The DNA here is from genome assembly GCA_036927795.1 of Iris macrosiphon. Classification (NCBI taxonomy): domain Eukaryota; kingdom Viridiplantae; phylum Streptophyta; class Magnoliopsida; order Asparagales; family Iridaceae; genus Iris; species Iris macrosiphon. The sequence goes on along the minus strand of JAYESA010000004.1, from coordinate 93,485,140 downwards.
TGAGAAAAATATGTTAGGACCAGTGATGATCACGCAGACAGTAGAAGTTGTCAAGCAGATCAGAGAACGACTTCGGGTTGCACAAGATAGGCATCAATATTGGGCGGATCAGCATCGTAGACCTTTTGAGTTTTGTGTCGGCGACCACGTATTCTTGCAGATTTCTCCAACCCATGGAGTCATTAGATTCGGGGTTCATGGGAAGCATATTCCGCGATACGTCGGTCCGTTCGATATTCTCGAGCGGGTGGGCAATATTTCTTATCGTCTTGCCCTTCTGCCTTCGCTACGTGAGGTACACGATGTATTTTATGTGTCTCAATTGCGTAGGTATGTCCGGATCTAGGTCATATCCTCGACCATTCCGATCTAGTCCTTGGTACCGACTTGTCTTACGAGGAATAACCCATATCTATTTTGGACTGAAGGGAGAAGGTGCTCAAGAATCGGACTATTCATCTTGTCCGAGTTGCTTGGGGTCATCACCCTTTGGAAGAGTCGACGCGGGAGCGCAAAAATGATATCCGATCTCGGTATCCGCACATATTCGACTCTAAAGGTATATTCTTTCTTATGCCTTCGTATCTCGAATCTCGCGATTTGTTTACCCATGCTATGTGACACTGCTTTTCTTTATTATATGCTTGAAATTGATTACATTGTATATGAGCTTGTAGTTAGCGTAGTGCTTGTTCTGTTTTCTCTAGCTAGCCTTGGGTTTGACTTTCGGGGACAAAATTTTTCTAAGGTGGGTAGAGATGTCATTCCCTGTTCCCGATATACGTATTTGGAACATATTAGTTTTTTTGCTTATATTAATGGTTGCTTGCATGGTAATTAGGTTGCATGTCATGAAGACTAGACCCATTCTTTGGTTCAATTAGACTCATGGTTTAATTATTGGTTTGGTTATGAGTAAACCTATGGTCTAAACCTCAACCCTAGCATATATAAGTTAACTTCTTTCTCTCTATTCCCTCTTTCTCTTATTTTTCCCCTTCCTTCATTTAGACAAGTACACCTTGCACTACATGGATCTTGATTTTTTATTCTTGATCCTTTCTTACATTTTATTAGTCTAATATATGTACATTATGATTCTAAATACTTTTAGTACTTGGACTTTTCGATTTTAATGGATGGATTTGAGTAGATCTATATTTGAAGTTTAGGATTTTCATGGGTTCCTTAAGTTTTTGGTATTTTTTATCTATTAAAATATGGTATTTTAGAAAACCACTTTTTGGGGTAGATGGAGCACTTCATTTCGAGTATTTTGGCTTTTGGTTCACTTGATTCGGGATTAAAATAAAAATTTTATGAAGAAAATATTTTTTGAAAATTTTGGAGGTTTTGCCATGGCCGAACCTACTGTTTGGAGAAGACGGAGTCTTCATGCGACCAGCGAGTTATACAATCGAGAGTGCTATGTGGCCTGAGCTATTTGCCGTATACTAACCAGTATATGTCCATCTTATTGGATGCATGACTGACCATTACACAAGTGTTCTGGATCTAATTCTTGGACCCCTTGTGTTTTCACTTACTGAACGAATGAGAAATTTGCTAAGTCCAAGAGACATCCATCCGGCATCGACCTATATGCGGCAAGTAGACATATGCGGCAAGCAGAGTATGCAACCACTTTTCCTTGGATACATGATTCTGAAATCTTGGCACATCTTTCTATGGTTTTATCTTTTCTTTCTGACACACTTTATGGATTTTTACATCCATCACTTCAGTCACTTCTCTGACACATATTAAATGCACGTCACTCAACACTAGCCCAAGGAGTGGACTTTATACTAAGCCCATGTGGTACCGACCCTTATGCGACCGACTTCCTATGCGGCACCTGTCCTATGCGGCACCTGTCCTATGCGACACTGACTCTATGCCCTGATCCTCATGCGGCATATGTGCATGTTTATTGATTTGCTTGGTTTTAATGCTTTATGGAACTTTTGTGACTCATGTGTGATTTTAATGATTACGAATATATGTGAGCTACGTAACCATGTGTTGGACCTGACTATGTGCTAGAACCCATATAATTTATCAATGATTGGTAACTTGACTCGACTATTAGTATCCGTGCTAATACACTTACTACGTGCTATGTGTTCCTACGTGCTAAAGTTTCTATGTGATTATGTTACATATTTTACACTAAGGTGTGCCTACGTGCTAAGTAACATGTGATGTAATAAATTCCTCCAACATGGACATGATAGTTGGTCAATAATCAAGCGTGGCTAGGATTCGTTTGACTGTTGCATCATGCTGGGGTAAATCCAAGTTGAACTACAAAGTGACAAAGTGGACTCGTATCTAGCATGCCCGTACTATGGTATGACATAACATGTGACCACGCCATATAATTCTAGCTAGCCGTATGGTTAACTAGACAACTAAAACATGTAGAGCATTGGGAGGGACAGAATTTCGAGATCGTGCTTAATTAGCCACCCTCAATCATTATATGGGGAGTGAAGGCTGGCCCCCATGGATATTGTTTAAATCCTTATTAGTGGATGGCAATATCCGACTATTATATTATACTATGTGTTCTATGCGATCTTAGCATGGTGGCCTTACGAGGGATCGGTACATTCTACTATGTGCTATGCGGTGATTCATGGCTCGGCTAGCCCCTGCTAGAACATGGTTCGATCTGAGGATTCCTATTATATGCATAATACCTCTAGGATAACCCAGACTCCACCTAGTAAGTCGTATAAGTGATTGGCCGATTATGTAACTGAGCTTGTTTGTGTATTGTATCTGCTGTCAAATAGTTTATGGACATGGACTATCATGGTGCGATGGTCTAACCCTTATCCTTGTTTTGTTGTAGGGTTAGATTATTGTGTCACGATAGGCTATGAACCGAAACTACGAGACATAACTATATATATATATATATATTTCATAACCTGGTTTTATTTCTTTATATGTGCTCCTTTGTGGTACTTGCTATTTGGGGTCTAACCCCACTGGTTTTGTATGGCCAAGTTTAGAGCCAGCACCTGAGGATCAAGTGTACTTCCCCCTGAACCATGGCGTGCACCAGATGGATGGCCACTGAGGAAAACGAGTGGGTTTTTTCTTTCCTACTCGTTATTGCACATTTTGTCATACCCCAGTCCCAAAATACGTAGGACTAGAAATACGTAAGCATGCCAGTCGTATGTATATGGAGACTCCAATATATGGAAACCATAACACATACGTACGTTGTAATATGAACAATAATTCACTAGTGGTATATAATCATCACAAGTCACAAGGCATAACTAAATCTCATCCACAGAATCAAATAGAAATAAATAACCAATCTACTATATAACTAAATCTCAATATGAAGTCTCAAAGAATGATAGTCATGTGGAAACAAATCTACTGCCAAACTAGAATATAAGGGAAACCACATAAGAACATATAATGAACAATGAGACTCGAAGAGAGACCTCCTCGAAAGAGAATGGAGTAGCAAGTCCTGATTCGTGCTCCTGTAAATAGTCAAGATCGTCTACACCTGCAAAGGGACCAACTCCTCAGAGGAACGTAACAAGATAAATAGAAGCATGTCAATTTAATACAGTAAAACATGCATAATAGATGGAAAAAATATAAGTACGTTATACTAGACAATCTATATGAAATACATAATGAGGACAACTTTTCGACGTATGGGCATGGGTAGGCTACTCTATCTAATCTCACAACTCACACACACGTCTAGAACATCAGAAATTGATATACCTCAAGGGTAGCGACCAGCACGACACCAAAAATTGACATACCTCGAGGGTAACGACCAGCGCGACACACTACCTAGAGCGTGCTAGATACTACGGTTTACCAGAGTGTTTATAGCCCATACGCCTACTGTTTGTCCTCCCCTCCCATGATACTATGTGTTAAGTGCGTGTCAACATATATATAGTATATACTTATAACTGAAAGAAAATACACATGCAATAAATATATAAAAATATAATAAGCATGCAAAAGTATTATAAATAATTTGGCAAGGTATCTTGCCTGGCAAGAAAGCTGCAAAGTGTAAGCGTCCAATCGTCGGGCACAATGGATCAGAAACTACGGCATCAGAATGAACATCTCCGGATGCTGAAATAAACATCACCAACATTCCCAGAATAAGCGAGATAGCTAGAAAATACTACCTTTTCGTCTAATTTGGACACATGGGCAAAAGGTAATTTTGGGTCAAAGCGGGTCCACATATAGGCCACTTTGCACCGAAAAGCGTGCCAGGGGTAAAGGTCTCTAAATGGGACAAATTATAGGTCAAACAAATTCTAAAAATTAATATGGACTCAACGGTACGTCCAATTTTGGATTTTGCTGAGCCGAACACAAATTTACCCAAAAAGTCAACCGTAGGGCCCGCAAAAAAAGATGGCTTCGTCATCTGTCTCAGAATTGCGTGAAACTTGGGTCACAAGACCAGCATGATACCATGAATCCAATGGCATAAGTTTTGTCGTATTCTGACGAGCATACACTAAATGGTGCGGTGTTTTACAAAAGTCGCGATACAGGGCCTTTTTACGGATATGGAGTGATTCCGACGCGCATACACGTCCAAATCAGTTTTTGAGAAATCTCATACATCAGAACATACCATACGCGCCTTTCGGTGCAATTGGTATGCCACGAGGCGGTCCCGTTTGGCGGAGCGCGCTCCGTATCACAAGTTTTATCATTTTAAAAACAAGTTTTTATGGGTTTTCAACCAAATTTATTTCTGATTCTAACACATAATAAAATAAAGTAATTAATAGGGAATAATCTTGGTTATATGGTCTTCACATAGCAAAAAGAAAATTTATATTTGGATGTTTGTGGTGGAAGATATTGGTCTCTAAACATGGGTGGTTGGACAGTTTTTCTGGAGTTAAAAGTTGTAGTTTTTCTCCAACTTGGTCTCAATTTTTACCTAGGGTTAAGCGTTGTTCGATGGAAACTAATATACAAAGTTGGAAGAGGGATAGGTCATGAACATACCGGTGAAGATGGGGTAGAATTTGGTCGTAAGATGGGGCAGAAAATAGGACGTGAAGTTGGGGTCGTCGCAATCAATTTCTGTACGACGTTCTCATGCGGTCGCGGATGCTGGTCGCGGGGTTCTGGGGTCCGGCAGCGGCGGTGTTGTGGAGGTCGGCGGTGCTAGGTTAGAGTAAGGGTTTAGGGTTAGGGTTTTCGCAATGATAATATATGTATATATATAGAGAGAGTAGAGGGAAAGGGGGGTTACTCGCGCGGGGGGGGGGGGGGGGGGGTCCTCCGTTAGCAGCGGGGGTGACTTGGGCTGGGTAGTTTAGGTTAGTTAGGGGGGAATTAGCTTAGGGCTTTAGATTAGGATTAAGGATTAGGGTTAAGGATTTTTCTATTTATTTTCTCATTTCTACTATTACTAAAATTATTATTATACTATTTATTTATTTGCATATATATATATTTAAGGTATATAAAAATATATTTGTACCCAAATTAAATTCTAAAAATCTATTACAGAGATTTCTAAAATAAAATAGTAGTTTTGTACAATAATTCTAAATGATTAATTTATCTAGGTAATTAAATCAATAATATATATTATCTAATTAACTACGAAATAATATAAATAAATTCCATGATTAATTAATTAAATATAATATTAAAAAAATGCGGGGTTTTACACATTTTACTCATTTTTAGTGTTTAGCTACCGGCACTTGTTAGCCGTAAATCTGAAAATTTAGTTTTCTTACATGATTATAATTAATCAGACTGCCGCTGATCATGGCCATGTACTTTTGCTACTCTGCCAGCTTTCTTATTTTTGCACTGCTGGTTTCCTGAATGTTGTGGCAAGACGTTTGGGACGCCTTACTTTTTTGTTATATATGTTCTATGTTTACTGTTCTTACTTGACTGATTGAGACAATAGATGTGTTGTGTGACCCTAAGTGACTTGTTTGTAGTATGTACCCCTTGTCTAGTTACAACAGTGACATAAAGTCCTGTAAACCCCCTCGATTTATTCTGTAGATAGTTAGGGTGGATTTGGAAAATTTTGGTTTTTTGTAGCGGATGTCGAGGTTTAGAGTGGAGATAATTTATCTGGTATTTAATTTATTTAATTAAAACCCTTGGCGCGCCCTATCATAGTTTAATTATTCGAAGCCCAATATCAGCCCATAAATTCTACCGGACTTTTGTACTTCTGACTTGACTCGCCAAATTAGGCACTGGACTTTTCGTAACTCAAAAATTAGATTTTCGTTGTGCTCTAAATTAATTGCATAATTTTCCGAAACCGTAATCTATATTTAATTCCGTGTCGGACACCTGTGTCATTACCCTCAATTTTGAGATACCAACTTAACCCATTGAGCCGGACCAACTAAAAGGTCCAAGACTGACTCCAAGCCCCCACCATTTTTGGCCTTTGTGTCATTTTCGAATTTTGACCCCAAGTGCCCCCATTTAATTTAAATTCGCGGGACACATTATTTCTATTTAAATCGGGGATACCAACTTTGTCAATCCTATTATTAATCCTTAATTAATTCCAATGCCATTTTAATTACACCCGTGTCTAACGCACAATACCCCCTCACCATGAAAATTACTAAACACAATTTTCTCCATAATTTTTGTGTCACTTTATGTGTTCATGCAATTTCTCGAATTTAAGGGGCTAAGTTGCAAATAATGAATTTGTGTGTCATCACCCTATTGGCCATGAACAATGGAGAGGTCCCAAAATGGGGTCCCATTCTCACCCATCCGTTCACCCCCTTCATGAAGAAACCCACTTTTCTTCATGATAAATCTCCACCCTCCATTTTGAATAGGATCATCACAACCCTCCATCATTTCACAAACTCCTATAAAACAACACCTCACCACACCCTCACAACACACCACCGGCCCTAATCCCAAGGAAAACTCTCCCCTTTTTCTCTCTCCTCCTCCATTTATTTTCTCCATGCAAAGAAGCACCTCCCTCCATTAAAATCCTTCTTCCTCTTCCTTTATTCTTTATTTTTCACCCAACTCCAGCTCATGTTCTCTGACCGACCGGCTACTCCGGCCGACTTCAGCCGACCCGTCGACCGGCTACTCTGGCCGACTTCAGCCGACCGCTGAACAGCTCGTTGTAGAAGCATGAAAAAATACACTTGGAGGATCTACGCAGCCTCTTGATGCAGAGCAGCGTAAACAGAGGCCTTCAGAGCCATCAAGCGTGCAACAGAGCTTTTTTCGCTAAAACACAACGTAAAGAATAAGCTCAAAGGACCATCCGCGTAAGTGCAGTACGTCCAGGCCGCTCCAGCGTAAAACAGGGTTCTTCATCGCCTCCATGGCGTAAAACTTATCCGCTCTCAAAGCAGCGTTAAAGCGTACGAGGAACGCTTCGTCTTCCCCGAAATGAACCTGTCAAGTCACGCAGTGAATCTGACCTCTGACTCCTGACAAAAAGTGCTGCACGGCTACCCAGACGACGGCTGGAAATGACGGCAGACCCCTCGGGACGCGCCCCACAGTATGATGGCGGATCTTTGCATTTAATGCAGAGGATTTGGTTAAAACATCACCGAACCGTCGTTTACTGAAGTCCCCTCAGCGTAAACCGCTCTTTCGCGTACAAGGGAATACGCTGCCTTATTTTACACAGGCAAACATGAGCTGTTTTACGCTCCGCAGTAGACAAACCGCCTGCCACGTCAAAAGCTGCACTTCGTACGAGACTCGAGGCACGTCTCCACGTCTAATTGCACAGAGCGGTGACAGTTTCTCTCAAGGCACGTCTCTGCGACGGATGCACAGAAGGGCTGCAGACCTTCAAAATACGCCTCCGTATTTAATGCATAAGATGGTGGCAAATTTTTGCAAGAGATTTGATTATATCTTCAAAAGCCGTAATTCCGGCTAAGACGTCCACATCAGCACTCTGGCACGGTACGCAGCGGCTTCTACGCCCATTCAGGATCTGTGCTCACGCGGCTTCTACGCCCACTCAGTCTCTACGACCACTCAGTCTCTACGACCACTCGGCCTCTACGACCATTCGGCTTCTATGCCTGTTCATCTTCTATGCCTGTTCGGCTTCTACGCCTGTTCGACTTCTATGCCTGTTCGGCTTCTACACCAGGGTGACAGTCATTTGCCTTCTACGCCAACCTCTTCTACACAAGGGATACCTACCTATGTGGCTTCTACGCCGTGATCTTCGCAGCAGATATACGCATTTTGTCCCCTTAGTTGGACACGCGTCACATGCTCACTCAAAAGGTCATCTATACGCAGGCATTGGTTATTTTAACCGTTGTGTAAAAGGGTGCTGTACTTCCCACTCCTCGATTTTTACACCGACGGAGTGGTCACTGTCATCAAAACTCTATAAATAAAGACCCCTATCAATGGGGAACAAGGTCGACAAATTGGAGGGTCAGAAAATTGGTCAAGAAAACCAATACCAGATCAAAAGGTCAAAAGAGAAAGAGAGAGACCGGAGCTCAGGCAAAGAGCAGGGATCGACGACTTTGGCATCGTGCATCCACCCTCTCCTGCAACCTTCGAAGCTGCTACTTGTCTTCCACGGCACTTCTTCAACATTGTGTGGTCCAAGGGCTAAAGTGATCGACTGCAAATCAGACACCTATAGCAATTTATACCCAGATTAAATAAATTGTACTCCCACATCCTCGTATAGGATTAAATTGTACAAGTTTGTTTGTAAACCAAAGGGCACGGGTTTCGCATAAACCCTGTCATTGAAATACACTTTCGTTCTTTCGTTTAATACCACAAAAAAGATGGCGACTCTGCTGGGGACATCTTTCTCTTCTGATGAGGAAGCAATTGCTCAACACGATGCGGTATCCGTGGGATCCGTGAAGAAGATACTGGTCGTCCAATTCGACCAGTCTGCCTACGAAGACATGCTTCGAACTGGGGGTAGCTCTCACTCTCTCTCCGTCCAAGACAACAGGAAGCTGTGCAAAGTGTGGATGCCCAAGACATCCTCCGCCGTTCCTGTGGACTCTTCGATCTCTCCGATCTCTCCGACCAATAAGGTGGCAGCATTGCTTCCTCCGTGCCCTGCATGTAAAATTCAGTCTCCCGCTACGTGCGGTACAGACAAAACTTTGGGCAAAGCCTCAGCGCTGACCCAGAAGTATCCACTGCGCTCTATGCGTAGGAATCAGTCTCCCGCTACGCGCGGTACAGACAAAACTTCGGGCAAAGCCTCAGCGCTAACCCAGGAGTATCCACTGCGCTTTACGCGCAGAAATCAGTCTTCCGCTACGCGCGGTACAGACAAAACTTTCGATGGTGCCTCAACGCCAAATCGGAGGTACAGATCACGCTCCACGCGCAAGACAACATCTGACCTCTACGGTAAACCAGATGAGCGTTGTGATCTCCGCGAGGGGAAGCAAGCAGGCGAGTATGCAACTTCTCGGCCTTTACGCCAGCAAGGGAACAATCTGCCTACCCTCCGGATTACGCGAGAAGCCGATGGCCGACTGAGGGCCTCTCCAGCTTTACGCCAGTCTGGGCAAGTCTCCAAATTACGCCAGGCAAAGTCCCTCGGCGTAAAACAAGCTCAGATTACGAAAAGGCATCCCTCCAGGGGATTATCCGCCACCCAGATGGCCAATCTGTTGTACACAGATGGCATAGGGAAAACCATGGTGCCCAATCTCCGCATGCCCACTGATGGGAACAGAAGAAATAAGCCTTCGTCTTCTTCCTCTACTCCTCCTGACTTGCGCGCATATCTAATCCAGAAGCGTAAGGAAAGGGGACCTTCCAACATGTCTATTATGCCCCCTAGCGAGCAATATTGTAATAGTCATAAAATTGTGATTGACTGCTGCTGTTCTAAAGCAAAACGGTCAGTTTTCGACCGATTGAGCTACTCTCAGTCTTTCCAGGAAGAGGAACCCGCGCATGCATCTATGAACATGGCTTCACACATACGTAGAGGAGGGTCGAGCTCAAGACGTCATCCCTTCCGGCCCCCGAGCCGAAGGAGATTCAGTGAGCTCCTCAAGAACGCTGAAACCGGAGTGTTCCAAAACACTCACGCAAGGTCACGACAACCAGCTTCGTCCTCTTCTGATTCCGACGCTGGGGATCCCCAAGCCCCCGAATCAGAGGCAGAAAGTGTAGAGTCGACTTCTACAGCGACCTATACTAATCCTTCAATGACACCCAGGGAGATGGGAGTTTATGCCGTTGAAGATGAATACGAGGAAGCTTCGCCGTCAGGGAACGCGGAACAACGCATCACTATACTGGAGACATCTCTGAAACAAATGCAATCCATGATGGAGAACATGCACCAGATGATGCTAACTCAGCACGCAACTGCCATGGCTCAAGCATCAGTCCCGCCAACTCAGATACGTGTGGGGGTGGACTTACCACCATCCAACCTGAGCCAAGAGCCTGCGCTAGATCAAGAGTCAGCAGTTCCTCCGCTTCCTCACTCAGAGAATGCCTTACCTCCCGCTGGAGTTACGATACAACCAACTCCGCACCACTCCATAGCCCCACTTCCGACTGAAAATTCGATGCAGGCAGTACGGGAGTTGAAAGCCCAGTTCGACGCCTTGAAGCACAAAGATCAGCTCAAGAAACTGGGAATCAACCAGCCCTACCCAGCTATCTAGGAGGAGGTCCCTTTCCCGCCGAGGTACAAACCTCAGACTATGGCCCTGTTCGAGGGAAAAATATCACCAATCCAGTACATGAACTATTTCAGTATGATGACGGTGTTGCTACAAGGGAACGACGCCCTCCTCACTCGGGTGTTCAAAGGCTGTCTCTCAGGAGTAGCCTATCAGTGGTACCGTAGCTTAGCGGACAACTGCATTACTTCCTTCGAGGACTTCAGAGCTTTATTCTTTACACGATTCTACGAGGGAGGAATGGACATGTCTATGTCCTCTCTCATCGAAGTCAAGCAGAAGAAAAAGGAGGACGTTCGCATCTTCATCGAACATTTTTGTCAGGCCACCTTACAGATGCCTCTAGGAGTTCCCGACTCTGCATTGGTAGACATTTGCAGGAAGAACCTCCTTCCCGTGATCTCGGTGTTCACAGGACCGTATCAGTTCTATGATTGGCCCTCGTTCATCATCTCGGCAGTAGCCGCCGAAGACAACGGTCGCAAGGTGCGCGACAATAGCATCATGATCTCTGCCTCTGACAGAGGCAAGAGGTCATCTCCTAGCAGCGACCATCCTCGTGGTCCCAAAGGAAAAGAAGCCCTAGCAATCAATACGGCCAGACCAAAGATTGCGGCAACCATGCAAACGAAACCCGGGACTTCCAGGCCCGTCGAAGTCTACTCTTTTGACGACGACGATATCCCTAGTATATTCGAGTGTCTAGTCAAAAGCGGCAAGATCACCCTTCCAGAGCTAAGGCAGCCCCAAGAAGTCGGCAATACTAATGACCCCAAATACTGCGTCTTCCACAGATACGTACACCACCCAACAAAGGTGTGTTACATACTGAAAAGAAAGATCCAGGAGTTAATCGATGCTAAGGCCATCACTCTGCACAACACTGAAAAGACGGTCACGGCCAACATGATCTCTCTGCAGTTTGGCAATCTGCCTCCCCAAAAGATCCCGGACGGCGTTGTACCTATCTCCCGGACAACGATGAACATCGTCAATCTCCCTCCAGCTAGGGATCAAAATCATGACCTGGTACCCCTGACTACCCGGCAAGGCGAGATTATGTGGGTTCATCCAGACTTGGTGTCAGAGCTCGAGAAAGAAACTAAGGCTACTAAGCCTACATCCAAAAAGAGCTCAAAATACAGGCCCTGCCATATGATCGCGACTTCTTCGGCATCGGACGAAGACGAGGTATTTGCTGCAACCCGTTCAGGGAAAGCCTACCTCAATGACTACGGAGCAAGTCAGGAAGGTGCACCGGCGGACGCTCCAGCAACCAAACCTTCAGAGCAGGTACCATCGTACCAGATATCAGTCCTTCAAAACCAACCCCGGCGGAGAAGGGGAAGCAAAAAGAAGTACGCTTTGATAAACCTGTGAAAAACATTCCAAGCAAAGGTTTAGAGAAGCCATACAACTTCGACATCCTGGCCCAACTAGCCAATACGCCAGCCAGGTTATCCATCTTCGAGCTACTCAGGCTCTCCCAAGACACTCGTCTAGCCCTTAGTGAAGCGCTGATGCAGGCGAAGGCATACTTGACCCAGCTCATGTCCCCCGACGAAGAACCACTGGCGTGTCCTCAATGCCACAGTATGATGGAGGTGGTCCCAAATATCACTTTCACCCAAGACGACACATGCGGCTTTGAACGCATGTCTTTCATGGACGGATTCTCAGGATACAATCAGATCAAGATGTATCCTGAAGACGAGAAGCACACTGCCTTCCGGACACCATTGGGGGTATATTGCTATACGGTCATGCCCTTCGGATTGAAGAACGTCGGGGCTACATACCAACGGGCTATGAGTAAAATATTCCATGAGCATTTACGCAAAATAGTGGAATGTTACGTAGACGACATAGCCGTCAAGAGTCGCCTCAAGGGTGATCACATTCAAGACTTGAGGACGGTATTCGAGTTAATGTGCTAACATCAACTCAAGATGAACCCTACGAAGTCCTTTCTGGGTGTATCTAGTGGCAAGTTCCTGGGATTTGTCATCACCGCCAAAGGCATCCAGGTGGACCCCGACAAAGTCCAGGCAAACGTATAAATGCGACCGCCCCGTAATCTGAGGGAACTCCAGGGATTTCAAGGCCGTCTGGCTTACATCCGGTGATTCATATCCAACCTCTCGGGGAGATGTCAGCCCTTTTCTTATCTCATGAAGAAAGGTCTATCCTTCGTATGGGACGAAGCCTGTCAGCAAGCGTTCGAAGATATCAAGCACTACCTCACCAGTTTGCCAGTTTTGGTACCTCCCGTCATGGGAAGACCATTCTTGCTGTACGTTCGAGCGATGGATCATTCACTAGGAGCTCTTCTCATACAGAAGAATGACATGGGTCATGAACAGGCTATCTACTACCTCAGCAGGATGATGGTCGGAGCCGAACACCGGTACAATCCAGTGGAGAAAGAATGCTTGGCTCTGATGTTCGCTATCCAGAAGACGCGGCACTATGTCGTCGGCCAGACTATTCATATCATCTCCAGGATCAACCCTCTTCGAGTACTGATGAGAAAGCCTAGTGCTCTTAATTCCTGACTCGCGACTTGGGCGATGCTATTAACACCATATGACATGGTGTACGTACCGCAGAAGTCCATCAAGGGCCAAGCGCTGGCTGACTTCCTAGCTGTTCATCCGATCCCGGAGGCCTCCAAATTATACGAGGACATTCCCGACGAAGTTGCAGAATGTAATTCCGCGATGGAAAGTAACGCGTAGCAACTCTTCTTCGATGGTGCCTCCAGAACCGGTCCTAAAGGAAACGTCATTTCAGGAGTAGGAGTCGTCCTGGTCACTCCTGATCAGCTCGTCATCTACCGAGCATATTCTCTTAGCGAGCCCTGCTCCAACAATGTGGCAGAGTACAACGCTCTGCTAATCGGGCTCCAAGTAGCCAAAGAGCTGGGGGTCGAGTCCCTGGAAGCATTCGGTGATTCTCTGCTTATCGTCAATCAAGTCAGAGGAATATATGAAGTCCGAAATCTAGACCTCATCCCCTATCACCGAGCAACGGTCGAGATAGCCATGACATTCAAAGGGTTCTTCCTAGAGCATGTACCTCGATCTCAGAATCTAGAAGCTGATGCCCTAGCCAGTCTAGCTGCAGATTTAGCCATCCCTATAAGAAGGCAGGATTCGGTAATCCTTCTTAACAGAGATTTATTCTGTATGAAGAACAACTTTCACATAGAATGCAGCCACGCTGTAAATACAGACCCCTCCAGAAGAGACTGGAGAAGTCCCTTCATAAATTTCGTCGCGTACAGAATCTTGCCGGAGGACCCCAAAGAAGCAGTATCCGTCAAAAGGCGATCATTACGCTTCTACTACGATGCATCTTCACAATGCCTATATCGCCGGACCTACGACGGACTGCTATTGAGATGTCTATCCGAAGACGAAGCACAGCAGATTATCCGGGAAGCTCACGACGGTGTATGCGAAGCGCACCAACCCGGTCCTAAGCTACAGGATCGCATCAGGAGAATGGGCTATTACTGGCCTACTATGATCGCAGATGCAATACGGTATGCAAGATAATGCAGAGCCTGTCAGGTTCATGCAGACTTCATACATCAACCATCTGAATATCTACATCCTACGATTGCATCCTGGCCTTTCGAAGCATGGGGTATGGATATCATTGGTCCTATTCACCCGTCTTCTTCCAGCGGTCACCAGTTCATACTGGCCATCACGGATTACTTCTCCAAATGGGCAGAGGCGATCCCCCTCGCTGAGGTGAAGGCGTCTAATGTGATCAGCTTCATCAAGAATCACGTTATTTATCGCTTCGGGGTACCCCGGAGGATAATTCACGACAATGGGCCTCAGTTCATCAGCCAAGCGTTTCATCGATTTTGCGATAAAAATCGGATACACAATATTGCCTCTACGGCATATTATCCAGCTGCTAATGGTTTGGCGGAAGCTTTCAACAAAACCATTATCAAACTCTTGAAGAAATTCGTCTCTTCAAACAAGAGAGATTGGAATGAGAAGCTGGGCGAATGTCTCTGGGCATACCGCACAACGGTACGAACACCGACAGGTTGCACCCCATTCTCGCTGGTCTACGGAAGCGAAGCAGTTCTCCCCATTGAAATCCAGATCCCGTCACTCAGGATAGCCGTGACTAGTGAGCTGACTCGAGAAAAGAATGACCTGTTAAGGCTCCAAGAGCTAGAAGGATTAGACAATAAATGCCTACAAGCTCAGCAGTGCATCGCACTCTACCAAGCACGTATTTCCAAAACCTTCAATCATAAAGTGAAGGAAAGAGTGTTCAAAGTCGGCGAGCTAGTTCTAACCGTAAGAAGGCCGATGATTCTTACTCACAGAAGTAAAGGCAAATTCCAGCCCAAGTGGGAAGGCCCTTATGTGATCGAGACAACGTTCTCGAACGGCGCCTACAGGATAGCCCAGCCTAATGGAGACCTGTTAATGGCTCCTATCAATGGCAAATTCCTGAAAAGGTACTATGCTTAATCTCCCCTGCTCGAGTAGAATATAGCGAGGATCTCAATTCTGACAAAACTACTTCCAGAACGCAATTAATTGGGTTACATTCTATCATGTCCGTATGACCTCTGAACAGATATGTCCTGCTAAAAGTTTATCGAGAGTTTATCATCAGATATCACTCTCGCCTAAAAAACTATCATTTATATTCCGAAATAATGGGTCACAAAAGTCAGAAAAGAGTCGCTTTTATTTATTCCCAAAAGAGAGCAGAATTACATCTGGGGAAGCAGAAAGAGAAAGGATACATCATGATGGCAGAGTAGTCAGATTGCTAATCAGCCGCTCCAGAGCAGCTATCCTCTCATTTCTAAGAACCAAGGCATCGGCGCGAGCCCGCTCCAGCCATGCCTCGGGGGTATTCATACAGGACAGCTCAGCCCTTGACCGAAGGCAGCCCACGCGGGCAGCTTCTGTACGGTCCAAATCCCGTCGTGCTGCGCTCAGTCGACCAGTCGCTACATCTAGACCCGCCAACAATTGAGAAGCCCACTCCTCTGCCCGAGCAAGTTTTTCCCTCAGCTTGGAGGCCCTCGCTGCATTCCCTTTATGCTCGGATCGGCACTTTGTCTCAAGAGAGAGAGCCTCTGCCACGACAGCTTTTCTTTTATCCATCTCCAGCTCATGTGTCTTGATGGAGTTGTCTAGGCTTTCCAGCTTTGTAGTGAGCCACGCAGTCATGTGGTCGTACCTGGTCTGGACCTCAGCATCGAAGCTGCCCCGAGTCAGCTGTAAGTATTCGTTAATGGGTTGCTCTAAACCATTAACCACCGCCTCCAGGGCGTCAGCTACCCCAGGATCGCCGAGCTCCCTGACAGCCCCGATCAAAAACTGAGAAGTCTTCCTCAGGCGCTCAAAATCTAGACTCTTCGCCAACACCATTGATATCATCGTTTTCAAACCGATGTAAAAGAGGCTGGTATGTTGCTCGGTCAACGCAACTAGATCCGACTGAACGCCAGGAGTGGCCGCAACATCAGCAAGTCCCTCTCCAGGGATAATTGCAGACGAGGTGGCCACAGTCGCCGCCTCGACGCATGGCATGACCGAAGAAGGTGCGACGACAACAATCGAAGTCATCGGCATACTCGCGAGGGGCGAGGTCACGATGACGGGTTCGTCCTCCTCTTGAGACGACGAAACCACTCTGGACGAGCTAGCCCCCGAGGACATTTCTTTCTCGAAGTCGGGCGCCTCCATATCATCGCCAGGAGCCAGAGCAGAGCCAGAAGGCCTTCAACGCTGTGCTCTCCGTGGATGCCATCCCCTGAGAAAAGGACAAGAAAGTTGATATCAGTATGATGGTAATCTTTCTAAAGGAATACATAAAGACGACATTTACCCAGAGCCAACGGCATATACGACGCATCTGCAGCCGATGTAGCTAAACCACACCTTAATGACGCAATACGAACTGTCATACCTGGAGAAGGAGGTGGTCCGACCGACATCGCCAAGAGTTCTGTCAAGCCTTCACCAAGACGCGGTCGAGGTTCATCAGCTGAAATCTCGCCAGACGTGCTCGCTGACACGGCAGGAGTTTTACCCGCTGCTAACCTCGGGAAAGATTCTCCCATCTGCCTTGGCCACACAGGCAATCTCGCTCCGCTACCTGGAGCAGTGGCCATGACAGCAACCTCTAGCGAGGATTCTCCGGCGCTGCCGGCCAGAACTGTAGAAGGTCCCTCTCTAAAAGGCGAGGAACCTCCAGCCAAAGAATCATACCTGATATGGGGAGATGCAGGCTCACTCCCGGGAGCCTCAACACCAAGAATGCGGAGAGGACGAGCAACCGTCTCCTTCCTCCTCTTACGAAGAGAAGCTTCCTTCGGAGCGGAAGCCCGTCGCTTCCCAGAAGAGACTACCAAAGCCCCCGTAGGCGGAGGCACTTCACACCTCGGCACTGACACCAGAGGCTCATCCGGAGTGCCAGACTCCTCACCCTCGTCCGAAGAAACCGAGGGGACTTCGACTCTTCCCCCAGGTTTGGGAGAAGGCACCCTGAAGCTTCCACGCATATCAAAATTGCGATGGAAGGTGTTAATCACCACGTAAAATTGGGCGTAAGAATGAAGGATGCGCAGCTCCGTGGAGGTTGTAACGACCGGCACGATTAAGATTGCCCCCGTGCAACCCATGATGAAATATCGCCACCCTCTAGCTCCATCAATGAGTTCGCCCCTGGACCTGAAGCTGGTGACGGCGTTGCCCACGTACAACTGATCATACCCGAACTGCCTGGCAAACCAACTAGGCAGGTAGGGCTCGAAGAAGCAATGGTCTTCGCTCCTGTACAGCAGATGGGAGGGCCTAATGCAGACCAACCAATTAAAAGCTTCATAAGAAAGATCGGTCTTCTCTCCACCTGAATCCTCAAGCCTCGTCCCTGATTGATTGCGATGTACAGGAGGGGGAGTAGAGGAGCTTCCAGCCGTGGCTGAGGTTCAACACCAGCCGACAGTCTAAAACTGTGCTCACATTCTAGGGAGAGTCCTTGTAATTCAGCATGAATATACCCCCCGAGCTGCTACCGGAGCCAGGAGACATCACCCGGGGATTGTAGAGAATTAACCATCCCATCAAATACAGGTATGGTAATTCCACCCGGGGAAAACTCTCACGCCGAGCTTCATCGATGAGCAATCCATCAGTCATGGCTCTCAGGCCAGCCTGTATACGGCACACCATGGCAGGAAGCAAGCTCGGTCTTACCCCGAACACCAGGCGCACTGTCGGCCACAGGATGTTCCGGTGAATGCGGTCCGCGGATGCAGTACCAGGCACTACTACTCGACGCAGCCATATGGAGAGGAAACCAGCCAGCTGGGCTTCCTTAGACAGAGGCCTGCGACAGTGCCTCAAGTAACTACAGGCCTTAATGCCTTCAGGGTACTTTCCTACCCCCTCGACGAGAATCTGATCCGGAGCTTTAGCCTCCTCCATAAGATCCTCCACGACCTGGGCACTAAGCACGCCCAAACAGTTCACGGGCTCATTCTTGCCCCCCGAGGCTTTCTCCGACTTGGCAGCCCTGGCTCGGTGGAAGAAGAGGTAGGACATCCACTTGGTGGTGTGAGCCAAATCAGAAGGCTCGTTATAAAAAGTGGTGCACGTGAAGTATTGACACATCAGCTCCTGATACACTTCCGCCACCCGAGGGTCCAAGTCCACCAACTCCCGGTTGGTGGGAACATACTCTTCATATGGGGTAACCCCCATCGGCAGTCTCGAGACAACTGCCATCTCATTAAGGGCCAATCCCAGCTCCCCCAGTGGAGTGGCGAAGGTACCGGTGAGCGAAATGTATCGCTCCATCAGTGCCAAAAATAAATTAGGATTGGGAGGCAACCCGACGCTCGTCGCACTCACAGCGACATACAGTCCAATGCCCTCCAGCTCTCTCCGGAAGTGCTTCAAGGCCCAGTCAACTAGGCATGTCCATCGGGAGTTTGTTGGGGCGATCCACCCATTGCACCGAGGATTCTCCTTGGGATATACCCCACCTTGTCCCATGAAGTCGTTGCAGAAGGTCGGCAATTGGATCGGCTGGATCACTGAGCTGTCTTCACTCGGGACACTGCCCGGGCACAGTCTCCTGACAACGTCACAACGCCAGAAGGACGACTGACAAACGACCCCTGGTCAGCTCCTTTCAGATGAAAGATCTTCCCCGGCTTCCCGTGAAGATCAGGAGTCAGCGTCCACGACATCTTCCTGGGATGCGTCGCGTGGAAGAAAGCCGAGATGGGATAATCCTTCGGCATCGTTGGCAGGAACAAAACCAAATTCCCGGCAGGAAAAACCCATGGCTCCCTCTTGGGCTTCGTTTGGGACTGTTTGTCAATCATGTCCCCAAAAAGGAAAGCCGGCTTTATGTACTGCTCCCCATCTACATATGTCAAGGGCTCGCCATTGATCATGCTCAGCAGCGTCCGCTCGCCCTGAGCCGATATCAAAAACTCTCTTCCCTCAGGATACTGGGGTCCGGAGATGGGAAATGCCACGTGGGACAGATCCTCCAGGTAGTTCGAGTACAGCATCCCGGCAGCGGAGCCCATCACCTCGGCCAGTGGAGACTCACCCAAATCAACTGCAAAAGTGCAAGAAAAATATGTCATTACAAATCTTGCACAAACATATAGACCAAAGAAATGACAGTCTGTGCTCTACGCAGGATTGTACAAAGTTGGTTATTTTATGCCGGAAGTCCCCTCCACAAACGTAAAACTCAAATTTTACGATATATGCCAATTTTCGGTAGTCAGAGCTTTTACGCTCAGAACTACAAAAATATGGAGTCTTTACGCTGGCACATTAGAAATGTGGGCGTAAAAGATGAAAATGTCTCCGTGCATCATCTTCCTCAAAAGAGGCTATCAGCACAAAAAATGACCTAGCGTGGTCACGTTCAACGTGTGCGAAGGATTTTTTGTCGTTTTTGTCACCCCAAAGGCTCTACCTCTAAGACCGGGTGCGCTGCTCGTCGGCGGGATACTTTGCTCAGAAGGAAGTTCGCCTTGCCCGACCGAAGACTCCCTCGCTGGGGCAGAAGAATGAGAAGAAGAACCTATGCTCTTTCCCTTAGCGGAGGGGGTTTGTTTCGGCGCCATTTCTGAAGACTCGAAGTGCTCGGAGAAGGAACGAAAAAAAACTCGAACAGTCGAAAGCTCTCTTTCGCAGAAGACAGATAAAAAGTTTTTCTCTCAAAAGCTTGGGATATATATAGAGTTCGGGTCGACTCCTCGAATCCTCGGACGGACTCCTCGAGACCCTAACCAAATCTCGCAATTAATAGTGGGTTATGATTGGATGCTACGTCAACCCACTACCCTTGAAAGACGGACAGTCAGCAAATTCGAAAAGTTTTTCGTGCAAGACGGTTCAGCAGGTTCTACGCTAAAGGAGCTTTCTACGCTCGACAGCAACAGATCTACGGTTTTACGCTCGCAAGCTATAAGTCTATGGTTTTACGCCCGGATGTCTTTGTGCTCGGTAGCTTTTATGCTCGAGAGGCCACAAACCTACGACTTTACGCTCAGCAGATACCAAATCGATAATCTCACGCTCGGTGGCGCTCAGTTTACGCTCAGAAGCAACAGATCCGCAAACTTTACGCTCGAAAAATTTTTCTTTTCAGGAGATACAGATATACAGTTCTACGCTAAAGGAGCTTTCTATGCTCGACAGCTACGAATCTACGGCTTTACGTTCGACAGCTATAAGTCTATGGTTTTACGCCCGAATGCCTTTGTGCTCGGTAGCTTTTATGCTCGAGAGGCTACAAACCTACGACTTCACGCTCAGGAACCACAAGTCTACGATTTCACGCTCGATGGTGTTCTACGCTCACAGGCTACAGATCTCCAGTCCTACGCTAAAGGAGCTTTCTACGCTCGACAGCTACGAATCTACAGCTTTACGTTCGACAGCTATAAGTCTATAGTTTTATGCCCGGATGCCTTTGTGCTCAGTAGCTTTTATGCTAGAGAGGCTACAAACCTACGACTTCACGCTCAGGAACCACAAGTCTACGATTTTACGCTCGATGGTGTTTTACGCCCAGAGGCTACAGACTGATGATTTCATGCTCCACGACTTTCCGCATATTCGAACAGTCCCCAAAGCGGTCAATTGCCAAGAGTTCACACAGAAGATACTCGTTCTTGACCCAGAGCATCCCAAGTACCCGAAGCATATAGAGTTCAAACATTGAGAAATTACTCTTCTCGGGTCCAAAATTGGAGGTTCATCCAGACCCCAGTCTGAATATCTCGTCTGTCAAGATGGCAACTCAGTTTGACAGCCATTTCTCGACCCTGTTCCAAGGGAGTTTCGAGAGATCATTCTTGAAGACGAAGTCTGAACAAAATTTTTGCTCATCAGAAGCAGCAGTTCAGAGCTCTACGCGGTCCCTCAGTCCTAGCAACAAAACAGTTCTAAAGGTTCAACAGGCTTGAACAGCGTTCTATGGACTATTCGTTATGCGTAAAGGACAAGGCCTAATACTCTTTCTATCAGAGTCGGCGTAAAGATTCAGACGTGTCGAAGCTACACATATTCAGACTTCACAGTAACGTATGGCAAGACGATCATAGGCAGAGAAGCAAGACAATTTTATTAAAGATTAAAGTCATGATTACATATGAGGGAAATCCAATCTACAAGGAGGGTTTCCCCATCATCGTCTGAAGATTGCCCAGAAGCTGTTCTGACAGGTTCTCGCTGGGCTTCAATTCTTCATCCATCTTCTCCAGCAGTCAGTTTTCTTTTTCTTTTTATGATTACAACTGAAGGAAACTCCGTCGATAGGAGGGTTTCCCCATCATCGTCTGAAGATTGCCCAGAAGCTGTTCTGACAGGTTCTCGCTGGGCTTCAATTCTTCATCCATCTTCTCCAGCAGTCAGTCAGTTCCAGCAAACTGAATGACATGGCAATGATCAACGGCGAGAGAACGACAGAGTTGGGGCTTGCATAAATTATGCAGATCCCTCGCTTCGTACGCCGCTCAAGCCGGGATAGAGCGAGTCTGTCTGACTCTCGTCACCAGAGGCAACGAGAGAAGACAACACTTACAAGCTGTGTGGTCAAAGATGACCCTTCCTCTCTCCTGGGGCAACGCCATACAAAGTTGCTGATTATCCCGAGCAAGGGAGGCTAAGATATCCTTCCATGATCCATCATTGCAGTGGACACTTGCTCGAAGATGCCGTCTTTTTTGGCTCCCTACATGCTGGAAGAACATGATCTCCTTCTTTCTCAGGTCGACCCGACGAACTCCGGCGATCATCTCTGCATGGTGATGGGAATGAGGGGAAAATAGGTTAACTCCCCCAGCCTTTTTATAGGTGAAAGAGATCACAGCGGTCCCCAATAAATCCGCCATAAAGTCAGCATCTACCGTTTCAACGCTCCATTCAGAAACGTTTCGAGTTACGAGGGGCCGTTCATGCTTCATTCAAAGCGTTTCAAATCCTGAAGAATTTAAAAGCTTTGAAGGGGGTCTTGTAGAAGCATAAAAAAATACGCTGGGAGGATCTACGCAGCCTCTTGATGCAGAGCAGCGTAAACAGAGGCCTTCAGAGCCATCAAGCGTGCAACAGAGCTTTTTCCGCTAAAACACAGCGTGAAGAATAAGCTCAAAGGACCATCCGCGTAAGTGCAGTACGTCCAGGCCGCTCCAGCGTAAAATAGGATTCTTCATCGCCTCCATGGCGTAAAACTCATCCGCTCTCAAAGCAGCGTTAAAGCGTACGAGGAACGCTTCGTCTTCCCCGAAATGAACTTGTCAAGTCACGCAGTGAATCTGACCTCTGACTCCTGACAAAAAGTGCTGCACGGCTACCCAGACGACGAGTGGAAATGATGGCAGATCCCTCGGGACGCGCCCCACAGTATGATGGCGGATCTTTGCATTTAATGCAGAGAATTTGGTTAAAACATCACCGAACCGTCATTTACTGAAGTCCCTTCAACGTAAACCGCTCTTTCGCATACAAGGGAATACGCTGCCTTATTTTACACAGGCAAACATGAGCTGTTTTATGCTCCGCAGTAGACAAACCGCCTGCCACGTCAAAAGCTGCACTTCATACGGGACTCGAGGCACGTCTCCACGTCTAATTGCACAGAGCGGTGACAGTTTCTCTCAAGGCACGTCTCTGCGACGGATGCATAGAAAGGTTGCAGACCTTCAAAATACGCCTCCGTATTTAATGCATAAGATAGTGGCAAATCTCTGCAAGAGATTTGATTATATCTTCAAAAGCCGTAATTCTGGCTAAGACGTCCACATCAGCACTCTGGCACGGTACGCAGCGGCTTCTACGCCCATTCAGGATCTTTGCTCACGCGGCTTCTACGCCCACTCAGTATCTACGACCACTCCGTCTCTACGACCACTCGGCCTCTACGACCATTCGGCTTCTATGCCTATTCGACTTCTATGCCTATTCGGCTTCTATGCCTGTTCGGCTTCTACGCCTGTTCGGCTTCTATGCCTATTCGGCTTCTACGCCAGGGTGACAGTCATTTGGCTTCTACGCCAACCTCTTCTATACAAGGGATACCTACCTACGTGGCTTCTACGCCGTGATCTTCGCAGCAGATATACGTATTTTGTCCCCTTAGTTGGACACGCGTCACATGCTCACTCAAAAGGTCATCTATACGCAGGCATTGGTTATTTTAACCGTTGTGTAAAAGGGTGCTGTACTTCCCACTCCTCGGTTTTTACACCGACGGAGTGGTCACTGTCATCAAAACTCTATAAATAGAGACCCCCTATCAATGGGGAACAAGGTCGACAAATTGGAGGGTCGGAAAATTGGTCAAGAAAACCAATACCAGATCAAAAGGTCAAGAGAGAGAGAGACCGGAGCTCAGGCAAAGAGCAGGGATCGACGACTTTGGCATCGTGCATCCACCCTCTCCTGCAACCTTCGAAGCTGCTACCTGTCTTCCACGGCACTTCTTCAACATCGTGTGGTCCAAGGGCTAAAGTGATCGACTGCAGATCAGACACCTATAGCAATTTATATCCAGATTAAATAAATTGTACTCCCACATCCTCGTATAGGATTAAATTGTAAAAGTTTGTTTGTAAACCAAAGGGCGCGGGTTTCGCATAAACCCTGTCATTGAAATACACTTTCATTCTTTCGTTTAATACCACAAACACTCGCCCGACCGCCTGCTCTCCCCGTGCGGCACTGTGCAGCTCCGATCCCCGCCGGCTGTGCGCTCCTCCCCGACGACTGAGCTTCTCCCCGCCGACTGAACCGACTTCGGCCGGCCGACTTCGCCGACCCCGCGGCGGCTCTGACTACGCAGCCACCAATGCAGCCATTCCCCCACTCCGGCCGTGCCTAACCGCTGCAGCAGCGACTCCTGTTCGGCCAACAACCAGCCACCCTGCGTCTGCTCCGGGGGCCAACTCCACCCGCCACCGTATCCTCCATTAATCCTACCACCACCGGCCTCCTCTATTCGGCAGCAGCGTCAACACCACTGCATTATCTTCCCCTCGGCCTCTTCAGTCGGCCGTCCACCGCTTTGATTCACCCGTTGCACCCACGAGCCGGCCACCCGACGTTGACCCATTCCCGTTGCTACTGTCGACCCCCTTTCTCCGACATCAACTGGCCGCCTCCTCCGCCGACTGCACTCCCACGACTCCGGCCTCCAGCATTGCTGCCATGTCCTCCGCCTGCTGACCGGCTGTCCCCATTCTCCATCGATACCGACCATCCCCGGCGGTTGTCCCCACTCATCTCCTCCACCACCGGTTATCACCAGTCGACCACCCCCAGCCTCCCTGTCGTCATCATCACCACCACCACCATTAGCTTACACCATTGTCGTCATCACCACATGCCATTGCCACCACCACGTCGGCTTCTTCTCCGGCCACCCTCCATCAACAGCACCACCACTTCACCCACCAGCACCACCTTCACCCACCACCGTCGTCAACAACACAGCCGGCCAACACCACCACTATGCTTCGCCAAGGTGAAACACATTCCCCCTCTCTTTATACATTGATATATTTGGTTGGTAAAAATTTTAGTGTAGTATAAATGATCTTGAGTTTTATTGAGGTATGATTTGGGTTTAATGTAGTGTTTAAGGTCGGGATTACATGAAATGGTTGAGAACTATATGCCTGGGTGGAAATTGCAAGGTTAATATTTAAGGCATGTGGAATTATTTTGGGATTAAAATAAATAGGTCATATAATACATGGTTGGTGGAAGGCTAGATTAATTAATGAATGATGGAAAATAAATTGATTAAGGACATGGACACATGATGGATGAAATTGTGACATAAATAATAAAGATAGAATCGAATGCCACATGAGATTTTCAAGGTTTTATACATAATGATATATGCATTGTTGATCTATTAATTGAGTATTAGTCGTGACCCTTAAATGTTGGGCATTTATTAAGGGAGGAATAACAATAACTGAATGTAACTGAGGAGAAGTTTATTACGAAATGATTGATGATTATATATAAGTGAGGGTTAAAATAAATAAATTACTTACTTTGAGGATGATAGTAAACGTACATGGTAATGTCTGTGAAGACCAGGGAAAAGTCGGAGGAGTTAAACATACTTGAACTACTGAACATGGTGATGAATAAAGAAAGATTTAGGATTTGGATTGATGATATGGTACCAATGTTTAATTTGATTAGATGTAACGTACTCCGAGTCAACCTTGGTCAACCCCTAGCGTCTTGTCCCTGTGAGTCGTAGCTGAGACTGAGTTTAGGTATAGATGTGTGTCGTGTCCCTGCTTGACGTAGAATAAATTATTGATTTTGGTTTGTGTCTATCTCTAGGTACTATGAGACCTGAGGACTTGGACGTAGTACCGGATCCCCGTCATCAGCAGCCGCACGCAGGCAAGTGTACCTTGCCACCCTGTATTTCAGTTTACAGATATTTATTGTTTCGTTATGTACATTTTGCACGTATTTAAGTTGACGTTCGATACTTCGCGTCCGATTCACAACCGGGTGCTGACGTTCATCGTAACCAAATATCTATTTTAGTTTAAAATATTTAATTATATTTTTCTGTAATTTATTTAGAATTTTAAGAAATTTATTTAGATTTTTAAAATTATTTAGGATTTATTTGGATATATATAGTCTTAATATTAGATAGATGCTAATTTAGTGTTAATAGATATTAATAAGATTTTATAAATTATTTGTATTATCTTTAATTATATTTAAGATTATAAATTATTGAGATAAATTCAAACTCTATTTTAAATTAATTCAAATCCTGAATTTACTAGGAAAGCAACTTCATGCATATCATATCCTTATTTAAATTCATCATAATCCTATCCAAATTAACCAATCCTAGTCGTATTTAATTAAGTAGTATCCACCATTATAAATACCTCATCCTTCATTTTTTTTCCCCAAATTTTCCTCTTTTTTGTCCAAAAATAGTCAAAATCTGTCATAAATTCAGCCTCATTTTCTACTAGTTATGACGAATTAAAAAGACGATATCTCCTAGCTCCGGACTCCAAACGCGCTCCAGTTTTTTTGTTAGAACAATATCAAGGTTAGTTTTCTGATTATATAAATTATTTTAATAATTTATGAACCTATTTTTCAAAAAATTCTAAAAGTGTCAGTTGTCCGAAATCAGACGCATTTTGGTGTTTTTGAGATTACGGGAGATCCCGAACTCGAAATTATGAGCCGTTTGAAGTTTCAAAAATCTGACATGATAAAATTTCATAAAATTATTTTTACAGAATTTAATATATAAATTTAATCTACTGTAAAATTTGTGCAACGTAGACATAAATAGGAAACCACTAAAAACTGTCATTTGTGCGCCCTTGTGGCCATAACTCTTTACCGACTTGTGATTTTATAAAATTATCGATTTCAATGTTCATGTAGCATTGAAATATATAGGATTTCACACACAAATCCAGGATTTGAGTCGGTTGACTTTTTGGTCAACGGATTGCCTCGATTTGCGTGCTACGAATCACAAATCCTTAAAGTTGACTTTCTTTGGACCAAAATTAGAGCTTAACAATATAATAAGATTAAAATACTATTTTAGGTTATTTTATTCAGAATTAAAATAGATTAAATGGAGGAACCTATTTACCTACTTTTGTAACCTAACTTGTTTAATTTATGTGACGGGTAGATCGGACGATGCCTTGAGTTGGAACTTCATCCTTTTCAGACCAGGCAAGATACCTTACCAAATTGCTTACAGTATTTTGCATGTTTAATTATTTCTGTATATTCATTACATTTCTATATATTTTTTGCATGTGTAGTTTTTTTTCAGTCATTACTATATATTAGATATGTTGACACACACATGGCACTTAGTATCATGAGAGGACAATCAGTAGGCGTATGGGCTTTAACCATTCTGGTAAATCGTAGTAACTAGCACGCACTATGGTGGTCGTGTCCGATGGTCGCTATCCCCGAGGTATGTCGATTGATGGAGTCACGAGGGTCGCTACCCCCGAGGTATGTCGGCTGATGATGTTCTAGATGTGTGTGTGAGTTGTGAGGCTTAGATCGAGTAGCCTACCCTTGCCCATACGTCAAAAAGTTGTCCTCATTTGCATTTATATAGATTGTCTTGTACAGCATACTTATTTATTTTCAAACATTATGCATGTTTACTGTATTCAGATTGGCATACTTCTATATATCTTGTTACGTTCCTCTGAGGACCTGGTCCCTTTCCAGGTGTAGATGTTCATGACTATTCGTAGGAGCACGAATCAGGACTTACTACTTATCTTTTCCGAGGAGGTCATACCTTCTGAGCATCAGTGATTATCTCTAGCGATGGATTGCTTCGCTGATACACTCCTAACATCATCTTATTTATATTTAGATTTACCCTTCTCCCTCATTTTAGTATTGATATAGTCATTGGTAGTGGATTTATCTCCATCCGACTATTAGTTATGGATTATTCATACTCTTTATTCTAGTTTAGTTATATTCCTTTCTGTGACTGTTGTGTGGATGAGATTAGTATATTTGTGACTTACGACACTATATTTATATCGTCCAGCAGGGGGTACTCGCCGGGGGTTGTCGGTCGTTGAGGCTAGCCTGGGAGGTCGTTGGCGGATTATTGTTGCTGCAGCCGTTGTCACCCGCACAAGCGCCCACGCGCGTTCTGTCGCGGCAGCACGGGAAGGCTGTGGTCGGAGCCGGTGTCGGCGATGACGCTTGAAGTCGGGGTCGAGAGTGGTGGTTGTAAACCTCCTGATTTTTTAAGAATTTTAAAATCAATTCTCATAATTTTTCTGAAATTTTCTGGGATTACTAATTAAAATCAAGGTATTTTAAAATTAAGTAATTTTTTAAAATAATGTTAATTAATATTAAAATATTATGAAAATAATATTTTTAGGTGTAAAATAAAAAATTAGACATAGGATAATTTTTTGGAAAATTATTGGACCCCAAAAATATTTTTAAAGCCCTAAAAACTAAGTTTTAAATAAACCAAATAAACCCTAGAATTAAACCTGGTTCAATTGAACCAAACCAACCCGAACCGGACCGGTCTAACCAAACCGAACCCATGCCTTAGTGGATCGGGTCAGATCCCCATCCGCCCGACCCGACCAGACCCGACCCGCCTAACTCTTCTCCTTTCCAGCGTATCCCGACCGCCGCGTAACTGCCGCGCCTCCCCCGCTCCTCCCGGCCGTTCTCTGCCGGCTGCTCCGCTTCCCCCAGCGCTCCACCTCCCGTAACCGACGCCACCACTTCTCCTCCCTCATCGCCTCTATAAAACCCTGCTCCCCTCAGTCGTCGTCCCCGTCGAACCGCCAGCGCCACCGCTACTGTCCAGCCATCCACCGTAGCCACCTCTGCCTTCCTCCCCTGCCCTAGCTCGGCCCTCCCTGCTCCTCCATCCTCGCCGGCTAATACCCTCAGCCCAGAGCCGCCTCCGCCTCTCTCCCCGACCCGAAGCTCTGCCTGAACCCCCGCAGCTGCAGCCCTGGTCGACGAAGACCCGGGCGAGTCGACTGCTCCAGCCGCCGTGCCACCTCCCCGCAGCACCTCAGCCGATCCGCCTCCGCGAGCTCCCCGGGCGAAGCCCTCGACCGCAGCCCACAGCCGTGCCCCAGCTTCGGTGAGCTCCGGCCGCCGGAACCCTAACCCTAACCCTAGCTTTACCTTCGTGTCGAGTTGTGTCGCCTCGCGGACATAAGAAGATTCGGTTTCTGCGTAGCCCTGTTCAGGTAAACTTTTCTCTCTCCTCGCTGCCCCATTTTCCGTTCCGTCTGTTGTGACGCGAACCTTGCGTGACCCTCTCGATGCCCGTTCAACCCACTCGGTGTGTCGCATCCTGTGGCGATCGCGAACTACAATCCAAAAACAGAAAAATAAATACCCCATTTTCCCCCGGAACTGAGTACATCCCGTCAAACGGGACGACTTGGTCACGTGCGGTCTTCATCGAAAGGTGCACGCCGTTGATACGGATGTGTGAGATTTCACAGAAGTTGATTTAGATATGCGTGCACACCGAAATCAACGCGTATCCGTCGACAACGCTCCGTATCAGCCTATTCTGAATCTCGTTGTAACTTTGCGTATACACGTCGGATAGAAATGAAACTTGCGCCATCAGACTCGTAGCAATACGCTGGTCCTGTGACCCAAGTTTGGTTCGATTCTGAGAATATTGACAAAATTGCGTATCGTGGGCCCCGTGACTCCACTTGACGGGCTCATCGGAATCCAGTTCTGAAAGTTCCATTGAGTTCGTATCATCGTTCTGGACTGTTGACACTAAGTTTGAAGAATTTGGAGACCATTATTTCTGACACATTTTTCGGTACGAAGCGGTCCACATGTGGACCCCGCTTTGACCAGAAACTGTCATTTTTGCCCCTGTGTCCAAATTGGACCCAAGGACAGGCATTTCTAGCTATTTGATATTTTATGAATCTGATGGTGATGTCTATTTCAGCAACCGGAGGAATACCTGCAAATCCTGCTGCTACTAGAGCTACAGTTGGAGTCAAAACCCCAGGCAAGTGTACCTTGTCAAAACTTGCAGTACCTGTTTATATTGTTGTCTTAATTTATTTACATCTTGTACATGCTTAACCTAGGACCGTGTGACTTTACTTAGCATCCGATTAATAGTCAGGTGCCAACTCCATACGCAGAATTGTGTAACGTCACCTAGAGATGGATATCGATACCCTATATATTCTCGTACTTGCATTATCAAGTACGTCATAACCCAGGACACCTGACACTATTCATGAGACAGAATCTTCCTGAGATATTCATGGTGATTCTGTATAGGTTACAGGTTTCATGACATATTCTTTTGCTTAGATATTTTATGACTGGATGCATTAGCTATGATCCTACATGGCATGGACATGAGACGTCATGGACATGAGACGTATGATTACATTGGGTGGGAAGAGACACGCAGGCTATAGGTTAATTATATTATGCCGACATCGTAGTCTCTCTCTGAGCTAGACAAACTGCATGATATCTCTACTACAGGCTCCCTGACACCGAGCTTGTAGTGGACTCAGCCTGAGCTCTAGTGATGCTCTCATCTTGCATATCACTTAGCTGGTTATGTAGTTTACCATTTTGTTTTATTATTGTTGACTGCATTTATTTTAGCTTGAGTTATTTTGTACCTTGCTATGTCCCCTGAGGACCCGAATCCGGATTATGTCCCCAGGTATAGCAGACGAGATCGATCCGGAGGTATACGAGACACGAGCATTAGCAGAAGCAGGCACTGGAGCAGTACCAGATCCAGTAGACGAGTGATCCCCGAGTATATCATCTGAGTATATGCTTTATCCATACTCAGTATTTGTTGTTATTATCTTTATTTCTGTATTATTATATCAGACTTATTTGTTTTCCCAAGTTTATGTTTTAATGACATTGATCTTGCTTTATGATTCTGATATTGTTGTATTCATTCTGTGGATAAGATTAGCAGACCCTTATTATTGTATTACAGCTTAAGTATGCCCCGATGGATCCATTAAATTAGGTTTGTCTATCGGTGTGTACTGCTGGCCATTGCCACGTATCTAGTCCCTCGATATTTTGGGACTGGGGTGTGACATAGTTTTTGTGGTGGCCCATGCAGGTCTACGACTAAATTATTCGGTTTGAACTTAGGGACCGAGCAAGACTGCAATAAGAATAGGATATGCTTTTAGGATCTCATCCACTTGCTTGAATCGTTCGTGATATCTATATCGGGTTCGAATTAATTTCTTGATTTGCATCCTACCTTGATTCTAGTGCGCCTCTTATCATTTATTTTGGATGCAGAGTAATGGAACCACCAGCAAGCGACGAGACTCCTGCAAGTTCACCACGAGATGCTTTGGTAACCAATGAAGAGGAAGTAACACCAGTAGGAGTAGGTCAATCAGCTCAATAACGCAGTCAAGCGAATCAACATGCCTCAAGAAACCAGCAAGATGACATTCCACCATCGACGTAATTTACTCCACCAATGCCCGTAAACCCACAAGGGCAGGCTATGGACGGGCATCAGATATTACAAATGATATACGCAATGATGCAAGCTCAACAACAAATTCAATAAGAGGCTCTGCGTCATGAGGCAGAGAACTTGAGGAGCAGCCTAGTAACCACACTGGAGCAGGCAGATTTACCAGCACGATGGCCAACGATGGACTCTATTACCGATTTATGCCAGCTGAAGCCTCATACCTTCTCAGGCAAAGAGGAGCCCACAGAAGTTCATGAGTGGCTCTCCAATACACAACATCAATTAGAAGCAGCTGAGCTTCCACGAGAACGTTGGATGACTGCCATCAGAATACAATTGACGAGCAATGTACATCACTGGTGGCTATCTGAGGAGACACGGATCGGACCAGACTGAGTCACTTGGGAAGAGTTTCCAGACTCTTTCAGGAGATGTACATTTCAGCCATCGCTCGATCAGAACTTCGGGACAAGTTCAATCACCTCACTCAAGACAGTATGATAGTAGAAGAATACAACGCAGAATTCATTCGTCTGAGTCACTTTGCCCCAACCTTGATTTTGATAGAAGAAGAGAAGGCTGAGAAGTTCTTCGATGGACTAAACTTTGAGCTACATAAACTAATTGGATCCGTTACACCTATATCTTACTCGGACGTCCTTGCTGCAGCCCGACGCATGGAACGTGTCACATGAGAGAGACAAGTCTGAAGCGGCCGTCCACATCAGCACCAGTCGGAGCACCACAGGAAGAAGTTGCAAAAAGACCTCACATGCACCAGCTACCTGGATCATCTCCACAGGCACTACCTGTCTGTCAATATTGTCGCAAGCGAGGCCATATTGAGAACGAGTGCAGAGGCAAAAGGATATTATGTTTAGCTTTCGGATCCAGTCAGCATTTATTGAGGGAATGCCTTGAGCGTCGAGAAGGAGCACTAATGGTTAACCAACAAGCGTTACCAGTACCGAGGCCAGCCTATCCAGCATTGGGAGCACCGTAAACGGGAGTTGAAGGAGTCCTACCACCAGTTCCAGAAGGGTATCAGCTGAGGCCACCTTTGATACCCCAGGCACTACTCTTTCAGGAGGCTCAGCAGCAGCAGAGGAATCGACTGCAAGGATGCGGACAAGCCCTGGCGATGACCTTGGAGAACGTGCAGACTCATGGAGTAGCTAATACGCGTAAGTGATTCGTAGCTATCTCGTCTAGTATTGTTTTAGTTCGTGCCTGTTGGTTCGTGACCTAGCCTTAACCTAGTAATTTTGAACTTGTTAATAATTGATAACCTAATATATTTTTACAAGTACTAACCTAGTTTTCTAAAACTGTAGTTTTCTAGATTTTCTGCATTCTGGAAATTGCTTAACTTCCATTGCATAGGGAAATGATACCCTATGTGTTTTTGCTTAAACCCTCATCCTTAATTCTCCTTAATCGTGATGTACTTTGAACAATATTTACAACCGTGTCATCTCTGTTGACCGATTATTCTTTGATTACGAGGACGTAATCCTCTTAAGGGGGTAGATTGTAAACCCCCTGATTTTTCAAGAATTTTAAAATCAATTCTCATAATTTTTCTGGGATTTTCTGGGATTTTTACTAATTAAAATTAAAGTATTTTGAAATTAAATGATTTTTTAAAATAATGTTAATTAATATTAAAATATTATGAGAATAATATTTTTAGGTATAAAATGAAAAATTAGACATAGGGTAATTTTCCGGGAATTTATTGGACCCCGAAAATATTTTTAAAGCCCTAAAAACTAAGTTTTAAATAAACAAAATAAACCCTAGAATTAAACCCGATTTGAACCAAACCAACCCAAACCGGACCGGTCTAACCGAACCGAACCCATGCCTTAGTGGATCGGGTCGGATCCCCATCCGCCCGACCCGACCCGACCTGACCCGCCTAACCCTTCTCCTTCCCAGCGTATCCCGACCGCAGCGTAACTGTCGCGCCTCCCCCGCTCCTCACGGCCGTTCTCTGTCGGCTGCTCCGCTTCCCCCAGTGCTCCGCCTTCCGTAACCGACGCCACCGCTTCTCCTCCCTCCTCGCCTCTATAAAACCTCGCTCCCCTCAGTCGTCATTCCCGTCAAACCCCCAGCGCCACCGCCACTGTCCAGCCACCCACCGCAGCTACCTCCGCCTTCCTCCCCTGCCCTAGCTCGGCCCTCCCTGCTCCTCCGTCCTCGCCGGCCAGCACCCTCAGTGCAGAGACGCCTCCGCCTCTCTCCCCGACCAGCAGCTCCGCCTGAACCCCCGCAGCGGCAGCCCAGGTCGACGAAGACCCCGGCGAGTCGACGGCTCCAGCCGCCATGCCACCTCCCCGAAGCACCTCATCTGAGCCACCTCCGTGAGCTCCTCCGGCGAAGCCCTCGGCCGCAGCCCATAGCCGTGCCCCAGCTCCGGTGAGCTCCGGCCGACGGAAACCTAACCCTAACCCTAGCTTCGTGTCGAGTTGTGTCGCCTCGCGGACACAAGGATATTCGGTTTCTGCGTAGCCCTGTTCAGGTAAATTTTTATCTCTCCTCGCTGCCACATTTTTTATTCCATCTATTGTGACGCGAATCCTGCGTGACCCTCTCGATGCCAGTGCAACCCGCTCGGTGTGTCGCGTCCTGTGGCGATCGTAAACTGCGATCCAAAAACAGGAAAATAAATACCCCGTTTTCTCCCGAAACTGAGTACGCCCCATCAAACAGGACGACTTGGTCGTGTGCGGTCTTCACCAAAAGGTGCACGCCGTTGATACGGACGTGTGGGATTTCACAGAAGTTGATTTGGATATGCGTGCACACCAGAATCAATGCGTATCCGCCGACAACGCTCCGTATCGACCTGTTCTGAATCTCGTTGTAACTTTGTGTACACATGTCAGATTGAAACGAAACTTGTGCCATCGGACTCATAGCAATACGCTGGTCCTGTGACCCAAGTTTGGTTCGATTATGAGAACATTAACAAAATCGTGTATCGTGGGTCCCGCGGCTCAACTTGACAGGCACATCGAAATCCAGTTCTGGAAGTTTCGTTGAGTTCGTATCATCGTTCTGGACTTGTTGACACTAAGTTTGACGAATTTGGAGACTATTATTTCTGACACATTTTTCGGTGCGAAGCGGCCCACATGTGGATCCCGCTTTGACCAAAAACTGTCATTTTTGCCCCTGTGTCCAAATTGGACCCAAGGACAGGCGTTTCTAGCTATTTGATATTTTCTGAATCTGATGGTGATGTCTATTTCAGCAACCGAAGGAGTACCTACAAATCCTGCTGCTACCAGAGCTACAGTTGGAGTCAGAACCCCAAGCAAGTGTACCTTGCCAAAACTTGCAGTACCTGCTTTATATTGCTATCTTAATTTATTTACATATTGTACATGCTTAACCTAGGACCGTGTGACTTTACTTAGCATCCGATTAATAGTCGGGTGCCAACTCCGTACGCGAAATTATGTAACGTCACCTAGAGATGGATATCGACACCCTATATATTCTCGTACTTGCATTATCAAGTACGTCATAACCCAGGACACCTGACACTATTCATGAGACAGAACCTTCCTGAGATATTCATGGTGATTCTGTATAGGTTACAGGTTTCATGACGTATTCTTTTGCTTAGATATTATATGACTGGATGCATTAGTTATGATCCTACGTCGCATGGACATGAGACGTCATGGACATGAGACGTATGATTATATTGGGTAGGGAGAGACACACAGGCTATAGGTTGATTATATTATGCCGGCGTCGTAGTCTCTCTCTGAGCTAGAAAAACTACATGATATCTCTGCTACCGGCTCCCCGACATCGAGCTTGTAGTGGACTCAGCCTGAGCTCTAGTGATGCTCTCATCTTGCATATCACTTAGCTGGTTATGTAGTTTACTCTTTTGTTTCATTATTGCTGCACTGCATTTATTTTAGCTTGAGTTATTTTATACCTTGCTATGTCCCCTGAGGACCTAGATCCGAATTATGTCCCCAGGTATAGCAGACGAGATCGATCCCGAGGTATACGGGACAAGAACATTAGCAGAAGCAGGAACAGGAGCAGGCACTGGAGCAATACTAGATCCAGTAGACGAGTGATCCCCGAGTATATCATCTGAGTATATGCTTTATCCATACTCAGTATTTGTTTTTGTTATCTTTATTTCTATATCATTGTATCAGACTCATTTATTTTCCCAAGTTTATGTTTTAATGACATTGATCTTGCTTTATGATTCTGATATTGTTGTATTCATTCTGTGGATGAGATTAGTAGACCCTTATTGTTGTATTACAGCTTAAGTATGCCGCGATGGATCCATTAAATTGGATTTGTCCATAGGTGTGTGCTGCTGGCCATTGCCACGTGTCTAGTCCCTCGATATTTTGGGACTGGGGCGTGACATGGTTTTTGTGGTGGCCCATGCAGGTCTACGACTAAATTATTCGGTTTGAACTTAGGGACCGAGCAAGCCTGCAATAAGAATAGGATATGCTTTTAGGATCTCATCCACTTGTTTGAATCATTCATGATATCTATATCGGATTCGAATTAATTTCTTGATTTGCATCCTGCCTTGATTCCAGTGCACCTCTTATCGTTTATTTTGGATGCAGAGTAATGGAACCACCAGCAAGCGACGAGACTCCTACAAGATCACCACGAGATGCTTTGGTAACCAATGAAGAGGAAGTAACACCAATAGGAGAAGGTCAATCAGCTCAATAATACAGTCAAGCGAATCAACATGCCTCGAGAAACCAGCAAGATGATATTCCACCATCGACGCAATTTACTCCACCAATGCTCGTAAACCCAGAAGGGCAGGCTATGGACGGGCATCAGATATTACAAATGATATACGCAATGATGCAAGCTCAACAACAAATTCAATAAGAGGCTCTGCTTCATGAGGCAGAGAACTTGAGGAGCAGCCTAGTAACCGCACTGGAGCAGGCAGATTTACAAGCACGACAGCCAACGACGGGCTCTATCACCGATTTTCGCCAGCTGAAGTCTCGTACCTTCTCAGGCAAAGAGGAGCCCACAGAAGTTCATGAGTGGCTCTCCAACACACAACATCAATTAGAAGTAGCTGAGCTTCCACGGGAACGTTGGATGACTGCCGTCAAAATACAATTGACGGGCAATGCACATCACTGGTGGCTATCTGAGGAGACATGGCTCGGACCAGACCGAGTCACTTGGGAAGAGTTTTCCAGACTCTTTCAGGAGATGTACATTCCAGCCATCGCTCGATCAAAACTTTGGGGCAAGTTCAATCGCCTCACTCAAGACAGTATGACAGTAGAAGAATACAACGCAGAATTCATTCGTTTGAGTCGCTTCGCCCCAACCTTGATTCCGACAGAAGAAGAGAAGGCTGAGAAGTTCTTCGACGGACTAAACTTCGAGCTACAGAAACTAATTGGATCCGTTACACCTACATCTTACTCGGATGTCCTTGCTGCAGCCCGACGCATGGAGCGCGTCACCAGGAGAGAGACCAGTCTGAAGCGGCCGTCCACATCAGCACCAGTCGGAGCACCACAGGAAGAAGTTGTAAAAAGACCTCACATGCACCAGCTACCTGGATCATCTCCACAGGCACTACCTGTCTGTCAATATTGTCGCAAGCGAGGCCATATTGAGAACGAATGCAGACGCAAAAGGAGATTATGTTTAGCTTGCGGATCCAGTCAGCATTTATTGAGAGAATGCCTTGAGCATCGAGAAGGAGCACCAATGGTTAACCAACAAGTATTACCAGTATCGAGGCCAGCCTATCCAGCATTGGGAGCACCGCAAACGGGAGTTGAAGGAGTCCTACCACCAGCTCCAGGAGGGTATCAGCCGAGGCCACCTTTGATACCCCAGCACTAATCTTTCAGGAGGCTCAGCAGCAACAGAGGAATCGACTACAAGGATGTGGACAAGCCCTGGCGATGACCTTGGAGAACGTGCAGACTCGTGGAGTAGCTAATACGCGTAAGTGATTCGTAGCTATCTCGTCTAGTATTGCTTTAGTTCGTGCCTGTTGGTTCGTGACCTAGCCTTAACCTAGTAATTTTGAACTTGCTAATAATTGATAACCTAATATATTTTTTCAAGTGATAACCTAGTTTTCTAAAACTGTAGTTTTTTAGATTTCCTGCATTCTTTAAATTACTTAACTTCCATTGCATAGGGAAATGATACCCTATGTGTTTTTGCTTAAACCCTCATCCTTGATTCTCCTTAATCGTGATGTACTTTGAACAATGTTTGCAACCGTGTCATCTCTGTTGACCGGTTATTCTTTAATTGCAAGGACGTAATCCTCTTAAGGGGGTAGATTGTAAACCCCCTGATTTTTTAAGAATTTTAAAATTAATTCTCACAATTTTTCTGGAATTTTTTGGGATTTTTACTAATTAAAATCAAGGTATTTTGAAATTAAATAATTTTTTAAAATGATGTTAATTAATATTAAAATATTATAAGAATAATATTTTTAGGTATAAAATAAAAAATTAGACATAGGATAATTTTTCGGGAATTTATTGGACCCCGAAAATATTTTTAAAGCCCTAAAAACTAAGTTTTAAATAAACCAAATAAACCCTAGAATTAAACCCGGTTCAATTGAACCAAACCAACCCGAACCGGACCGGTCTAACCGAACCGAACCCATGCCTTAGTGGATCGGGTCGGATCCCCATCCGCCCGACCCGACCCGACCCGACCCGACCCGACCCGACCCGCCCAACCCTTCTCCTTCCCAGCGTATCCCGACCGCCGCGTAACCGCCGTGCCTCCCCCGCTCCTTACGGCCGTTCTCTGCCGGCTGCTCCGCTTCCCCCAGCGCTCCGCCTCCCGTAACCGACGCCACCGTTTCTTCTCCCTTCTCGCCGCTATAAAATCTTGCTCCCCTCAGTCGTCATCCCCGTCGAACCCCCAGCGCCACCGCCACTGTCCAGCCACCCACCGCAGCCACCTCCACCTTCCTCCACTGCCCTAGCTCGGCCCTCCCTGCTCCTCCGTCCTAGCCGTCCAGCACCCTCAGCGCATAGCCGCCTCCGCCTCTCTCCTTGACCCGCAGCTCTGCTTGAACCCCCGCAGCGGCAGCCCTGGTCGAAGAAAACCCCGGTGAGTCGACAGCTCCAGCCGTCGTGCCACCTCCCTGTAGCACCTCAGCCGAGCCGCCTCCGTGAGCTCCTCTGGCGAAGCCCTCGGCCGCAGCCCACAGCCGTGCCCCAGCTCTGGTGAGCTCCGGCCGCCGGAACCCTAACCCTAGCTTCGTGTCGAGTTGTGTCGCCTCGCGGACACAAGGAGATTCGGTTTCTGCGTAGCCCTGTTCAGGTAAATTTTCTCTCTCCTTGCTGTCCCATTTTTTGTTCCGTCTATTGTGACGCGAACCCTGCGTGACCCTCTCGATGCCCGTGCAATCCGCTCGGTTTGTCGCATCCTGTGGCGATCGCGAACTGCAATCCAAAAACAGGAAAATAAATACCCCATTTTTCCCCGGAACTGAGTACTTCCCCGTCAAACGGGACGACTTGGTTGCGTGCGGTCTTCACCAAAAGGTGCATGCCGTTGATACGGACGTGGGGGATTTTGCAAAAGTTGATTTAGATATGCGTGCACACCGGAATCAACGCGTATCCGCCGACAACGCTCCGTATCGGC
Source organism: Iris macrosiphon (assembly GCA_036927795.1). Taxonomy (NCBI): domain Eukaryota; kingdom Viridiplantae; phylum Streptophyta; class Magnoliopsida; order Asparagales; family Iridaceae; genus Iris; species Iris macrosiphon. The sequence continues at coordinate 93,446,138 of JAYESA010000004.1, read as the reverse complement.
CTGTTCTTAATCTTATTGTAACTTTGTGTACACACGTCAGATCGAAACGAAACTTGCGCCATCGGACTCGTAGCAATACACTGGTCCTGTGACCCAAGTTTGGTTCGATACTGAGAACGTTGACAAAATCGCGTATCGTGGGCCCCGCGGCTCCACCTGACGGGCTCATCGGAATCCAGTTCTGGAAGTTTTGTTGAGTTCGTATCATCGTTCTGGACTTGTTAACACTAAGCTGACGAATTTGGAGACCAGAAACTGTCATTTTTGCCCCTGTGTCCAAATTGGACCCAAGGACAGGCGTTTCTAGCTATTTGATATTTTCTGAATCTGATGGTGATGTCTATTTCAGCAACCGAAGGAGTACCTGCAAATTCTGTTGCTACCAGAGCTACAGTTGGAGTTAGAACCCCAGGCAAGTGTACCTTGCCAAAACTTGCAGTACCTGCTTTATATTGCTATCTTAATTTATTTACATATTGTACATGCTTAACCTAGGACCGTGTGACTTTACTTAGCGTCCGATTAATAGTCGGGTGCCAACTCCGTACGCGGAATTGTGTAACGTCACCTAGAGATGGATATCGACACCCTATATATTCTCGTACTTGCATTATCAAGTACGTCATAACCCAGGACACCTGACACTATTCATGAGACAGAATCTTCCTGAGATATTCATGGTGATTCTGTATAGGTTACAGGTTTCATGACGTATTCTTTTGCTTAGATATTATATGACTGGATGCATTAGTTATGATCCTACGTGGCATGGACATGAGACATCGTGGACATGAGGCATATGATTATATTGGATGGGAAGAGACACACAGGCTATAGGTTGATTATATTATGCCAGCGTCGTAGTCTCTCTCTGAGCCAGACAAACTGCATGATATCTCTGCTACCGGCTCCCCGATACCGAGCTTGTAGTGGACTCAGCCTGAGCTCTAGTGATGCTCTCATCTTGCATATCACTTAGCTGGTTATGTAGTTTACCCTTTTGTTTCATTATTACTGCATTGTATTTATTTTGGCTTTAGTTATTTTGTACCTTGCTATGTCCCCTGAGGACCTGGATCCGGATTATGTCCCCAGGTATAGCAGACGAGATCGATCCCGAGGTATACGAGACAGGAGCATTAGCAGAAGCAGGAACAGGAGCAGGCACTGGAGCAGTACCAGATCCAGTAGACGAGTGATCCCCGAGTATATCATCTGAGTATATGCTTTATCCATACTCAGTATTTATTGTTGTTATCTTTATTTCTGTATCATTGTATCAGACTTATTTGTTTTCCCAAGTTTATGTTTTAATGACATTGATCTTGCTTTATGATTCTGATATTGTTGTATTCATTCTGTGGATGAGATTAGTAGACCCTTATTGTTGTATTACAGCTTAAGTATGCCCCGATGGATCCATTAAATTAGATTTGTCCATCGGTGTGTGCTGCTGGCCATTGCCACGTGTCTAGTCCTTCGATATTTTAGGACTGGGGCGTGACAGTGGTGGTGGTCGGATGATGATGGTGGCGGTCGGATAGCTAAGGGCTCACGCGAGTGATGGCTAAGGCGGATGTGGTCGGCGAGGTGGCGCTCCGGTAGCACAAGGGGTTGGAGGTGATGGCGGTGGTGGTTTGATGGTGATGGTGGTGGTGGTTTATAGAGAAAAGGGGATTACGGGAAGAAGAATGGAGGAGTCGGGGGTTTTGGTAGCTGGGGGGTTACTGTAACTGAGGGGGTGCAGGTTTGAGTTTTGATTTCGGGTTTGAGTTTCGGGTTTAGGGTTTGGTTATTATTATTATTATTATTATTATTATTATTATTATTATTATTATTATTATTATATATATATATATATATATAGCCATTTATAAATAAGTTTGTACCTCAAATAATTTCCAGAAAAATCTATAATACTTTAATAATAGTTGTACACCCAAAAATATATTTTCTATGTAATATTTATAATTAATTAAATATACATAAATATCTATCCATGAATTTTATATTTTTCCAATTAGCTAAAAAATAATGAAAATTCTCACTTAATCTCAATAATTACATTAAACCATTAATAAAATAATAAAATCTAAAATCTAAAAAAAATTAGGGGGTTTACAAAGTATTTGCAAATGCGTTGCATTGCACATATTACAAACCTTGTTGTTGTTGATGGGTTAAAAATGATCTCTTCTTTTGTTTTTCTTGTCCGAAGAGCTATTAGCTATGTTAGAAAATCTCCTTTGTGGTTTCAAAAGTTCAATTATTGTGCTCAAATAGAAAAGATTAAAAGCAAAAAATTATTGTGACTTGATTTGAGCACCCGTTGGAATTCAACATATTTGATGTTGGACACGGCACAAAGATTTCAAAGAGCATTCAAGAAATTCCAAGACGGAGACCTTCTATTCAAGAGAGAACTTGAGGATAAAATTGTATTTCCTAGCGAAGAGGATTGGTCAAATGTGAGGAGGTTGTGTTCTTTTTTGGAACACTTTTATGAATTCACTTTACGTTTCTTGGGATCTTTATATGTCATTTCTATAAAAAATTTAAAGAGAGTGCATTATTGACTTCCTCCTAAAGAATGCTAAGAAAAATAATGACTTTGAGTTGTCTATGATGGCGGATAAAATGAGAGAAAAATATAATAAGTATTAGGGAGACATTGAGAGGATGAATATGATTATCTTCATTGCACCGCTCTTTGATCTGATGGAACTAGGGATCCCTAGGACCGCAAATTGGTATGCATATCGATCGATGTAAGATTAACATATTTAATACGTGATCTCACCCTTCAAAGGCGAAAACTAGGGTTCACGAATTATACCTTAAGTAACAAAAAGAAGATGAAGGTTTTCAACGACCTCGATCTATTAGCGACCCCAAGATCTTTTGCACATATTACTTCCTCGGATTGGACGTCGTGTGGACGACGATCTTCCAATATTTTTTTTCTTTGGCTGACCCTCTTTCTCTCCTTACGTAAAAGACGATTTTAGTTTGTCCAAATCCATCTAGTTTGTGAACTATTTATATATTCCACAGAGAACTAATAATAAGATCTTTTGTGTGACACAATACAACATATTATCTATAATATAGAATATCAGACACTTGTATTAACATTATAACAAATATAACATGCAAACATTTGGCCATATGATTCACATTAAAAAATAAGGGAATATAGTTAATACAAAGTGATGCTTTTAGTATATAACCCTAACATGATCCATGTCAAAAGATTTCATATGTGGAATGGTGGCTATATCAACTTTATGGCCCATCAAAGGGTGATATCATGATAGAGAAGGTGAAAGCGGTTATGTACTCTATGTTCGAATCCTACAAAAAGATCTATGCACCAATAGTTGCTTCTTCAACTACTAATGATATACTTGAATCTTTAATTGCCAAAGATCGAACACTTTTTAACTTGAAAAATATGATGAAGGCTCATTATAAGAACTATAAATTGAAAACATGTGGTTGTGATAGTAAATCGGAGTTGGATCGTTATCTTCTTGAGCCCACTGAAGCCGATGAGGATGAGAATCCAAATTTTGACATCTTGGTTTGGTGGAAGATTAATTCACCTCGCTTTCCCGTTCTTTTTAGAATGGTTCGTGATGTGTTGGTTGTTCCGATATCTACGGTGGCTTCAGAAAGTATATTTAGTACCGGTAGTCGAGCACTTGATGCATTTAGGAGCTTGTTGACACCTAAGATAGCTCAATGTCTCATTTGTTCACAAGATTGGTTTCGGTTGGGTCGCGATCGATCTATTGTCAGTAGTCTCGAATAGAACTTAGAATCCCTAGATCAACTTGAAAAGGTATATTTTTTTATTAATGAGTTGTATTTCATAACATGAAGATTAAATATTGACTTATGATTTTTCTTTATATAGATTTAAGTCAATTGTCGGTGGTCTCAACCTCAAGCGAGTTTTAAATATGATGGACTGACTATTAACTGTTAGTTACTCTAATTATTTTGGACAGTAAGTATGCAGTCTGCATTGCAGTGCAGACTTTACTGTATTTTAGATTCTAGATTCTGTTGTATTTTGGGTTCTGTTTGGATTCTCCAATGTTGGATTCTGCACTATTTTGGAACAAAATTTGGATTATGCAATCTGCACTTATTTGAATTCTGTTTGGATTCTATACTATTCTGGAAATTTTGGATTCTGTACTATTCTGAAAATTTGGATTTTGGATTCTATTGGATTCTGGATTCTGAAATTTTGGATTTTGGATTCTATTGGATTCTGGATTCAGGAATCTAATTGATTATAGAAACTTTTGGCTTTTGTTCAATTACTTCCATCTTATTACTTATTTTATGAGATAAATTGTTAACAAATATGAAGAAGAGGGCAATGATGTGATGGTATTAGAGAGCAATGAATATATACTATATTGCATCTATTGATACATAACTTGTCAATCTGAGCCTTCAAATGCTTCAAACCATACTTTCTATTGCTCTATCTTACAGCCTGATTTTCATGCAAAGGAGAAGATACTATTCTTGATTGATACGTGACAAAATTTTGGCTATTTTATGAAGGTTAGGCTTCATGGTTTATGTGTAATATGTATCTAAATATTTTTGTTGAATCAGAATATTATTTTAGTCATGCATACAGAGAATAAATAAAGGATAGTTGTGATAGAGTTGTGATAGACTAATAAAATTAAAAGTTTTTAGAAACTTTTCTGAATTTTTTTGGATTCTGGAATCAGGAATCTATTGGATTCTAGAATTGTTCTATTACTTTCATCTTATTAATTATTTTATGAGATAAATTGCTAACAAATATGAAAAAGAGGACAATGATGAGATAACATTAAAGAGTAATGAATATTGGGGTCCAGTCTGAATTTGGTAAATTTTGGAGCCCAAATATGGTCAAAAATTTGATTTAATATAATTTAGAAATCTACATTAAATGTAAGATTTGATTAGATTTCAAATTTGTATCAAATATTTAATCTGTCATATTTGAACGTCCATAATTAGTGTTGGGCTATTTTAGGTGTAATAGGATTATTATTTTAGGGTTTTCTATTTAGAAAATCCTATTATGACCTAAAATAGGTTTCTCATCCTATAAATAGGGAGGAGGGTGGAGGCACAAATAATAAGCATAATTTGGAGATTCGGAGTGCTCGTCCATAGAAAATGTCACGTCCCAGTCCCAAAATATCGAGGGGCTAGACACGTGTCGATGGCCAGTAGCACACACCGATGGACAAACCCAATTTAATGGACCCATCATGATGCACTTAAGCTGTAGTACAACAATAAGGGTCTAAATATACTAATCTCATCCACAGATATGAATACAACAATATCAGAATCATAAAGCAAGATCAATCTCAATAAAACATAAACTCGGGAAATAACCCGATAATGAGTCTGATACAATAGTCAAGATACAAAAATAAAGATAACCACAGCAAATACTGAGTATGGATAAAGCATATACTCAGAAGATATCCTCGGTGATCACTCGTCTACTGGATCTGGTACTGCTCTAGTGCCTGCTCCTGATAATGCTCCTGCTCCGTATACCTCGGGGTAGATCTCGTCTGCTAATCCTGGGGACATAATCCGGATCCAGGTCCTCAGGGGACATAGCAAGGTACAAGAATAACTCAAGCCAAAATAAATACAGTGCAGTAATAAATGAAATAATAGGGTAACTATGTAACCATCTATGTGAAATGCAAGTGAGAGCATCATTAAAACTCAGGCTGAAACCACTACAAGCTCTGTGTCGAGGAGCCGGTAGCAGTAATATCACGTAATGGGTCAAGCTCAATTTTAGAGTCTTGAGCACCACATTAATAAGGGTTTTATATATATATATATATATAATAAGCCTGTAGCCTGTGTGTCTCTCCCCACCCAATGTAATCACACGTCTCATGTCCATGACACGCAAGATCAAAACTAATGCAGCAAGTCATAATAAGATCTAAGCATATAAAGAATATGTCATAAAACCTGTATCCTATACAGAATCACCATGAATATCTCAGGAAGATTCTGTCTCATGAATAGTGTCAAGTGTCCTGGGTTATGATGTACTTGATAATGCAAGCACGAGAATATAGGGTCTCGGTATCCATCTCTAGATGACGTTACACAACTCCGTGTACGGTGTTGGCACCCGACTATTAATCAAACACTAAGTAAGTCACATGGTCCTAGGTTAAGCATGTACAACAATTAATAAATAAGACAAGGAAATATGTAACAAGAACTGCAAGATTTGGCAAGGTACACTTGCCTGGGGTTCTGATTCCAACTGTAGCTCTGACTTCAGTGGGAATTGCAGGTACTCTTCCGGTTGCTGAAATAAATATCACCATCAGATTCAGAAAATATCAAATAGCTAGAAACGCCTGTCCTTGAGTCCAATTTGGACACAGTGGCAAAATTGACAGTTTCTGGTCAAAGCGGGTCCACATGCGGGCCGCTTTGCACCGAAAAATGTGTCAGAACCAAAGATCTCCAAATTCGTCAAACTTAGTGTCAACAAGACCAGAACGATGAAATGAACCCAACAAAACTTCCAGAACTGGATTTCGATGAGCCGATCACAAAATCGCCCGTCAAGTGGAGCCGTGGGGCCCACGATACGCGATTTTGTCAACGTTCTCAGAATCGAACCAAACTTGGATCACAGGACCATCGTATTGCTACGAGTCCGATGGCACAAGTTTCGTTTTGATCTGACGTGTGTACACCAAGTTACAGCGAGATCCAGAACAGGCCGATACGGGGCATTGTCGGCGGATACGCGTTGATTCCTGTGTGCACGCACATCCAATCAACTTCTGCAAAATCCCGCACGTCCGTATCAACAGCGTGCACCTTTTGGTGAAGACCGCACGCGACCAAGTCGTCCCGTTTAGCGGGGCGTACTCAGTTTCGGGGGGAAATGGGGTGTTATTTTTCCTATTTTTGGATCGCAGTTCGCGATCACCACAGGACGCGACACACCGAGCGGGTTGCACGGGCATCGAGAGGGTTACGCAGTCTACACGTCACAACAGACGAAATAGAAAATGGGGCAACGAGGAGAGAGAAAATGCTACCTGAACAGGGTTTCGTGGAAACCGGGATTCTCGTGTCCGCGAGTCGACACGACACAAGGGGACACTGTGTCAGGGTACTGTGCTGTGTTCGGGGGCTAGGGTTCGATGGACGGAGACTTCGTCGGGGCTGCACGGCTGCGGAGGTGGCGACGCTGGCGGCTTCTCGTCGGGCGGCTCAGGCGAAGGCTGGCTGGGACTTTGCTGGAGGTGGCACGGCGGCTCAGGCGGAGCTGCTGCGGCGAGGCGACGGGCTGGGGTGCTGGGGATTCGCCGAAGGAGGGGCTGAGGTCGTCGGCACTGCTAGGGTGAGAGAGAGGTGGAGGAGACGGAGGCGCTGCGGGAAGACGATGGTGGGTGGTGGCGGAGGATCGTCTGCACGGCGGAGACGAGAGAGAGGCGGAGGGCTGGAGGAGAAGGGCTGTGGCAGAGGGGGAAGGCGGAGACTGCTGCGGCGAGGTCGAGGCGGAGCTCAGGGCGGCTAGGGCAGAGGCGGAGACGTTGGCTCAGTTGAGGGAAGTCACCGGAGACGACTGGCTATGGGAGATGCTGCGGCGAGGTCAGCGGAGCAGGGCGAAGAAGGGTTCTAAATAGGGCGGGGAGAAGAGAGACGGGGCCGGGGCGGCTAGGGTTCGTGGGAGAGGGAGGAGAGCGGGTCGGGGAGAGAGGTGGAGGAAGGAGGAGGAGACGGCGGTCGAGGGTTAGGGTTCCGGCAGCGTCGAGGGGATTAAATAGGGTAGCCGGAACAGTAAAGGGGTTCGGATTAGGGTTTCGATCGGGTTAACGGGTCCGGGTCGGGTTCAATTCGGATCCGACCCGACCCGTTAAGAGTTGGGTTCGGGTGCTCGGGTTTCGGGTCGACGGGTTAGACCCTGATTCGACCCGCAGGGTAGGGTTGGGTTTATTTGAACCGGGTCCGGTTCAGGTTGGTTTGGTTCACTTGAACCGGGTTTAATTCAGGGTTTATTTTGGTTTATTATAAACTTAGTTTCTAGGTCTTTAAAAATGCTTCCGGGGTCCAATAAATTCTTGAAAAATTATCCTATGTCTAGTTTTCCATTTTACACCTAAAAATATTATTTTCATAATATTTTAATATTATTTAACATTATTTAAAAAAAATTTAATGACTACCTTAGTTTTAATTAGTTAAAAATCCCAGAAAATTCCAAAAAAATTATAAAAATTTTATTTTAAAATTTCTGAAAAATCAGGGGGTTTATAGAAATCTAAGAGAAAACCCATGCTTTGCTCTTAGGACTTCACCATCCAAGACAGAAGAAAGAAGGAGATCTAATCGAGGAGTCGTCAACTTCGGTTAGGGATATTGCTACGGGTTGGTGAGTGATTTCAATTGTAATCTTCTGTTTTTCTTCTCGAGTGTGGTGATGGAGTTGAACCTATTAGGGCAAATGGTTTCAACATTAGTTTTTTGCAATCTTGTAATTTCATTTGAGTTATAAAGGTTGGGATTTGTCCAGGTGACGTAGTTACCGCCATATACTTGTCTTTATCTGTGCTTGGTGTTCGTAGATTGGTTGGTCATCTCAGGTGGGTTGGCAAAATGCTTCCGCGATGCGTCTAACACGTGGTATCAGAGCGCATATATTTTCAACACGTGGTATTAGAGCCAAGTTCTTCTCGAGAGGGAAGGTGCAACTATGTCTACGGAGCAGATGCACACTCGTATGATCACCCTCACGAGGGAAAACTGGATGATTTAGAAGCCAAGGATGGAGGATCTACTCTGGTGCAAGGACTTGCATGGTCCATTAGAGGGCGACAAAGCAAAGCCGACGGACAAAGGAGTTGATGACTGGAAACGACTGGATCGGAAGGCTATTGGATTCATCCGTCAATGGCTGGATGACTCGGTGTTTCATCACGTGTCCATGGAGAATTCTGTAAAAGTATTATGGGAGAAGCTGTATTCGTTGTACGAAAGGAAGACGGCTAGCAACAAGGTATTTCTGAGCTAACTCATCAACTCGAAATACACGGAGGGTGCACCGGTGGCACAACATCTGAACGAGGTCCAGGGCATCATTAATCAGCTGTCTGTGATGAAGATGGTGATTGAGGATGAGCTTCAGGCCCTTCTGCTTTTAATTTCTCTGCCGGAAAGCTGGAAGACGTTGGTGGTGTCGGTGAGCAACTCCGCTCCTAATAAAGTTATCACGATGGAGGCAGTCAAAAGCAGCTTGTTGAACGAGGAGATCCAGCGTAAGCAAGTGGAATTATCGCAGGAGTCTGCTCTGGTGGCTTCCTACGGGAAGGGAAGACCCAAGTCACAGGCGAGGACATGAGGGAGTTCTCGGGATCTTGCGATTTTGGACCGCAAGGAGGGCTGCTATCACCGTGGCGAAAGGGGTCATATTAAGAGGAACTGCATGAAGCTCAAAGCTGAGAAGGCCAAAGGCAAGGATGATCAGAAGGATCTCACGGCTATGGGATATCTCATCATTGTAGCAACCGACGCAGAGGAACCTTGTGGCATGTGTCATGATGATGACTGGGTCATGGACATGGGGGCGTCGTATCACGCCACTCCATATAGGAGGATGTTCACGTCATACCGCGGTGGCAGATTTGAACGTGTGAAGATGGACAACAAGGGGACAGTTGCAGTTGTAGGCATCGGTGATGTGCACTTCACAACGGAGCTTAGTGAGAAGATTATTCTCAAGAATGTGCGACATGTACCGAGTTTGCGCTACAACTTGGTTTCGGTAGGGAGGCTGGCGGATGATGGTTGTCGTATTTTGTTTGGGGACAAAGATTTGATGCTTACGAAGGGTTCCCAACATCTGGCTCGAGGATTTATGTTGTGGCATGTACAGGCTCAAGTCGCTGAGGTGTACAGGCAGGCCACAGACACCAGATGGAGGCTCGAGGGATATTCGACATGAGGTGGATCGTCGAAAACTTGACTTGGAGGGGCTTCGAGATACTTTGAGGGATACAAAGGATTCGGTTCATCGAGACAAAGCGATAATGGTGATGAGTCAAAGATTGAGGGTCAGTCTGTCGGTCCCATGACAGGTCGGTCTCCAGGTGGGGGTTGTTCCACAGATCTTATTTTGGCGACTGGTGGTTTGCCAAAACTTCACGGAGCGACATTGGTTTCAGCAGTTTGAGGCCATGGAGGAGATCAAGGTTTGCAGCAAACTCAATCTGAGGCAGGAGCATTATCATTCATATAGTTCAGGGGAAGCTGTGGATCATCGACGACATGTACAGTGCGTGATATTCTGCTTGAGGACGCATGTGTATGGGGGAGCTTCAAGTTAGGACACGAAGGTGGGCAGATTCAGGAGTTCGAATCTCGGAAGAATCGCACCGTCCGCTTGGTTGGGCCAGCCAAGGGTGAAGATGCTCGTCGGAGCGTTTACACGTTCCGGTGGAAGACGGAAGTCGGGAACATGCAACCAAGACTCACGGTGAGGTTGATCGTCAGGGACTTCGGTCTTGGCCGTGTCATCGATATCGGCAGGATCCCAGTAGTGCAGGAGGTGCTACGGATGGCAGCTAGCGTCGACATGACGGTCGAGAAGCTGGAGACGACGGAAGATGCAAAGTAACTCGGGGGATCGGAGATCAGTGGCTTGGGGGAGCATGATTTCTGTCGTAAAATGACAGACATGGTGTCCAGTTGAGGAGCCATGGGGTCAGCACCCTCTCATCAGACTGGAGGGGGAGATTGTTCGGGTCCAGTCTGGATTTGGTAAATTTTGGAGCCCAAATATGGTCAAAGATTTGATTTGATATAATTTAAAAATCTACATTAAATGTAAGATTTGATTAGATTTTAAATTTGTATCAAATATTTAATCTGCCATATTTGGACGTCCATAATTGGTGTTGGACTATTTTAGGTGTAATATGATTAATATTTTAGGTTTCCTATTTAGGAAATCCTATTATGACCTAAAATAGGTTTCTCATCCTATAAATAGGGAGGAGGGTAGAGGTACAAAGAATAAGCACAAGTTGGAGATTCGGGGTGCTCGTCCACAGAAAATCTAAGAGAAAGTTCGTGCTTTGCTCTTAGGATTTCGCCATCCAAGACAGAAGGAAGAATGAGATCTAATCAAGGAGTCGTCAACTTCGATTAGAGAGATTGCTACGGGTTAATGAGTGATTTCAATTGTAATCTTCTGTTTTTCTTCTTGAGTGTGGTGAGAGGGTTGAACCTATTAGGACAAAGAGTTTCAACATTAGTTTTTTGCAATCTTGTAATTTTATCTGAGTTATAAAGGTTGAAATTTGTCCAGGTGACGTAGTCACCGCCATATACTTGTCTTCATCTGTGCTTGGTGTTCGTAGATTGGTTGGTCATCTCAGGTGGGTTGGCAAAACGCTTCCGCGACGCGTCTAACACGTGGTATCAGAACGCATGTGTTTTCAACAATGAATAGATACTACATTGCATCTATTGATGCACAACTTGCCAATCTGAGCATTCAAATGCTTCAAACCATACTTTCTCTTGCTCCATCTTGCAGAATGATTTTCATGCCAAGGAGAAGATACTATTCTTGATTGATACATGGTAGAATTTTGGTTATTTTATGAAGGGATCATCAGAACCATACCTCATGGAGAATATGAGCCTCTTGTGTGTCAAAGTTTGAGAATGTGAAGTTGTGAACATCCTTCTCTTTACTAAGTTGCAGTAAAGAATCTGGATATGTTTGTAGCCCATATGAATCCCTTCCCTTTACTAAGTTGGTCACAAGATAATGTGAACCTCCTGTGTATTAATGTTTGAATGTGTTGTTTTTGTTGCAGTGGAGATGGTTGTAATAATGTTTTGAATGTGTTATGTATTTGTTGCAGTGAGATGTTTGTAACGATGTTTGAATGTGTTATGTCTGCAGCTTGCTGTTGTTTTTGATATGCCGCTGTTTGTAATATTGAAAATTTTGTAATGGAGATGAATGACGTTTTTTATCTGCTGCTGTTTGTAATATTTTTTTTTTATCTGCTGCTTTTACATTATGTAACTTAAATTACTGGTTTGGAGAACAAATTGTTATCTGCTGCTATTTAGGAACATAATTTTTTAAGTCCATTTTGGACCGGCCCATTAACAAAAAATGTCCACTTGTAAAAATCGAAAAACTGTATCGACTATTTAGGTTCGGTTTACATTCGATTTTTGTTAGACTCGATTCGGTTTCGGTTTAACTTTCGTAAACTTCGGTTTATTCAATTTTTAATATTTCGGCTATGTTTGACCCGAATAAACCTAATGCTCACTCCTACCTGATTGTATCAACATCGTCTCATTGGTTAGGCTGTTTGTTGGAAATATGGTTCAAATAGTCGGAGTACTGGGACAACAATATATATACAAAATATCTTGTCTTATCTATGGAGAAATTACTGAATTTTTTCCATAAGATTGAAGGATAATTTTTTGGATAATTTAGTTTTAGGATATTGTATAATATTTAAATTTTGAATTTATGTTTCCGTATTATCCAAAACAGGTGCAGGGTCTCGTCTTCACGGTTGGCTTGTATTGACGGTTATTTATTTTTTATGTGTCTATAATATTCGAAATTTATGTTTAATTTTATGTTCTCATATAATATTTTTTTTATTTTGGGCAGGCCAAGCCAACCGTCAGGACGAAATCTAAGTCCTCTTCTGAATAATATAAAAACCAAAATATAAAATTTAAATATTATAGAAGATCCTAATAATTTTTATACATTCAATTTACAAAATACACAAATAAACTTTGGAAATGAAATCCTATCACCGATCCAAACAGTTTCCTATCCCGGTCAGGTCTTAAAACACTGCCCAAGTAGTCGGTAGTCGGTAAATAGCTAAACTCATGAGACCATATTTACCATAAACACCCGTGCTACTAACCATCACTTACTTGCACATACACTCCGTCCGCACACATCAGTGCCTTTACCGTAATTTATTCCCAACGTCGTCCCTAATCATCCAGAAAAGCATCATGTGATACCATTTAAATAGGGAAGTTCTAAAGGCACTACGTATTTTGTTTAAGACAGTCTATTACTTCAAGACAGACCAAATTTTTATAATTTTTACTTAGAACAGTCTAAAATTTACTCATGACAGTTTAACATCCCAAACATTTTTCAAATCATTTATTCTAAATTTCTATATACTCTCTCTCTCTTCAAATTCCAAAATTCTAATCCTAATTCTAACTCCAAACGTCCTCTCTGACCACTGCTGCCTCGGCCAGGCCCTCGTTCCCGACCGTCGCTTCCTCTCCCTCCTCCACTTCCTCTGCCTCTCCAAGTCCCGCTCCTCTCCGAAGCTCCTCCTCAACTCCAAGATCCTCCTCTGGGCCGTCGACGCCCACAAGCCCTCCAAGGACTTCATTCTTATCGACTGCCCCGTCGGCATCGTCGTCGGCTTCATCACCACCATTGTCCCCACCGACGACGTCCTGCTCGTCACCACCCCGGACATCACCGTCCTCCTCGACGCCGACCACGTCGTGGGCCTCCTCTAGTGCGACGGGATCAGGAACGTCAAGATGCTGGTCAACAGGGTGATGATCGACATGATATGCGGGAAGGACATAATGTCCGTGCTCGACGTGCAGGAGATGCTCGCCCTGCCACTGCGGAGGGTTTCATCAGGAAGCCACGGGGTGCGGGGCCGGGGACGAAGCTACTGGGTGTGGGGGCTGCGACGACGGCGGTGGTGACGGCGGCGAGGTCGGGGACGAAGCCGCGACGAGCGGGACGGGGGCGACGTCGGGTGGAGGTAAGGGACGGACTGCGGCGGTGGCGGCGGCGCGGGGCTGCTGCTGTTGCTTCTTCTTCTTCTTCTTCTTTCATAGACTGTAAAAGAATTAACAGTCCTTCCAATAAGAAGGACTGTCAATTTTTTTTACAGTCCTAATTATTTTAGACTGTAACAATATTGACAGTCCTTTCAATTGGAAGGGCTGTCACAATATTGACGGTCCTTCAAATTTGAAGGACTGTTAATATTGTTGAAGGACTGTCAAATTTTTTTTTACAGTCCTAATTATTTAGGACTGTAACAGTCTTGAAAAAAAAATTGGACTGAAAAATAAAAATTATTAACTTTTATACGAGGATTTAAACTATTCTCAAATAAAAAAATTAGATGACAAATTTATAAATAAACTAAAAAAATTTAGACTGTACTAAATAATTTATGTAATGTCTTTAAAATTTTCCTTTAAATGCTCAAGCAATGACGAATCCAACTAGCTATGAGAGTGCAGAAAATAAAAAAAAAAAAAATAAACCTTTTAAGTTCAACAACAACCCCGCAACACCCCCCTACCCCACGCACACCCACACCCACACACACACCGCCATGGCCGCGAGGGAGGCGACCCCGCCGCCCGTGATCGGAAAGGCCGGCCGTTACACCGTTTTCATCACCCCTCCGGCGACCCCGAGGCCGTCCGAGGCCCCCAGGTTCCACACTCTGAGCCCTAGGTTCAGTCCCAGCCCCAGCCCTAGCCCTAGCCCTAGCCCTAGGAATGCGCCATCGGAGCTCTCCAGAACATACAGCTCCAGTCCCAGAACCAATCTCAGCCCTGTTCAGGCGCCGCCGCCGCCGGTCCAGGTGCCGCCGCCGCAGTTCGCGAAGAGCTGCGGAAAGTCATCGGGGTCGGCTGGCGTGTTCGGGTTCATCTGGGAAGCTGTTGCCAAAGTGCAAGATGGTAACAATTTTTTCCCCTTTTCTTCTTCTTCGCTTTGCTTGTTGTAGTTGGTTTGGAATCTTAGGGTTTCGAAAAAGAAATGGCACTTTTTTCTTCGAATCATGGAAGTATTTGATAATTGTGAAGGTTATTTGTTTGTAAAATTGAAGAATTTTATTAGATTAATTTTCTAATTTTTATTTTATTTTTTTCCCCTTCAATTTAGCAGATGCATGAAGCATTAAGCATTCCAAACTTTAAGGATTTTGCACTCTTTGTGAAATTTTGCTTGCTTTGGTTCTTCTAACTAAAAAAAAATTCGGTTCGCCCAAAATCAAGATGGTTGCTTTCTAATGATCGGACCCTTGGAATGCTTAGAACTAAACGATTTGAATTGTTAAAATGTTTTTTTTATGACATTTGTAAAAAGACTTATTTCTTCTTTTGTCTTTTTGTTCTTTTGCAGTGCATTCATGCTTGGATGAGTACTTAGCTGAATGGCTTGGATTAAATCAGTCGAGGTATCAGTGGGCTTTAAATGATTACTACGAAAGAAATGGATCGGTAATTGGTTGATGCTTTTGCTAAGAATTACTCGTTTGTTCACTCATTCGTTGATTGATATAATTTAATATTTAAAATTTAGAGCCACATGCACATATATCATTCAAACTCATAGTTTATACATATATCATTCAAACTCATAGTTTATTTCTTGTCTTTAGTTCTGTTTTTGATGGCACTGATTATTACATGCATGCTCTTTTGGCTTAATCTGCTTTTGAAATGTCAGGAAAGAGATGTTTTTCCTTTTTTATTTTATTCAAGAATCCTTGCCATTGTCTTGATTGCATTTGCACAGTGGTTCCACTATACCTTGTTCCTATTGGACATGAACATATGGGGTAGTTTGGAAACTATGGTTAGAACCATTATTTGTATATTATAAAAAGTTTGAAAATGTAGTCATTTTACCCCCAATTATGGACATTGGGGAACAGTACAAGTGCTTGTCATTGTTCTCAATTTGTTCTATTTATAATATATTGCTATTGTCAGTTTCAAGTACTGATAGTTTAGGGATTATAAACAAAGTTGCTGATAAGTTTGGTAAATGAATGACTTATTCATGAAGGTTGAAATGTGCGAATGTACCGTTATCCTTAGTAAGCCAATGAATCAATCCTAACCAGGCAATTTTTGTCATCTTGCAATTATTATCTTCTATAACCATAACCCCTCAAAAATTACACTACCTTGATGTCTATTTTCTGTGGTGCACATGAATATGGCCAGCGGTTATCATTCCCCTTTCTCTTATTATTTTTCAAAAGTTTTACGAGTGTTGATATGCTAGGCTTAATCCATAATCTCATCTTGGTAGTTTATGGCTAACTGTTCTAGAGAATATGTAGTAGTGATCGAGCTTCAACTTCAGGTTTTCTTTTAATGTTTTCTAAAACCAACAAAGTCCTTAAATGTGTCCGATTACGAGATACTTCAAACTAATTATTTGTACATAAGAAGACTATTATACTTTACAATTTTCCACCTATCTGACCAATTGTCTGCATGTAGTTCTTATCCCCCCTCCCCCCCATATATATATATATATATATATATATGTATATATATATATATATATATATTATAAAAAATTACAAGGTGGGTTAACCGACCCACTTGCCTACCCATCGTACTTTGACGACTGCCACCATTCATTTCTCGATTCTTACATGCATGAAGCATATGATTCTCTACATCACACATAACTTCTCTCTGTAATTTCACCATCGGCATCGGCATGAACACCTTCGAACACTCATCTGGTCCTCTCCCTCCTCCAAAGGTGCCATATTACGACTGTGATGGCGAGTTTAATCCTCTAATGCTTCGGTAGACTTTGGCAATGCTATGACAGTCTCTATTTCCTCCATGAGTTCGTATGATGCCTTCCGTGGTAGTTGGAACCTATCTCCTATCTCAACACGTCTTCCACAACCAGTGTGACGTTGGGCACACAAAGAAAAGATGCTCCAATGTCTCATCCTCATAACACACCAGGAACTTCTAACTCCCAACCTTACTAGTTTGTTCCTCGTCAAGATTGCATGGCGCACTGCTTTGTACGCATACAAACTCATTTTACTCATTTTAACGCAATATCCTTTGAACTATATTGCATCAGACCAATGAATATGGATAAACTTGTTGAGCTCCGCTTCCCGTGCCTACTCGAACGAAAGTAAACGACTTCTACCAACCCGTCTCTAATAATCTGATGATGTTGTTGTATCTATTCAGTAGCCTCCATCTACCCAGCAAACATGTATATGCAAGTGTTTCGATTGGGTCTCCATGTTTGTCCCTCCATGATTTCTTCCACTTGCCCATCACCCCCATTATTTCGAAGGTTGCTTTGACCAACCTGTTAATGATCCGGCATCCAGGCAACCACAGAACGAACCGTAAGCTAGTTTTTTCACAATTTGCTATAGTCTGATGCGTTTGGCCGCTCTCGTCTATATAGCTAGTAAATTATTGAATGAAACTGAAAATTATTATCTACTGCCATCTCCCAAAAATTAGCATTACACAAATAGCGCCCCCTCATCCATTCAACCCAAAGGGTTTTTTCGGTCAACAATGCCAAATCATTTTGAGGAAAACTTCGAACGACGATCCTCAAAATCTCACAAGCCCACTCCCCCATTCTTTGTTTGGCAAAGTCGCCTAAGTAATTGTATGTAATCCCCCCTCCATATAGTATAGTATATAATATCCGACCCTAAAAAAATGCTATAAAGGCTTTGTTCTTGTTGTATATATTAACCATAATTCTTTTTTATTAAAATATAAAGAAAAGTTATTAAATAAGAGGTTTGAAAACACATTTAATTATTATGCTCCATAGATGGGAGAGCTTGGATGATGATGATTAGGAGGTGACAATAGAGCATGCTCGGAGCCCAAAGGGTTTTTTCGGTCAACAATTGCCAAATCATTTTGAGGAAAAACTTCGAACGACGATCCTCAAAATCTCACAAGCCCACTCCCCCATTCTTTGTTTGGCAAAGTCACCTAAGTAATTGTATGTAATCCCCCCTCCATATAGTATAGTATATAGTACTTGACCCTAAAAAAATGCTATAAAGGCTTTGTTCTTGTTGTATATATTAACCATAATTCTTTTTTATAAAAATATAAAGAAAAGTTATTAAATAAGAGGTTTGAAAACACATTTAATTATTATGCTCCATAGATGGGAGAAAGCTTGGATGATGATGATTAGGAGGTGAAAATAGAGCATGCTCGGAAGCTTAATTGCCACAATCACCGGAAAGTTATTGTTTTGTTAACTCTTAAACCAAGAAATGTTAATGTGTGCCAAATATCATTTCATCTTCTCACAAGCACTATTATGCTTTTATTCTCCTTTAACTCATAGACATGCCTTTGTTATAATAAATATTGTCAAAATGTACAAGATATTTTAGGAAGTTTATGGAGCACTTGAAAGCTTTATAAGTACAATGTGATATATTCTTTGTATGTAAGGTTGATACATATAGTGTTTTCAATGACATTCTTAATAATGTAGCTTTTGAGTGTGAAGCCTTTTGATCTATTAGTGATGCCAACACGTAAGTGTGATACTACTTCGAAACTCCTTTATCCATATACTTTGTTTTGAGTAAGTTACACCAAGTAGGTATTTCATGTAAACTTGTCATCTTTGGTAATGTCAATGTTGTAAAAATCGGACTAGTCGGCTGACTAGTCGACGGCTAGTCGCTAATCGTCTAGGATTTGGAGAAAATCTGCCAAAAAATCGGAAATCCCCAAATTGGCCAATCGGGCGCTTGGTCGGCCTAGGCGGGCAAAAACCAAACCCAAAAAAAAAAAACTTACCTGGACGTCGGATAAGAAAATGTCGACATCGACCAAGTAGCCGCAGCAGGCCTAGTACTAGTTGTGGGAGGGACTCGCCGTTGAGGAGGAGCATGATGGCCTTCTTCATAGCATCGACCTTGGCGGTGGCGTCGGTCCCTTCGAGGGCCTCCTTGATCTTGTTCATGAGAGCCGGGGACTTGTCGAAATGGACCAGGAGGGTCGAAGACTTCTCTATTGCTTCAGATCCGGGCTTTCGGGGAGGGCCGAATTTGGACGAAATTAATTCCCACTAAATTAGGGGTTTCGAATCTATGCTTTTGGGAAAACCATAGAAATTTGGGAGATTTTCAACTGAAAATGGAGATCATTTAAGACCGTACCCTTTTGAAATTCGATCGTATCTGGAGTTCTCCTAGATTTATTGGAGACGATGGAGATGGAGAAGAGTTTAATAGTTTTCTTATGAGCAGAGTGTGAGGAGTAAATGGGTGTAGAGTACTGCAACAAATTCAACCCGAATTCACTTGGAATTTGGGTTGGGCCGGGTATGGTTTTAATGACCTGGATTCACTTGGAATTTGTCACTTTAGGTACTTAATACTTTGAAGACATGACATTTATTGCATATATAGTGTACACACACACACACACACACACACACACATATATATATATATATATATATATAAACGATCAATCCGACTAGTCTCCGATTAATCAGATCAATCCCTAGTCTCCGCGAACCGACTAGTGTCCGACTAGCGATTTTTACAACATTCGGTAATGTTAACGAACTATATCCCTATTGCCAATATCTTGTAATATCCTGTAATGGCAATGCAAATAATGACATTCTTAAAAATGTAGCTTTGAGTGTGAAGTCTTTTGATCTATTAGTGATGCCAATAAGTAAGTGTATAGTGATGCCGGCATGTAAGTTGATATGAGTTCGAAATAGAACATCCTTTAGCCGTATATTTTGTTTTGAGTTGAGACCAAGTGGGTATTTCATGTCAATTTGTCATCTTTGGTAACGTTAACAGTACGTGACCCATAATGTCAGTATCTTGTAATATCCCGTAATGCCAATGCGTATAGGCAAGAGTGCATGAGATAGGGGATCCCCGTTCCAAAGTTAACAAAGTTAAATTCTTGTTATGTAATGAAGAGTGCATGGGATGCGTGAACTCCATTTTATATAGGATCATGGGGGAGGATTGGGGAACTATGGAAGTGGATTGGGGAATTATGGAAGTGTGCCCACCTCATACTGCTACCAACTTATTTTGGGATCATCCAAGGAAAGTGAAAGCTTCTTATAACTCCGTACCTTTTTGCAATATACTATGATGGTCTTTCTAGTGGTGTTATGTACGCAATGACCCTATATATATATATATATATATATATATATATATATATATATATATATATATATATATAGCCAATTTTGGTCCTTGTAGATGTTAGCTATCCGTATAAGCGTGAATGTGTTAGAAATTAGTTTGTGGATATGAAATATAATGCCCCTGTAGATGTTAGTGGGGCTATCTATATGAGAAATGATGTTAGAATCAGTCCAGATGTTGGATGCGGTATGACATCTTTGCTTATCATGTATTTTTGTCTTTGCTTCCTCTGGTATGCCAACAGTTAATAGGAGGGTGGTTCTGCTACTGTTTTTGGGCCTATATGCCACTTGCTTTGGATCTGAATTCTCATGGCGCCCAGGTTCTCCTAGGGGTGAGCAACGGTTCGGTTCGGTTCAAACCGAACCGAATATCCAAAAACCGAAAAAACCGAAAAAACCGAAAACCGCTTTTTGCAAAACCGAAAACCGAACCAAATTTGTAAAGACCGAAAAAAACCGAACCGAATTAAATCGGTTCTCGGTCGGTTCGATTTTTTAGGTCCAAGTGGTGAGTGTATTCCAAATTCATAAAAACCGAAAAAAAACCAAACCTAACTGAAAAAAACCAAAATTGTGTACAAAAAATAACAATAAACTAATTTTATACCAAGTGGTGACTGTATACCAAATTCATAAAAACCGATTTTTTTTCTTTTATAATGTAGTGATTCGGTTTTCGGTTCGGTTCGGGTTTCGGAATCCAAAACCGAAAACCGAACCGATAACCGAAATTAATCAAATGCTAAAACCGAAATCCGAACCGGTTGATTAAAAACCGAACCGAATTTCAATTTCGGTTCGGTTTTCGGTTAAAAACCGAGAATTGCTCACCCCTAGGTTCTGCTGTACATTGATTTTGCATATGTAAATTTTTTGTTGGCCTTAACTATGTGCAGATGAGTCTGGATTCACTAAATCCAGGAGGGGCCTAGATTGGATCCATGTAACTCTTTTCATTATTTCTTTAGGTAGGCCTATGTACAATATAGTGCTTTATGGTGCCATTATTTCTTTAGGTAGGCCTATGTACTATATAAAGTATTATGCTGTCTCATCTTTTGGCTATATGTAGCCTCCTGAAAGCTTAAATGCCAGTTGTATCCTATAATCCTATTTTGACTATATGTGCTCCCAGTGCCCAGTGGAGACATTTTGTTTATGTTGTTGACTAATCTAAGAAATAGCTGTTTATTTCTGCACATCTTAGGATTGGGGTAGCTTTACCAATCAAGACACTCCACATCGCCGAAAAGCCCTAATAGTAGGGGATCTGATACGGTCTCCAGCATCCACCTTCCCTATCATATTTATATGATGCCATGTTTGAACTTATGTAATCACCCATTGCACTTCATCGTTCTGTACTTGTAAACTATGAAGGACCTACAAGGCTGATATGCATGAAATTTGACTTATTTGCTTCTTGGTTGTTTTGGTGAGATTGTGTTGCATTTAACATATGCCATCAAAATATATTTCATTGTTTGCTATTGTAAAATTTATACCAATTCACTAAGAAAAATAATGTACAAATCTGTTCTTCTTTTGTTTGATTGCAGGGTAAAGATGGAGGTAAGCTGAAAGAAACTGTTTGCTAAGGACAAGCTGAGTAATATTTAATGGGCAGGTGATCCCTTTTAAGCCAAAGGAACTTGTTAGTTTTCATGTTACAGGGTTTATCTCAACTTTGGATGCCATAATTTTGCAGGACGCGTGCTTGTGAGTATTTATGTGGAAGAAGAGGAAGTCTGCTTGTAAGACTTTTGGGCCATTCGATGATAGTGCCGCAGTTACAACTAACAAGAGCTATAATGTATCGACTAGTATGGCCATTCTAAATGCTAATAGCTTCTGTTCGTCCCTCCTTGCAACCAAGAAATATGGGGGCGAGTTCTATTTCGAGCATGACAAGCATCTTGTTTTGGCATTGCCGTGTGTGGGAGTTTTATTTATTTATCTGTGTATCTGTTCTGATGCTAATTATGGAATTCACATATGCTGAATATGACAGGCAACAACCATGTAAGTATTTGAGATTTGTTTAATGGTGGAACCTTGGCTGGAGTTAATTCTTAAGTTAACAAAGTTGCAACATTCTATTGTTACATTTTTGTTTGTTTTCCCCTTCTACCCTTTCCCTGACTTCTGCTGCTCCTGATTATTTATGCTGTCTACTATGATATTTCAGTCTTTCTGATAGTTTGTTTCGGTTTCATATGGAATATTTTGGGTCACGTTTTGGTTCTGTATTGCTGCAATACTGTCGGAATCCATAAGTTGAGTGCTATGATCGGTCAAATGTTTTATTTGGTCCAAATGCTCAACCCTAACTAAATTGACTACTATGATGTACAAAAATGTTTAAAAATTGTAATTTTAAAAACTAAGCAAATCTCAGTATCAAAATTAATCAATTTTATAATAAAAAAATTTATTTAAACTTTAATTTGATTTCCTCATAAGTCGGATGTAGAATTGTTGAAATTTGGTCGAGGTTGAGGCTCCAATTTTTTTGTTGCAATTTTCCTTCTGCATTTTAGTCTCCAAAAAATTGCTACTTCATTAGATTGTTTGCAAGTATAATTAGAATAGAGAAAAAAAAATTGTTGTGGTGAAATTTTATGAATTATCTCTGATTTATAACAAAAAATTGGGTGTTAAACCACCACCAATATCGTTAGAATATAGATGCTATCGGAATATTTTGTAGCAAATTAACGAAAATAGTCCTTATTAACATTCCCTAGGGTACTAGGATTTGGGGGTATTTTGGTACAAAATATCCACAAAATGGCTTGTAGGAGTTTATTTTTATTACCAAAATCTTCCTACCAACGTGATAAAACCGTGATAAAGGGAGGTAATTTTGGTAAAATATCAAAATTATTAAAGTGGTGGGTTGGGTTGAGAAAGGGGGTTGTTCCAGGTTGATCGGGTCTAACACCGGACTTGTGACTGGATCTCGCACCGGGCTTGTAACTGGACCGCCGACTAACTCGGTCCGGACCAGGTCGACTGATTGGGCGGACCCTAATCGACTAGGATTTTGGGTCGGGTTGGTTCGGCCCTACGGTCTGCAAACATCAAACTAGCCTAGATCCGAGTTCTATGTGGGCTACGCATGGTCGACTCGTTAACCTGGTTCGGACTGGCCTAGCTCTATTTTGACTATGCCAGGCCCGAGCTGGATTTGGACTGCTTGGTCCATTACACACCATGATTTACTACTTGGATGTGTATTGATACTTAAAACCCTTCCGTACACATGCTTGAAGTATCAAGCAAACATATAGCTTGAAAGACAAAACCGGGGGATCCTTGTTTTCAAATATTAATGCCGTTGAGGAAACCCCTTTGGATGGCGATTCCATTACTTTCTAGCACAACTGGTCACTTACAATTAGCTACATTTAGGAATATGACATAATTTTGTAAATTAGGTAAACCCTATGGCCCAGTATAATTGTACATACGTGTATGTATATGACACACAAGTGTATGTATATGGCGCATGTTGTATGGATCGATGCTCACAACATCACAAGAGGTTTGAGTGATGGACTGATACTAGAGGTTGTAGTATAACCGTAGCCAACAAGCGAGACATCTACAAGAGAGCTACATGATCAAGCTGCATGATGAATCGAAGAATGGACCCTTGATGTCTGACTTGAGAAACAAGAATGTATAAGAAGCTAGAATATTTATTTTTATGAAAATTGTAAAATGCCTTAACGTACACTTAGTCCCTTTAAATAGAAAACTAAGACAATTGTAAATTATTTGGCAGCAAAAGAAGAAATGTAGGAGGCCAAATCAACAAATCTTGGCACCAGGAAAAAAAATTATTTGGAGACCAAAATTCCTAAATCTTGATAAACAAAAAGAATAACTTGATAAACAAAAATAATATCTTGATAAACGAGAACGAAACTTGCACAATTATATCAAATCATATTTTCGCCAAATAAGGGGAAAGTCTTTTACATTAGTGAACGTGTTTGCTCGACATATGAGCAGATCCGAGTGATTCAACCGCTAATTCCGCGTTGAGAGTTCATATGGGTCAAAGGACTAGCAAATAAAATACAATTATATATGCTTAAAACAATTCGTGGACTGAAACAAATCAATAATATTAATTTTATTAATAGATGATATATAAAATGTTGGTGTTATTTTCTTTGGACTAGTAAAGATAGTCCCACATTAACTACACCATCAAGTTGGTATCTCAATATAATACTTTGTATGTGTTGAGGTGTGCACATGGGGTATGGTGGGGCACATCGATGCCATGTAAGGATATTTTATTAGGAGAAAAATGGATTAACTCCTCAATGAAAGCATTTATATTTTTGTCATGTTCTTGAAATTTATTCCATAGGAGCTAAGCCCAGCGACTCGAACTTGGGCACAAAGTGGCGCTTTATTGGCGCACTTTGCACTTAGCACGTCAGCATCGACGCTTGTGCACATTTGATGCGCGAGTTGCATGCGCGGGCGCTGTGCGGCCATGCACTGCTGCGCGCATGGGCGCTTGAGCTGCTGCGCTGCTAGCTTATGCGCACATGAGCAGTTGCGGCTGTGCTATTGGGCTCATATGCGCATATAGCACGGTTGGCCCATGATCCCACTGTTTGTCGGATTTGACAGTTACGAAAATATATGATCAGTTATTCAGATCCGTTTTTTGTGGAATTTGAATTTAAAATTTTCCTATATTTTTGTAACTGTTTGGCGGCTAGGGTTTCCACCAATCTCTATAAATACTCTATTCGTGCCTCTTCGAGAACTTGCTTCGAGAATAAAGAGACGAAGAGAGAGATTCTTCTGCTGTTGCCATTGGAGTCCAGAGAGTTCGTGCGAGTACAGAAGATGTGACAGTGAGTGTTCCATAAGTTTTTTGTGAACTTGCTGGTTCCTAGAAACAGATCATATGGGACAAATAATTCTTTGAGCAACGGTGATCTTTATCACCCCAGCAAGCAGAGTTTTTTTTTCTTTTTCTTCTTCTTCTTCTTCTTCTTCTTCTGAGAAGTTGTAATCTGTTCTGTACAAGGGCAACTGCGTTTGCTAGGAAGAATAATTATTTTTTTGATTATTGTTTTTTAACAGCAAGTTGTAATCAGTTTAATATTAGAAGTTGTTCGTTGGTTCAAGGCCCTCAAATCAAGATCCTAAGAAATATGGAGAACTTTCGAGCATGACCCAAGTTTGCTTAAACTTGAGAAGATTGACGGGATGCACTTCCATCATTTGGATGAGAAATGAGTCCTCTGTCAAAATGATGGACGTGTGTTAACAGATCCTGGATCTACCTGCGGATGAAGGTGAACTTGATCTGGCGTCACTGGAGGCTCACGTTCCAAGAGGAAGGAATATGACATTTGATGCAAGTTGCCGCATGGAGATGTCTAATGCAAGTTGTCGCATGTAGAAGTCGACTGCGGTAGCCGAAGGGATACTGGTACTATGCTATCTGCGCATGGAGTTTGTTGGCACAAGGCAGAATTTGGTGCATAGCAGTCTCGGCACATGGCACTCACTACGCATGGCGGGCTCGGTGCAGTGTAGTCACTGGGCATGACGTCCTTTAGGCACAAGGCATGACTTGGCGCATGGAAGCGTTTATGTGGCTAGATCTAAGTAAGGTCTATGTGCGACCAAGTTACGTGCATAGGGTTATGCGCACCTTGATGCATGTCTCTTCAAACATGAAGGACCATGAGAACGAGGATTGCAGATCCAATTTTAGACCAAAATAGCATGGTAAAAGCTTAACATGGTTACTTTGATTACTTAACTTGGTTGCTATGATTAGGCGGGTTAAGTCATCTGGCGTGGTTGCTAACTGGTGAATGGACAATAGTGCATCTAACAACAAGTTCTCTAAGAAGAGCAGTTCACCAAGGTCAAGCCCATCACTAAAGAAGGACGAAGATCTTGATAGCGAACAAGGATCAAGTAGAGGATCTGAAAATCGGGACAATGGTTCTGGACTTCGATAAGTTACAGTCAAATGAGTGCGTATAGCTAAGTACCATGATTTCTAAGGACCTGATCTCAGGAAGTCTGTTGCAGACTTGAGAGTGAATATCCATGGTTTCCAGAGGGTGATATCTTGGTAGGAGATATACTTTGAAACAAGGCTTTCAGCATCAAATGGATGTTCGAGCTTCTGCTTGTCAATAGAATCTCATTATAAGAGTTGTTGGACACAAGACTAGGACGTACTTTGTACCTGTCATACCCCAGATCCAGAATACTGGAGAGAGGGAGAATGACTCAGCCAACCACACCTTACGGAATAATGAAGTAATCCATAATGTGTTAAGGTTGTCTAGAGACAAGGGGGTGCATACTACAATCAAGTCTCCTAGGGTCAAGAACTTCTATATCTCAATCATTCAATCAAGTAGCAATAACATAAAACATTTCAGAATAAGCTGTAAGGCGTCCCAAATGCCGCATCAGAATATTCTAGAGATCTAGCAATACAAAAGGATATGACAGATGCACAATCAATAATATACATGACAGTGAGTCAGCTGTAGTCTGAATATAATACAGTCATGTAGGGTATCATGTGCCAGTGCTCCCGCAGGATGATCATTCCCATAAGGACATTTTATGTACATCATAGCTCACCCCACATATTACGTAGGGTAGAGCCTGACCATTCACATGTCTCATAGCCTGTTATATATAATTAGCCTGACTATTGATCGCATCATAGCTAACCAGATGGTTAGCCCGACCTCACATGTATCATAGCCAATCATATATAACAAGCCTGATCTAGTCCTAATCCGATCATATAGTAAACTGATATTTCATAACACATAGCTAGAATTTCTATTTCTTTATTCCAGTTCACTCTTTCTAGCATTCACTTATATCTGTTCATTACTAGTTAGAACTATTGCTGATTACATGTTTCTCCAGTATTTCTTATTTCCAGTATTTCTTTATCATGTATTTCCTTACATTGTCTTATAGTTTTGTCAATATAAATGAAACTGCTGTTTAGTGCTTGTGCTTCGCTCTAATCATGACTGGATAACATTTTTCAGAGGACCTTGAGGATTTTTGTCCTACTCACTATGGCCCAGGAGTAGAGGGAGACTACATACCGGAGATTCTAGAGGAGTCACTCTCCTTAGAGGAGACACCACCTGCAATCATTTAGACAGCTCTTTGGTCTAGTTATCTATGTATTTATTTATTCTAAACTTGAGACTTGGTTTGTATTATTGTTCAGACTATTTATGTTGTGATAGCTAGACTCTAGATTATTGTTGTATTTGGGTTATTGTGCTTGACTTATGTCGGTACTTCCTTATATTTTATATCTTATTATGCCATCTACTTTCTATTTTTATTTTGATTGAGTACATTATGAATTGTTGATCAATGCTTTATTCATTGTCCTCCTTATGGAGTTGAGATCATTGACATGTTATCTTGTGAGTTATGTTTAGTAATATTGAGACCTATACAGCGTTCTACCGCCAATGCTGCGGCGTAGGCTGGACATACCCATGCTCATGCCCAAATTCTGGGTGCGGGTCATGATATGCCGCGCGAGCATAAGCTATGCCCGCTCAAGGCCATGATCCGAACAGACAAAAGAATAGCTAAGCCACAGAGTCGAACAAATAGTCTCCATTGTAGCAAAAATTTGAACGACACGAGTAAACGGCTGTTCGATAACTAGTTGACCAAGTCGATATAACGGAAGCATAAAATAAATACAAGTATGATACATAATCAAGCTCTTTATTAATAATAAATAATATTATAAGAGACATTAGGCCGAGATTACAAGTTGCTCGATGCTCTCTCTCTCTCAAACATATAAAGGCGTGCTAAGCGGCTTATAACTTGGGATGATACATAGGCGATGTTCCAACATTATGTTCTGCGTATGTGCTTCAGCTTCGGATGCAATACTCCAAGGCTCCAGAACGAACTCCACGCCTTAGCGCGCACGAGGGGACACTCCACACCGAACGAGGTTCGCCCGTATCCTGTAAGCAATCTAGTGGGTTATCAGTACATGAATGCACTAGTGGGGAGGCTTCTCATCCGCTCAACAAATCTAAACACGTTGTATTAGTTTCGTGCACCATCTAGTAAATTATCTTTATAGTCTTTTCTTAGGATCAGTTTGATGGCAATGATGTAAAGTCTAATTTGTGTGGCAGTACGTCGTGCGATATAAGAAAAATATGACAAAATTTACCAACTTACCATTCGTCCTTTCCTGAACAAAGATAAAATCAAGTTATATTTGTCAAGACCCGCACCCTAGATTTGGACATGAGTCATGAGTACGCCCAGCCTACGCCGCAGTGTTAGTAGTAGAACGCTGTACAATAAGCCACAAGTATAATCTACAACTCACAATATATATACATCTCCACACTATACTTAATCACGGGCACTAGTTTAATGAATACACCAATATGATAATAAAATAATAGTCTTGAAGCGGGTTCAAGGAATTTTTCCAAAAACTAAATATCCAAAGTATAATATTAAACTGCCGAAGAATAATCTGGTCCAAAATAACTAACAAAATCAATTACCACTAAACTACTCCATTGCATACGGTATCCGAGCTGCTAACTCTCCCTGATCCTTCAGAAGGGCAAGATCAGGCTCTATTACGTCGCTAGCATACGGTCCATAATGTGTAGGGATTGCATCCTCATTGTAGTCACCTAAAATATTTATCCAGTCAGGAAAGGAACGAGTATATCACAGTGAAAATAGTTCCAACACATGGTAGAAGCTATATGACAATAAATAGTAAGGAATATATGATAGCAACAAACTAAACTCACAATAAAGCAACTAGAATAACCAATTCTGAAGTCCTGTCATGGCAAATATATAGTACAATATCTCCAAGCCACAAAAGAAATAACTGCAAAGTATGGAAGAACAGATGGGAACAACTACTCTATGTGATTTAAAATACCTTGTTGACATGTAAACGACTAGGGGATAATACGCGTGTCGTTCATGGCTGCTATTATTCCAGAAAGACCATGGGATGGAAAGGGTAGTTCACACGTCCACTAATTATTTTCTCTCCCCACAAGTACACATGGATTCTAAACCAGTAACGAAGAAATAACAATAATCCAGAATAGTCACGTATCTCATAATAAGAATCCATCATACTAATCCGTGTAACAAGTGTCAAGAATCAAATAAGTAATACTAAGTATGTATTATAGAGACCATCAAGACTGAAAATAATCATGAAAATGTACTCGCCTGTGATCCTTAGCTGGTACGAATCAGAGTCAAAGTCAAAGTCCAAATAGCCTATGTATTACAAATTTACCATGTCAAAAGATAATTTATTTTAATTTATTTAATTTTGGAATAATTACTCTAAAATTCTATTTTAATCTTATTATTCTGATTTTTAGGTTAATTCCTCAATTTTCTCTAAAGAAACTAAAATTTATCAACTCGAGACTCATGTCACACAAGTAGAGACGATCTGTTGACCAAAAAGTCAACCAATGCAAACTCGACTTTCATGCATGGTTTCCTGTAGATTTCAGCGTCAAAAACATGCTAAAATTTATGGCTCAACCGAATTCAAATTTGTTTGAAAATTATTGCACATACCTAAAATTGCATTGTGCAATAGTATTGTTAACCTAGAAGTTCTACAGAATTAATAGTATATAAATATTCCGTATTAAATCCTGGAAAAATATATATCAATGATCTCAACATTAACTTTCTGAAACTTTAAACGGTTCATGATTCTGATTCTTGGTTCTCCCGAAATCGTAAAAACACTGAGACACATCTATTTTTGGACATACTGTGCTATACAAATTTTCTAGAATTTAATATTCGTAATTTCGTGAAATTTTTTATATACTCAGAAAAATAACCTCAATATGGTTCGAATGCAAGAAATTAGGCCATGTTTGGAGCCCAGAGCAATGAGTAATGGCTTCTGAAAGATGAAGGAAATCCTAGATGACAATTCTCTAAAATCGGCTAAAAGAAAACCTTAGAATTTATAAACCAAATACTATATATATATTAGAGAGAGAGAGAGCAGCCGCGGCTAAAGGATATGCCATGTGGCATCCATCCACTGCTGTCCGCTCGGATCGAAAGACCAGCGTTCAAGCCGGCTTGGCTTGGCTAAGCTGAGTCCGAGTCAGATTAGGACTCGGCTCGACTCAGCTCGGCTTGGCTTGGACCGCTTCACCCGCACCCGCACCCGCCCTCTCTCACTGACCGCTAGGCCCCGCTGACTGGGCCGCGATGGCTGACATGCGGGCCAGGATGGTTGCTGACTGGGCGGATTGATTTTATTAGTTTTTCTTTTTATGAAAATTAGTTTTTAATTTAGTTTTTCATAATTAACTCAAAATAAATGCTAAAAATAATCAAAAAATTCCCAAAAAATTCTAAAAAATATGTTTGATTATTTAGAACCTAATATAAAAATTTGGCATATTTTTAATTATGTTTGACACTAAAATAAATTCTTGTAAGTCCTAAAAAATTAGTGTTACTAGTTTTTAATTAACCAAAAAATTATAAAAAAATCCCAATAGCCCCAAATTAACCTAATGACAACATTTAAGCTAGAATTTCATGATACAGAGGTTACAAGTCTACCCTCCTAAAAAAAAATTCGTTCTCGAAATTTAGGGCAGAACAAATATAAGAAGAAAATTACCTCATGGTGCAAAAAGATAGGGGTAACGCTCTCGCATCTCCTCTTTCCGCTCCCAAGTGGATTCACCGGAAGAATGATGCCTACAAGTGACATGAACGAAGGGAATTACTTGGTTATGAAGCACCTTATCTCTGCGGTCTAGGATCTCCACCGGCTGCTCCGGATAACGGAGGCTTGGTCCAACCTCAAGCTCCGAATGATCTGATACATGGCTAGGATCTGCCACGTATCGTCTCAGCTGGGACACATGGAACACGTTGTATACTCCTTTCAATGTAGGTGGTAAGGTTAGTCGATAAGCTACTGCCCCGACTTTCTCCAGAACATTGAAAGGTCCGATGAATCTTGGACTAAGCTTTCCAGCTCCACCGAAACAAATCGTTCCACATGTCAGAGAGATCCTCAAGAACACTAAGTCACCATCCTATGCCAAAATAGGAACTTAATGCATAATCTAAGAATGTAATAGATATTTAAATAAATGAATCGATACCTCAAACTCTAGCGGTCTCCTATGGCTATCGGCCCACTGCTTCTGTCTGTCCTGGGCCACCCAAAGTCTCTCTAATCTTCTTCACCTTCTTTGCAGCATTAACTACCATCTCTGGTCCCAAAAGTACTCTCTCTCCTATGCCGTCCCAAGATAATGGAGTTCGGCATCTCCTACCATACAAAGCCTCGAAAGGAGACATCTCGATACTGGCCTGATAGCTATTATTGTATGCAAACTCTACCAGGTAAAGATGATCCTCCCACGAGCCACCAAAATCTAGTACACATGTCCGTAGCATATCCTCGAGCGTCTGAATAGTCCTCTCTGACTGTCCATCCGTCTGAGGGTGGTAAGCAGTGCTAAATTTGAGTTGGGTACCCAAGCTAGCCTGCAAACTCCTCCAAATATGGGACACAAATCTACTATCTCGATCGAACACAATGCTTACTGGAACTCCATGCAGCCTGACTTTCTGTCTCACATATAAATCAGCGATATTCTCCGTGGTCAATCCCACTTTAAAAGGAAAAAAGTGGGATAATTTGGTCAGCCTGTCAACAATAACCCAAATCGCGTCATTTTCTCCTGGAGTGCGTGAAAGTCAGGAAACAAAATCCATCGTGATATGCTCCCATTTTCACTCAGAAATCGATGGAGGCTGTAGCAATCCTCCTGGTCTCTGCCTCTCGGCTTTGACCTACTGGCACACTAAATATCTGGAGACAAAATATGCTACCTCTCATTTCATCCCATACCACCACACGTGTTCCCTCAGGTCCTTATACATCTTGTTAGCTCCCGGATGTATAGAATACTGGGAACGATGAGCCTCCTGCATGATCTTTTCCCGCAGGTTCCCACTAGGCACACATAACCTAGTCCCGTGCCTTAATGAACCATCCTCAGCAATAGAGAAGTCATCCATCAATCCTTCCTGTACTTGAGCTCTGAGGTTTCGCAGACCCTCATCCTGGTATTGTGTCTCTCAGATCTTTTCCATCAATCCTGACTGAATCTGCATGCCCATTATCTGTGTCTCCACTCCTAGAATAATAACCTCGATGCCCAGGCTATCCAATTCTGCTAATAAGTGATGATCCTTTGTCAAGTACATCACTACTGGATATCTGCTCAAGGCATCAGCAACTACGTTAGCCTTCCCTGGATGGTATTGTAGTAAAATATCAAAATCTTTCATCAGTTCTAGCCACCCGCGCTGCCTCATATTTAGCTCTTTCTGCATAAAGATGTACTTCAAGCTTTTGTGGTCAGTGTATATTTCCACACGCTCTCTGAACAGATAATATCTCCACAGCTTTAGAGCAAAAATTACTGCTACTAATTCTAAGTCATGAGTGGGATAGTTTCTCTCATGTAGTCTCAACTGTCTAGAAGTATATGCCACCACCTTCTTGTTTTGCTCTAGAACACATACCAAGTCCTTCCCCGAAGCATCGCTATAAATGACAAATCTCCCTGTCCCCGATGGCACCGTCAAAACAGGCGCTGTGGTCAATTTATTCTTTATCTTATTAAATACAGCCTGACATTCTTTGGTCCACATGAACTGCACATCCTTCTGAGTGAGTCTAGTCAACGGCTCTATGATCCGAGAAAAATTCTTTATAAATTTCCTGTAATACCTGACCAATCCTAAGAAGCTTCTGATCTCTACAACAGAACTCGAAGTGTTCCAAGACACTACAACAGTAATCTTCTTTGGATCCACCGATATCCTGTCGCCAGTCACCACATGCCCAAGGAACTCTACCTTATCTAGGAAGAACTCACATTTTGAGAGTTTTCCATAGTGCTTCTCCTTCCGAAGGGTCTCTAGCACAATCCTTAAATGCTTCTCATGCTCTTTCGGTGTCTTCGAATAGACAAGAATATCATCTATGAATACTACTACGAACTTATCAAGGTACTGGTAGAACACCTTGTTCATCAAGTTTATGAAGACTGTCGGAGCATTAGTCAACCCAAATGGCATCACCATAAACTCATATTGGCCGTATCTTGTCCGAAATATAGTTTTTGGAATATCTTCCTTCTTCACCTTCAACTGATGATAGCCAGACCTCAAATCAATCTTCAAAAATACTCTCGCACCGCTCAACTGATCAAAAAGATCGTCTACTCTTGGTAGCGGGTATTTGTTTTTGATGGCAAGATTGTTCAGATCCCTGTAATCAATGCACATTCGTACCGACCCATCTTTCTTTGGTACAAATAAGACCGGGGCTCTCCAAGGCAAGGAACTTGATCTAATAAAATCCTTGTCTAGCAAATCATCAACCTGCTTCTTCAGTTTTGCTAGCTCATTGTTGTTGATCCTGTAGACTTGCTGCGACATCGATTCTGCCCCAGGCACTAAGTCTATAGAAAATTTAAGATCTCTGTCCGGTGGCAATCCTGGTAGCTCCTCAGGAAATACGTCTAGAAATTCTGCAATAATAGGGTGTGGCAAGTCTTTCTCTGCAACTATGGCTCCACAAATAATTCTATCACTCTGCTCAACTCCTCCCCTAACAAACTTAAATTCTGGCTCTCCTGGAGAGCGGAACAGTATACGTCCTTCACGATAGTCTATGCCAGCATGGTGCAAACTTAACCAATTCATTCCAAAGACAATGTCAAAACTCGGAAGTGGCATTACGAGTAAACTAGCATCCAAATTATGGCCTCCCAAGGTAACACGATGCCCCTTGCAAGTATCACTTACTAGGATAGTGCCCCCACCAATCATGATCTTGCAACTCCTACTTAAAGGTTCTGTTAATAAACTATGCTTAAGCATAAAGGATACATATATGAAGCTATACGATACGGGTGGTGTGGGAAAAGCACCATTGGCCCTGGAACTGCGCGTTCTAGTCTTGGGCGGCATTCTGAAAGGTTGAAAGCAACAAGAATAAAGTTGATATGGCACAAGATAAAGAAGTATTCAAGAAGGATAATCAACTATGGAAGAGGTTCGATTGCTCGAAAAAAAATAGTAAGGGTTAGCAAGTTGAGTATACGGGATCCCTAGTTGTGATTGAGTATTTTCCTATTCCTAGTATGTATATCCTATGGCAGGCTCGCAGTCATACATCTAACTTGAGTACCACTACGAGTTCGCAACCTTGTGCGAAACCTGACCTGCATGGACCACCACTAAAAATGTGTCATAACTCGCACCCTGGATTTGGGCATGAGTTATGAGTACCCCAGCCTACGCCGCAGTATCGGAGGTAGAATACTGTAAATAAGCCACAAGTATAATCTATAACTCACAACATATATACATCTCCACACTATACTCAATTACGGGCACTAGTCCAAGATGATAATAAAATAATAGTCTTGATGCGGGTTCAAGGAATTTCCCCAAAAACAAAATATCTAAAGGACAATATTAAACTGCCGGAGAATAATCCGGTCCAAAATAACTAACAAAATCAACTACCACTAAACTACTCCATTACAGATGGTATCCCAGCTACTAACTCTCCCTGATCCTCCGGAAGGGCAAGATCATGCTCTATTATGTCGCTAGCATACGGTCCATAATGTGTAGGGATTGTATCCTCATTGTAGTCACCAAAAATATTTATCTAGTCAGGAAAGGAACGAGTACATCACAGTGACAACAGTTCCAATACATGGTAGAAGCTATAAGATAATAAATAGTAAGGAATATATGACAGCAACAAACTGAACTCACAATAAAGCAACTAGAATAACTGTCACACCACAGTCCCAAAATATGTAGGACTAGGAATACGTAACACGCCAGCCATATGTATATGAACTCCAATATATGGAAACCATATACACATGTACGCTGTATATGAATATCACATCCACCAGTGGTAATAAACTGTCACAAGTCACACACAGTCTATATCTCGCACAAATAAAGAAATAAATAGAAAATAAATAACTGAATCTCAAAGATGAAGCATTAAGTATGATAGTTGGATGAAAATAAATCCACTGCAAATCGACAATACTAAAAACTACTAAATAGGAGAAGAGATTAAACTCTAATATAAGATAAATGTCTATAAAAGAAATAGCAACTAGAATATCCATCAGCTGCGATGGATCAAAGATACTCTGAAGATAAGACCTCCTCAGTCTGGAATGAAGCATCAGGTCCAGGTCCGTACTCCTGAGGATACTCCTGCCCATCTATATCTGGAAAGGTACCAGGTCCTCAGAGGGACGTATAAAGATACATATAAATATGCCAATAAAGTACTGAAAAATAAACATCCAATGGGGTTGCCTAACCGTCTAAGTGAATGCAGTTTGAGAACAACTTTCCAACAAGTTGGCTATCTGGCTAAAATGGGATTGACATAATTCTTTTGGAGATTCAGGGGCCTACAAAGCATGTCATCTTTTGAACGGCAGCGCATCTCCGGCAGAGCGTACAGGTTACACAAGAAAAGTGCAAAGGAGCCCAAACGTCTTACTTGTTATTCTTCCCACCCATGCTCTAAGCATGTCATATCCATGACACGATAATACCTCTAAATAACTGCCAAGTCTACTAGCATGCAAAGTTTCTATCAGCAGTTATACCTATCCGTTGCACGACCTATACGTACCAGTGGCCAGCCGAGTACGCAAGTCCGTATCCTACATGTGACTCACACTCATGTAAGAACAGTGTCATGGCCAATGAAACATAAAAATATCTCATGATCATGTGGTGGTCTTGTAAAACTAGGTCAACATGCATATATATAATAAAAATAGAATACGACGCCACCGTCGTTGCACCCAAGTTATTCTTGGACGCGCATTTTATATAACAGTTAAAATATATAAACTAAATAACAGAAATAAAATACATGCACCATATGGAATATAAATCACAGTACAATGGCAAGGTATACTTGCTTGGCAAGCAATCTGTAAAGTGTAAGAGTCCAGATGTCAGGTACACAGGATCAGAAACTAAAGCCTCCGAATAAACATCTCCGGAATCAGCGAGATAGCTAGAAAATACTACCCTTTCGTCCAATTTGGACACAGGGGCAAAACAATAATTTTGGGTCAACGCGGGATCCATATGTAGCCCACTTTGCACCAAAAAATGTACCAAAGGTAAAGGTCTTTAAATAGGATAAATTATAGGTCAAACAAACTCTAAATGTCAGTACAAACTCAATAGTATGCCCAATTTTAGATTCCGATGAGCCGAACAAAAATTCGTCCAAAAAGTCAATCGTAGGGCCCACAAATAGGCAGTTTGGTCAACTATCTCAGAATTGCGTAAAACTTGGGTCACAGGACCAGCGCGATACCACGAGTCTAATGGCGTAAGTTTTATTATATTCTGACAAGAGTACACTAAATGGTACGGTGTTTTACAAAAGTTGCGATACAGGGACTTTTCGCGGATACGGGTTGATTCCGACGCGCACACGCGTCCGAATCAGTTTTTGCGAAAGCCCACACGTCTGGACATACCATACGTGCCTTTTGGTATAATTGGTACACGATGGGGCGGTCCCGTTTTGGCTGGACGTGCTCCGTATCATAAATTTTAAAGGTTCAAAAGCAGGTTTTTCGTGATTTTTAACTCGGTTTAATTTTGCATACAACATCAAATAAAATAATATAATTGACAAAAAATAATCTCGGTTAGGTGGTCTTCATATAGCAAAAAGAAAAACTAAGTTTGGATCTCTGTGGGGGGAGATACGAGTCCTTAAACATGGGTGGTTACATCAATTTTTTTGGAATTAAAGTTATTATTTTTCCTCCAACTTGGTCTCTGTTTTTTCCTAGGGTTACGCGCTGATCGAAGAAAACTAATACACAATGTTGGAAGGGGGATAGATCGTGAACATACCGGTGAAGACGGGGTCAAATTTGGTCGAGCGATAGAACAGAAATCAACGTGTGAACATGGATTCACTGCTGTCAAAATTCTGCGGCGTACGCGCGGTCGCGGACGCGGAGCGAACGACGGCGGGCGGCTGCTCCGGCGTCGGCGTCGCGGAGGTCGGCACTGGGTCGAGGTATGGAGATGGTAAGGGTTTAGGGTTAGGGTTTATATATATATATATATATATATATATATATATATATATATATATATATATATGAGAATCGAAGGGGTGTATTTTCGCACGGGGTCTCGTTTGGCTGCTGTTGCTAGGATTTCTATGTGGGTTGGGGTCGTGGGTTTGGGTAGTGTTTAGGCGGGTATGGGTTTTAGGAGGGGAATGGGTTTTAATAGGCTTTTGTGAAGGGGGCTTAGGCTTAGGATTTAGAGTTTTGGTTTTTTTAGGTTTTTGATTTAATTTTTTTTTTCTTTCTTTCTTTTCTTTTATTCTTTCTTTTCTTTTTTTATTATTAATAATCTATATATATATATATATATATATATATATATATATATAATTTACAGAAAATTATATTTGTTCATAAAAATAATCTTTCAACCGTCCACAAGGTCTCCTACATGAAATAAATTAAGGTAAAATAATAGTTGCTCCATAAATCTCTAATTGCCTAATTACCTAGTAATAAAAATTTAATAAATTCTATATCTTCTAATTAACTAATAAATACTATAAATAAATTAAATAATTAATTAGATAATTAATATGTTTTTTAAAATTGGGAATTTTACATTCTACCCAACTTATAAAAATTTTGTCCTCGAAATTAAAACTAAGCCACGATAGAAAGTCAAGGGTGGTATAAGCTAGAAATTAACAAAGTAAATTCATACCTTGGTCTACGAATAGGTACGAAAAATGTTTACGCATGTCTTTCTCGTGCTCCCAAGTGGATTCTTCTGGCGCGTCATGCTT
The DNA here is from genome assembly GCA_036927795.1 of Iris macrosiphon. Lineage (NCBI taxonomy): Eukaryota > Viridiplantae > Streptophyta > Magnoliopsida > Asparagales > Iridaceae > Iris > Iris macrosiphon. The sequence goes on along the minus strand of JAYESA010000004.1, from coordinate 93,407,979 downwards.
CCATGCCACGCGGACCAAGGGAATAGACCAGTTCCTCAACACTTTCTCTCGACGATCAAGGATTTCCACGAGTTGCTCTAGGTATGACAAGCTCGGCCCAATGGTGATCTCAGAATGGTCGAGAACATGACTGCTATCTGCCACATATCGTCTAAGCTGCGACACATGGAATACATCATGTACTCCCTCAAGTGAAGGTGGTAGCGCAAGTCGATATGCCACTTCTTCCACTCTCTCCAGCACGTTAAATGGTCCAATATACCTTGGGCTCAACTTGCCACACCCTCCGAATCGAATGGTGCCTCTAGTAGGTGATATCCTCAAGAAGACATGATCGCCCTCTTTGAACTCCAAGGGACGACGATGAAGGTCTGCCACTGCTTTTGTCTATCTTGCGCTGCTCGCAAGTGCCCTTGTATCTTCTTTACTGTCTCAACGGTGTTGACCACCAACTCTGGTCCCAGAATCTGACGTTCTTCCACGCCACTCTAACACACGGAAGACCTACACTTTCTTCCATACAACGCTTCAAACGGAGCAATCTGGATGCTCGCTTGATAGCTATTATTATAAGAAAATTCCACAAGATGTAGGTGGTCCTCCCACAACAAGTTAATTATGGTATTTATTAGTTAATTAGAATATATATAATTTATTGAATTTTTATTTCTAGATGATTATGCATTTAAAGATTTATGGAGCAACTATTATTTTACCAGACGGCTCCGTTTGAAGCGTTGTATGGAAGAGCCACGAGGAGCACGAAAAGCACCTGCAGATTGTTCTAGAGACCTTGAGGAAAGAGCAGTTATATGCGAAGATCAGTAAATGTGAGTTTTTCTTAGACAGAGTTTTGTTTCTTGGGTATGTCGTTACGGAAGATGGTATTTCTGTTGATCCAGAAAAAATCTCGACAGTCGAGACATGGCCCGTTCCTAAATCAGCATCGGAGGTAAGAAGTTTTCTTGGACTTGCGGGATATTACCGACGGTTCATGGAGAACTTCTCAAGGACAACAGCACCTATGACTCGGTTGACGTGCAAGGATCAAGAGTTCATATGGAACGACGAGTGTCAAGCCGCTTTCGAGGAGTTAAAGAAACGACTGACCACAGAACCAGTATTGACTATTCCATCAGGATCAGAAGGTTATGTGATTTACAGTGACGCATCAGGAAAAGGCTTGGGATGCGTATTGATGTAACATGGCAAGGTGATTGCATATGCATCTAGACAGTTACGAGTGCATGAGAAGAATTATCCAACTCATGACTTGGAACTTGCAGCCATTATTTTTGCTCTAAAGCTATGGAGACATTACTTATATGGGGAACGGGTGGAGATCTATATAGACCATAAAAGTCTCAAGTATGTCTTCATACAGAAGGAGCTAAATATGAGACAATGTCGATGGCTTGAGTTGATAAAGGATTTTGAGATAGAGCTACATATCACCCATGCAAGGCTAACGTTGTAGCAGACGCGTTAAGCCGAAAACCAGCAGCTTACTTCTTGACAACACAGAGGGAATTATTGGAGGACTTGCAAGAGCTTGGCATAGAAGTGATATTACCCGGAGAAGATGAGACATTAGCCAACTTGTAAGTACAATCATCACTAATAGAGAGGATCAAGGCAGCTTTGCCTACGGACGCCAGATTCAGGAGATTGAAAAAAAGGACAGAGGCAGGAGAGCAGACAAGATTGTGCATTCATGATGACGAGATACTACGATATGGTGATCGTCTATATGTTCCCAATGGAGAGATTCGACAGGAGCTGATGGCAGAAGCACATAGTTTGATATATTCTATTCATCCTGGAGGCATCAAAATGTACCTTGGCTTACGACAACACTTTTAGTGGCATGGGATACAAAGAGAGAGAGCTCACTTTGTAGCTAAATATCTAGTATGTTAGCAGGTAAATGCGGAGCATCAGAGAACAGCAGGGTTATTGCAACCACTTTCGATTCCTGAGTGGAAGTGGGAGCACATCACTATGGACTTCGTCACGGGTTTTTCCAAGAGTCCAAGTGGGAGAGATGCAATATGGGTAATAGTGGATTGACTTACCAAGTCAGTCTATTTCTTGCCTTTTAGAGTTGGCTAGTCTATAGAAGCTTTGGTTGACTTATACATGAGACAGATCATGAGATTGCACGATATACCGGTCAGCATTATATCAGACAGGGATTCACGTTTTATTTCACACTTTTGGAGAAGCATGCAAAAGAGTCTTGGGAATCGTCTAAAGTTTAGTATATCTTATCACCCGCAGACAGATGGGCAGTCCGAATGTACTATTCAGATACTTGAGGATATGTTGAGGGCTTGTTTATTAGACTTTGGAGGATCATGGGAGGACCACCTACATCTTGTGGAGTTTTCTTATAACAATAGCTATTAAGCGAGCATCCAGATGGCTCCGTTTGAAGCATTGTATGAAAGAAAGTGTAGGTCTCCCGTGTGTTGGAGTGCCGTGGGAGAACGTCAGATTCTGGGACCAGAGTTGGTGGTCAACATCGTTAAGACAGTAAATAAGATACAAGGGCACTTGCGAGCAGCACAAGACAGACAGAAGCAGTGGACAGACCTTCATTATCGTCCCTTAGAGTTTAAAGAGGGCGATCATATTTTCTTGAGGATATCACCTACTAGAGGCACCATTCGATTCAGAGGGCGTGGCAAGTTGAGCCCAAGGTATATTGGACCATTTGACTTGCTGGAGAGAGTGGGAGAAGTGGCATATCGACTTGCGCTACCACCTTCACTTGAGGGATTACATGATGTATTCCATGTGTCGCAGCTTAGGTGATATGTTGCAGATAGCAGTCATGTTCTCGACCATTCTGAGATCACTATTGGGCCAAGCTTATCATATTAAGAGCAACCCGTAAAAATCCTTGATCGTCGAGAGAAAGTGTTGAGGAACCAGTTTATTCCCTTGGTTCGCGTGGCATGGAAGCACGGTGCGCCAGGAGAATCTACTTGGGAGTGCGAGGACAACATGCGCAAATATTTTTTGTACCTATTTGTCGTGTCGTGCTTCCATGCCACGCAAACCAAGGGAATAAACTGGTTCCTCAACACTTTCTCTCGACGATCAAGGATTTCCACGGGTTGTTCTTGATATGACAACATGCGCAAACATTTTCCATACCTATTCGTAGACCAAGGTATGAATTTACTTTGTTAATTTCTACCTTATACCACCCTTGACTTTCTATCGTGGCTTAGTTTTAATTTCAAGGACGAAATTTTTATAAGTTGGGTAGAATATAAAACCCCTAATTTTAAAAATTATATTAATTAATTAATTAATTAATTAATTAATTAATTTATAGTATTTATTAGTTAATTAGAAGATATAGAATTTATTCAATTTTTATTTCTAGGTAATTATGCATTTAGAGATTTATGGAGCAACTATTATTTTATCTTAATTTAATTCTTATAGGAGACGTGTGGACGGTTGATAGATTATTTGTATGCACTAATATAAATTTCTAGAATTATATATATATAAATAAATAAATAAATAAATAAATAAATAAATAAATAAATAAATAAATATAAATATATATTTATTATTATAAAAAGAATAGAAAAGAAAGAAAAAGGAAAAAGAAATAAAAAAATAAAAGAAACCAAAACCCTAAACCCGCTAGTCTTAAACCCAACCCACTAAGCCTAAAACCTAACCCGGCCCGTTAGAAATCCCAACAGCAGCAGTTGCTTAAGAAAACCCCCCACCCCCGCGCGAAATTCGACCCCCCCTCTCATCTTCTTTTATATATATATATATATATATATATATATAATATTAAACCCTAACCCTAAACCCTTACCATCTCTACACCTCGACCCAGCGCCGACCTTCGCGACACCGCCGCCGCCGCCGGAGCAGCCGCCCGCCGCCGTTCGCTCCGCGTCCGCGACCGCGCGTACGCCACATAATTTTGACAGCAGCGAAGCCCTGTTCAATCGTTGATCCCGTTCCATCGCTCGACCAAATTCGACCCCGTCTTCACCGGTATGTTTATGACCTATCCCCCTTCCAACTCTGTGTATTAGTTTCCTTCAATCAGCGCGTAACCCTACATAAAAACTGAGACCAAGTTGGAGAAAAAACGACAACTTTAATTCCAAAAAACTGCTGTAACACACCATGTTTAAGGACTCGTATCTCCCACCACAGAGATCCAAACTTAGTTTTTCTTTTTGCTATGTGAAGACCACCTAACCAAGATTATTTTTTGTCAATTATATTATTTTATTTGATGCTGTATGCAGAATTAAATTGGATTAAAAATCACAAAAAAACTATTTTTGAACCTTCAAAATTTGTGATACGGAGTGCGCCCCGCCAAACGGAACTGCCCCATCGCTTACCAATTGCACCAAAAGGCGCGTATGGTATGTTCAGATGTGTGGGCTTTCGTGAAAACTGATTCGAACGCGTGTGTGCATCGGAATCAACCCGTATCCGTAAAAAGGCCCCGTATTGGAACTTTTGTAAAATATCGCACAATTTAGTGTACGCTCGTCAGAATGCGACAATTTTTTGCCATTGGACTCATGGTATCGTGCTGGTCCTGTGATCCAATTTTCACGCAATTCTGAGACAGTTGACTAAGCTGCCTATTTGCGGCCCTACGGTTGACTTTTTGGGCAAATTTGTGTTCGGCTCACCGGAATCCAAAATTGGACATACCGGTGAGTTTGTATTGAAGTTTAGAATTTGTTTGACCTATAATTTGTTCTATTTTGAGATCTTTATCGCTGGCATATTTTTCGGTGCAAAGTGGCCCACAAGTGGACCCCGCTTTGACCCAAAATTACCGTTTTGCCCCTATGTCCAAATTGGACGAAAGGGTAGTATTTTTTTAGCTATCTTGCTAATTTTGGAAACGTTGGTGATATTTATTTCAGCATCCGAAGACGTTTATTCGGAGGTCTTAGTTCCTGATCCCGTGTCCTTGACATCTAGACGCTTACTCTATACAGATTGCTTGCCAAGCAAGTATACCTTGCCATTGTACTGTAATTTATATTCCATTTTTTGCATGCATCTTATTTCTGTTTATTTAGTTCATATATTTTAAATGCTATATAAACTGCGCGTCCAAGGAAACTTGGGTGCAACGACGGTGACGTCGTATTCTGTTTTTATTATGTATATGCATGGACCTACTTTATTAGACTACCCCATTATCACGAGGCATTTTTATGTTTCATTGGCCATGACATTATTTTTACACGAGTGTGAGTCACATATAGGACATGGACTTACGTACTCGGCTTGCTATTGGTATGTATAGGTCATACGACGGATAGGGATAACTGCTGATAGAAACTTTGCATGCTAGTAGACCTGACAGTTATTTAGAGGTATCGTCGTGTCATGGATGTGATATGCTTAGAGCATGGGGTGGGGAGAACGACAAGTAAGGCGTTTGGGCTCCTTTGCACTTTCCTTGTGTAACCCGTACGCTCCGCCGGAGATGCGCGGTCATGATGACCACTATATATTATATATTATCAGGTGGCCTCTATTGTTCAAAAGATGACATACTTTGTAGGCCCCTGAATCCCCAAGAGAATCATGCCAATCCTATTTTAGCCAGATATCCCACTTGTTGGACAGTTGTTCTCAAACTGCATTAACTTAGACGGTTAGGCGACCCCATTGGATGTTTATTTTTCAGTACTTTATTGGCATGTTTATATGTATCTTGTTACGTCCCTCTGAGGACCTGGTACCTTTCCAGATTTAGATGGGCAGGAGTATCCACCGGAGTACGGACCTGGACCTGATGCTTCTTATCAGACCGAGGAGAACTTATCTTCAGAGTATCTTTGATCCATCGCAGCTGGTGGATATTCTAGTTGCTATTTCTTTTTGGACATTTATCTTATATTAGAGTTTGATCTCTTCCCTCTTTTAGTAGTTTTAGCATAGTCGATTTGCAGTGTATTTGTTTCTATCCGACTATCATACTTTGATACTTCATCTTTGAGATTCAGTTATTTATTTTCTTTTTATTTCTTTATTTGTACTGTGGATGAGATATAGATTTTGTGTGACTTGTGACAGTATATTACCACTGGTAGATGTGATATTCATGTACAACATACGTGTGTATATGATTTTCATATATTGGAGTTCGTATACATACGTCTAGCGTGTTACGTATTCCTAGTCCTACGTATTTTATGACTGGGTCATGATATATTTTTAGTGGTGGCCCATGCAGGTCTAGAATATATTATCTCGGTTACGTTACTTTACCGAACAAGCCTACGTATAGGAATATAGTATAAGGATCTCTTCCACACTTGACTAAAACTCATCATTCCTTTCAACTTCCTATTTAAATGCTTGCATCCTGTTTGATTTCCTGTACTTCTTATAATCGTTTTGTCCACCACCTGCAGAGAGATGGATATGCATAGTGGATGTACTACCGCCGATGGTGACACACCTTCGGGAGTCAATGGCCAAACTCAAGAAGACACCTCGACGACTCCTAGACTTTCGGGGCCATATGGACAGACTTACAATCCAGTTCCGTCTAATCCTTCCGCTTTACCTAATGAGACTTTTCCAGCTTCATCGACACTGCAGGATGGCCAGACATAACTGTTCCAATTCTTCTAAATCATAATGCAGGAACATAGATAACAGGCAGCCACACTAGATATAGAGCAGAGGTAGCAAGCGACAGAGCAGAGACAAGAATTTCTAGCAGCACTTGAGAGAATGGCTGCACAGGCTACTGTACTAGCTCAAGTACTAGTTCCAGTACCTCGAGCTAGAGTTGGTTTAGTAAAGGACTATATACAGATGGGTCCCAAGCCATATAAAGGCACTGAGAGCCCAAAGGAGACTATAAACTGGATTACCCACACTCAGAAGTTATTATAAGCATCGCAGCTACCTATAGATCTATGGATGACAGGCGTAAGGACGCTGCTAGATGGGAATGCCCATCACTGGTGGGAATCAATGGAGTGCCAGTTGGGTACATATCAGACTTGGGAACAATTCTTGGAGTGCTTTGAGAGAAAGTACTTCCTGAACACTGTAAGGGACGTGTTGTACGATCAGTTTCTTCATCTAGAGCAGGGGAACAAGACAGTTGACGAGTATGATGTAGAGTTTAGTCTCCTTAGTAAATATGGTGCTGTCCTGATACCAAATGACTTGGGGAAGGCTAAGAGATTTTACCGCGGACTTACTCAGGAGCTCCAATACTACACTAGCTCATAGTCCTGGATCTCTTATGCTGAATTATTGACAGAAGCTAGATTACAAGAGACCATCAGCTGGGGAAAAGGAGGTCAACTGAGGACACAACAAGAATCAACAAGGACACAATAAGGACCAACAAGGACACAACAAAAAGGGCCTATGAGACGTCCTTTGGCACAACAACAACAATACCAGCACAGAGCAGGACCGTACCAAATTTTGGAGAAGCTCCACTGCAATTATTGTGGGAAACGCGAGCACATTTTGAGAGACTGTCGGACTCGTTTGGGATAATGTATGAGATGTGGTTCCAGACAGCATATGGCGAGAGACTGTCCAATGCAGTAGACATTGACACTTCCACCGCCAGTACAGAGGCTAGTACTTCTAGCACCGAAGCCAGCTTAGCAGATGATTAGACCAGGAGCACCTCGACCTCCAACAACAGGAGAATTTCAGCGAGGACTACCGCTACCTACTTAGAAGGATCAGTATACGAGGGCCAGTCATGGATTACCATAGAGGAACAGACAAGCTTTTGCACAAGAAGTGGATGACATGGAACAGGAGATTGATGTCATAGCAGGTATTACTCTTGCTTTTACTTTTCCTGCAGTGACATTATTTAATACGGGCGCCACCCACTCGTTCATATCTTCTAGTTTTATTGCCAAATATAATATTGCCACTACACCTTTACCTAGTTGCGTTAGAATTCTCACCGGAGGAGGAGTTGTACCTGTTAGTTGGATTTGTAGATCGTGTCACATAGTGATTCGTGACAGAGAGATAAATGCCCGACTCTTAGTCCTTTCTATGCTAACTTTTGATATTGTGCTTGGAATGGATTGGCTAAGCAAGTACCACGCTTTCTTCGATTAATTTGGAGGAAGCATTCTTTTTAAGGTACCAGGCCGGCCTGAACTTAAGTTTGCACGAGGATCCACAGAAGTCCTTGATGGTGTACAACTTACAATGGATGATGTTATTTATCACCCTATCATTTTAGAGTTTCAAGACATTTTTCCAGAGGAATTACCAGGCCTACCCCCAGACAGAGACGTAGAGTTCTCGACAGAACTGATACCGGGAGCAGTACCCATAGTATCGCATGTTTACAGATTGGCAAAGAAGGAGATAGATGAGCTGAAGACACAGTTGAAAGAGCTAGAAAAGAAAGATTTTATCCGACCGAGTGCATCACCCTCGGGAGTACCAGTATTGTTTGTACCAAAGAAGAATGTGTTAGTGCATATGTGTATTGACTACAGAGCCTTAAATGCAGTGACCGTGAAGAATAAATACTCATTGCCACGCATTTATGACTTATTTGAACAGCTTAATGGAGCCAAGGTGTTCTCGAAGATAGACTTGAGATCGGGATATCATCAGGTAAAGGTACGGAAGCAGGACATCCCGAAGACCGTATTCAGGACAACATATGGACACTACGAGTTTCTGGTCATGCCATTTGGGTTGACCAATGCCCCAACTATCTTTATGGACTTAATGAATCGAGTATTCTATCAGTATTTAGACCAGTTCGTGGTCGTCTTCTTAGATGACATACTTGTCTATTCGAAGAGCCACGAGGAGAACGAGAAGCACCTGCAGATTATTCTAGAGACCTTGAGGAGAGAGCAGTTATATACGAAGCTTAGTAAATATGAGTTTTTTGGACAGAGTTTCATGTCATGGGCATGTCGTTACGGGAGATGGTATTTCTGTCGATCCAGAGAAAATTTTGGCAGTCGAGACATGGCCCGTTCCTAAATCAGCATCGGAGGTGAGAAGTTTCCTTGGACTTACGGGATATTACCGACGGTTCATAGAGAACTTCTCAAGGATAGCAGCACCTATGACTCGGTTGACGTGCAAGGATCAAGAGTTTATATGGACCGACGAGTGTCAAGCCAATTTTGAGGAATTGAAGAAACGACTGACCACAGCACCAGTATTGATTATTCTATCAGGATCAGAAGGTTATGTGATTTACAGTGACGTATCAGAGAAAGGCTTGGGATGCGTATTGATGCAACATGGCAAGGTGATTGCATATGCATCTAGACAGTTACGAGTGCATGGAAAGAATTATCCAACTCATGACATGGAACTTGCAGCCGTTGTTTTTGCTCTAAAGCTATGGAGATGTTACTTATATGGGGAATGAGTGGAGATCTATATAGACCACAAAAGCCTCAAGTATGTCTTCACAAAGAAGGAGCTAAATATGAGACAACATCGATGGCTTGAGTTTATGAAGGACTTTGAGATAGAGCTATATTATCACCCAGGCAAGGCTAACGTTGTAGCAGACGCGTTAAGCCGGAAACCAGCAGCTTACTTCTTGACAACACAAAGAAAATTATTGGAGGACTTGCAAGAGCTTGGCATAGAAGTGATATTACCCAGAGCAGATGTGACATTAGCCAACTTGCAAGTACAATCATCACTAATAGAGAGGATCAAGGCAGATTTTCCTACGGACGCTAGATTCAGGAGATTAAAAGAAAGGACAGAGGCCGGAGAGCAGACAGGATTGCACATTCATGATGACAGGATATTACGATGTGATGATCGTCTATATGTTCCCAAAGAAGAGATTCGACAGGAGCTGATGGCAGAAGCACATAGTTCCTTATATTCTATTCATCCTGGAGGCACCAAGATGTACCATGACTTACGACAACACTTTTGGTGGCATGGGATAAAAAGAAAGATAGCTCGCTTTGTAGCTAAATGTCTAGTATGTCAGCAGGTAAAGGTGGAGCATCAGAGAATAGTAGGGTTATTGCAACCACTTCCGATTCCTGAGTGGAAGTGGGAGCACATCACTATGGACTTTGTCACGAGTTTTTCCAAGAGTCAAAGTGGGAGAGATGCAGTATGGGTAATAGTGGATCGACTCACCAAGTCAGCCCATTTCTTGACTTTTAGAGTTGGCCAGTCTACAGAAGCTTTGGCTGACTTATACATGAGGCAGATCGTGAGATTGTACGGCATACCAGTCAGCATTGTATCAGACAGAAATTTGCGTTTTACATTACACTTTTGGAGAAGCATGCAAGGGAGTCTTGGGACTCGTCTGAAGTTCAGTACATCTTATCACCCGCAGACAGATAGACAGTCCGAACGTACTATTCAGACACTTAAGGATATGTTGAGGGCTTGTATGTTAGACTTTGGAGGATTATGGGAGGACCACCTACATCTTGTGGAGTTTTCTTATAATAATAGCTATCAAGCGAGCATCCAGATGGCTCCGTTTGAAGCATTGAGTGAAAGAAAGTGTAGGTCTTTCGTGTGTTGGAGTGACGTAGGAGAACGTTAAATTTTGGGACTAGAGTTGGTGGTCAACACCGTAAAGACAGTAAAGAAGATACAAGGGCACTTGCGAGCAGTGCAAGACAGACAGAAGCAGTGGACAGACCTTTATCGTCGTCCCTTGAAGTTTAAAGAGGGCGATTATGTTTTCTTGAGGATATCACCTACTAGAGGCACCATTCGATTCGAAGGGCGTGGCAAGTTGAGCCCAAGGTATATTGGACCATTTGACGTGTTGGAGAGAGTGAGAGAAATGGCATATCGACTTGCGCTACCACCTTCACTTGAGGGAGTACATAATATATTCTATATATCGCAGCTTAGGCGATATGTGGCAGATAGCAGTCATATTCTCGACCATTCTGAGATCACCATTGGGCCGAGCTTGTCATATCAAGAGCAACCCGTGGAAATCCTTGATCGTCGAGAGAAAGTATTGAGGAACCAGTCCATTCTCTTGGTTCGCGTGGAATGGAAGCATGGCGCGCCAGGATAATCTACTTGGGAATACGAGGATGACATGCGCAAACATTTTTCGTACCTATTCGTAGACCAAGGTATGAATTTACTTTGTTAATTTCTACCTTATACCACCCTTGACTTTCTATCGTGGCTTAGTTTTAATTTTGAGGACGAAATTTTTATAAGTTGGGTAGAATGTAAAACCCTAATTTTAAAAATCATATTAATTATTATTTAATTAATTATTTAATTAATTTATAGTATTTATTAGTTAATTAGAAGATATAGAATTTATTGAATTTTTATTTCTAGGTAATTATGCATTTAGAGATTTATGGAGCAACTATTATTTTACCTTAATTTATTTTATGTAGGAGATGTGTGGACGGTTGATAGATTATTTGTATGCACTAATATAAATTTCTAGAATTATATATATATATATATATGTATATATATATATATATATATATATATATATATATATAGATTTATTATTATAAAAAGAATAGAAAAGAAAGAAAAAGGAAAAAGAAATAAAAAAATAAAAGAAACCAAAACCCTAAACCCGCTAGTCCTAAATCCAACCCACTAAGCCTAAAACCTAACCCGGCCTGTTAGAAATCCCAACAGCAGCAGCTGCTGAAGAAACCCCTCCGCACGGAATTCGACCCCCCCTCTTATCTTCTTATATATAATATTAAACCCTAACCTTAAACCCTTACCATCTCCACACCTTGACCCAGCACTGACCTCCGCGATACCGCCGCCGCCGGAGCAGCCGCCCGCCGTCGTTCGCTCCGCGTCCACTAACGCGCGTACACCACAGAATTTTGACAGCAGCGAAGCCCTGTTCACACGTTGATTCCCGTTCCATCGCTCGACCAAATTCAACCCCATCTTCACCGGTATATTCACGACCTATCTTCCTTCCAACTCTGTGTATTAGTTTCCTTCGATCAGCGCGTAACCCGAGATAAAAATCCAGACAAAGTTGGAGGAAAAATGATAACTTTAATTCCAGAAAAACTGTTGTAACCACCCATGTTTAAGGACTCGTATCTCCTACCACAGAGATCCAAACTTAATTTTTCTTTTGATATATGAAGACCACCTAACCGAGATTATTTTCTGTCAATTATATTATTTTATTTGATGCTGTATGCAGAATTAAATTGGGTTAAAAATCACGAAAAACCTATTTTTGAACCTTCAAAATTTGTGATATGGAGTACTTCCCACCAAACGGGACCGCCCCGTCGTGTACCAATTACACCAAAAGATGCATATGGTATTTTTAGACTTGTGGGTTTTTGCGAAAACTAATTCGGACGCGTCGAAATTAACCCGTATCCGCGAAAAGTCCACGTATCGCGACTTTTGTAAAATACCGTACCATTTTGTGTACGCTCGTCAAAATACGACGAAACTTGCGCCATTAGACTCGTGGTATCGCGCTGGTCCTGTGACCTAATTTGTACGCAATTCTGAGATAGTTGACCAAGCCGTCTATTTGTGGGCCCACGGTTGACTTTTTGGGCAAATTTGTGTTTGGCTCACCGGAATCCAAAATTGGACATACCGGTGAGTTCGTATTGACGTTTAGAATTTGTTTGACCTATACTTTGTCCCACTTAGAGACCTTTGTCATGACCCGCACCCGGAAAATCGGACATGAGTCGTGGGTACGTCCAGCCTATGCCGCAGCATCGGCGGTAGAACGCTGTCTAGGTCTACTATCTAGCTAACAATCTCACGCAATCAATATATAAAACTGTCAAGATCTCAACTCTAAACAGAGGAGCAATATCATAACGATAATCATAACTACTCAATCACGAATCTAAGCACGATAAGATAACACAGAAGACTAACAACTACAAAGTCTAAACAACTGCTGCTAAAACACCACAATATCAATAATAATAATAATACAACAATATCCAAAATTATATACAATACAAGGTCTCAATCCAAAATCGGAGACAAATCCGGTGCTAAAAGCTAATAAAAATAACAACTGAGGTCTTAGTGATCCCGGCTACCAACCTTACTCCTAAACTAGAGGGTCCCTGTCTGCACCATCGACAGACTGAGGTCCATAAAACGTCGGACACAAATCCTCCGGATACTCTGAAAAAAAATATGTCCAGTCAGGACTGGAGCAAGTACACCTCTAACAGCAGTTGCAGTTAAATGATAAAAACTATAAAACAGTTGTAGCAAGTAGCAAGGAGAATGAAATAAAGTATAAACAAAAAATATATACATATCACTGGTGCATAAAGGTAAAGATGCATGAATATCATAAGCAAGATAGTAATGACTGCAAGATACAAGAAATCTAAACTAAGATCAAGTATGTGCACAAGAACGTGTAGTGAGTTTAGCAAGAAATACATGTAATGAGGGTCCAGACTAGAAAGAATGAACTCGTGTCTTTGAAATACCTGTTTCGATATGTAAACGGCTAGGGGTAAGTACGGCTCACAGCACACTGGGTATGCGGCTGCTATCATTCCAGATTAGACCAGAGGGGGTGATTCCAGTAATTCCAGTTGGGAATATTTACATGTCTACTCGAGTATTTTCCCGTCCCGACTAGTACAAGTGAATCCAAGACCCGACACGTAAATCAAGTATGAGTCCATCCAGAAATATGAGTGATGTCTGTAGTGATGCCTGTAGGTGATGCTAGTAGGTGATTCCAGAATAGAGGCCAGAAACATAAAATATATGTGTCGCAAGTAAATGAATCCAGAAATACCAGTCTGTGTCATGCCAGAAAATCAGATGATACTATACTAGAAGCTGAATCATAATAATCATCAAAAAATGAAAACTATCAGATAATGATACCCCTGGCACACTTTTCGGTGCAAAGTGGCCTACATGTGGACCCCGTTTTGACCCAAAATTACTATTTTGTTCCTATATCCTAATTGGACGAAAGAGTAGTATTTTCTAGCTATCTCGCTGATTCTAAAAATGTTGGTGATGTTTATTTCAGCATCCAGAGACGTTTATTCGGAGGCCTTAGTTCCTGATTTTGTGTCCTTGACATCTGGACGCTTACTCTATACAGATTGCTTGCCAGAAAAGTATACCTTGCCATTGTACTGTGATTTATATTCCATATGTTGCATGCATCTTATTTCTGTTTATTTAGTTTATATATTTTAACTGCTATATAAACTGTGTGTCCAAGAAAACTTGGGTGCAACAACGGTGATGTCGTATTCTATTTTTATTATGTATATGCATGGACCTACTTTATGAGACCACCCCATTATCATGAGGCATTTTTATATTTTATTGGCCATGACACTGTTCTTACACGAGTGTGAGTCACAAATAGGACACGGACTTGCGTACTCGACTGGCCACTGGTACGTATAGGTCGTACGACGGATAGGGATAACTGCTGATAGAAACTTTACATGCTAGTAGACCTGGCAGTTATTTAGAGGTATCAACGTGTCATAGATGTGACATGCTTAGAGCATGGGGTGGGGAGAACAACAAGTAAGGCGTTTGGGCTCCTTTTCACTTTTTTTGTGTAACCCGTACGCTCCGCCGGAGATACGCGGTCATGATGACCACTCTATATTATATATTATCAGGCGGCCTCTGCCGTTCAAATGATGACATGCTTTGTAGGCCCCTGAATCTCCAAGAGAATAATACCAATCCCATTTTAGCCAGATAGCCCACTTGTTGGAAAGTTGTTCCCAAACTGTATTCACTTAGACGGTTAGCCGACCCCATTGGATGTTTATTTTTCAGTACTTTATTGGCATATTTATATGTATCTTGTTACGTCCCTCTGAGGACCTGGTACCTTTCCATATATAGACGGGCAGGAGTATCCACAGGAGTACAAACCTGGACGTTACGCTTCTTATCAGACTGATGAGGTCTTATCTTCAGAGTATCTTTGATCCATCGCAGCTGATGGATATTCTAGTTGCTATTTCTTTTTGGACATTTATCTTATATTAGAGTTTGATCTCTTCTCTCTTTTAGTAGTTTTAGCATAATTGATTTGCAGTGGATTTATTTCCATCTGACTATCATACTTTGATACTTCATCTTTGAGATTCAATTATTTATTTCCTATTTATTTCTTTATTTGTGCTGTGGATGAGATATAGATTTCGTGTGACTTGTGATAGTATATTACCACTGGTGGATATGATTTATGTACAACGTACGTGTGTATATGATTTTCATATATTGGAGTTCATATACATACGACTGACTTGTTACGTATTCCTAGTCCTACGTATTTTGGGACTGTGGCATGACACCTTGCTGGTCCTTTTTGTGTCCTTAGTTGACCTCATTTTCCCCTGCTGATGGTCTCTTGTAATCTAGCTTCTATCAATAATTAGGCATAAGAGATCCGAGACTGTGAGCTAGTGTAGTGTTGGAGCTCCTGAGTTAGTCCGCGGTGAAACCTCTTAGCCTTTTTCAAGTCATTTGGTATCAGGGTAGCGCCATATTTACTAAGGCGACTAAACTCTGCATCATACTCGTCAATTATCTTATTTTCCTGCTCTAGATAAAGAAACTGATCATACAACACGTCCCTTACAGTGTCCGGGAAGTAATTTCTCTCAAAGCACTCCAAAAAATCTTTCCAAGTTTGATTTGTACCCATCTGGCGCTCCATTGATTCCAACCAGTGATGAGCGTTCCCATCTAACTACGTCCTTATGCCTGTCATCCATAGATCTGTAGGTAGCTACGATGCTTCTAATAACTTCTGAGTGTGGATAATCTAGTTTGTAGTCTCCTTTGGGCTCTCAGTGCCTTTGTACGACTTTGGACCCATCTGTATAAAGTTCTTTACTGAACCAACACTAGCTTGAGGTACTGGAACTAGTGCTTGAGTTGGTAAAGTAGCCTGTGCAGCCATTCTCTTAAGTGATGCTAGAAATTCTTGTCTCTGCCCTGCCGCTTGCGGCCTCTGCTCTACAGCTAGTGGGGTTACCTGTTGTCTATGTTCCTGCATTATTATTTGGAAGAATTAGAACAGCTGTGTCTGGCCATCTTGCAATGTCGATGAAGTTGGAAAAATCCTATTAGGTAAAGCTGAAGGATTAGATGGAACTGGATTGTAAGTCTGTCCATCTGGCCCCGGAAGTCTAGGAGTCGTCGAGGTGTCTTCTCGAGTTTGGCTATTGACTCACGAAGGTGTGTCGCCATCGGCGGCAGTATATCCACTACGCATATCCATCTCTCTGCAGGTGGTGGACGAAACGATTAGAAGAAGTACAGGAATCAAACAGGATGCAAGCATTTAAATAAGATGTTGAAAGGAAGGATGAGTTTTAGTCAAGCGTGGATGAGATCCTATATTATATTCCTATACGCAACCGAGACAATATATTCTCGACCTGTATGGGCCACCACTAAAAATAATTCACGCCAGTCCCAAAATACGTAGGACTAGGAATACGTAACACGCCAGCCATATGTATACGAACTCCAATATATGGAAACCATATACACATGTACGCTGTACATGAATATCACATCCACCAGTGGTAATATACTATCATAAGTCACACGCAATCTATATCTCATCCACAGCACAAATAAAGAAATAAATAGGAAATAAATAGAAAATAAATAACTGAATCTCAAAGATGAAGCATTAAGTATGATAGTCGGATGGAAATAAATTCACTACAAATCGACTATACTAAAAACTACTAAATGAGAGAAGAGATCAAACTCTAATGTAAGATAAATGTCTCCGGATGTTAGGTACACATGATCAGAAACTAAGGCCTCCGAATAAACGTCTCCGGATGCTGAAATAAATATCATCAATATTTTCGGAATCATCGAGATAGCTAGAAACACTACTCTTTCGTCCAATTTGGACATAGGAGTAAAACGATAATTTTTGGTCAAAACGGGGTCCACATGTGGCCCACTTTGCACCGAAAAGCGTGCCAAGGATAAAGGTCTCTAAATGGAATAAATTATAGGTCAAACAAACTCTAAATATCAGTATGAACTCAACGATATGTCCAATTTTAGATTCTGGTGAGCCGAACACAAATTCGCTCAAAAAGTCAACCGTAGGGTCCGCAAATAGGCAGTTTGTCAATTGTCTCAAATTTACGTAAAACTTGGGTCACAGGACTAGCGCGATACCACGAGTACAATGGTGCAAGTTTCGTCATATTCTGACGAGCGTACACTAAATGGTGCGATATTTTACAAAAGTTATGATATGGGGACTTTTAGCGGATACGGGTTGATTCTGATGCGTACACGCGTCCGAATCAGTTTCTGTGAAAGCACACATGTCTGGACATACCATACGCGCCTTTTGGTACAATTGGTACGCGACGGGGCGGTCCCGTTTGGCGGGGCGCGCTCCATATCATAAATTTTAAAGGTTCGAAAACAGGTTTTTTATAATTTTTAATCCAATTTAATTCTGCATACAACATCAAATAAAATAATATAATTAACAAAAAATAATCTCGATTAGGTGGTCTTCATATAGCAAAAAGAAAAACTAAGTTTGGATCTCTGTGGTAGAAGATACGAGTCCTTAAACATAGGTGGTTACAACAGTTTTTATGGAATTAAAGTTGTCGTTTTTCCTCCAACTTGGTCTCAGTTTTTACCTAGGGTTACGCGCTGATTGAAGAAAACTAATATGCAGAGTTAGAAGGGGGATAGGTCGTGAACATACCGGTTGAGACGAGGTCGAATTTGGTCGAGCGATGGAACGGGAATCAACGTGTGAACAGGGCTTCGCTGCTGTCAAAATTCTGTGGCGTACGCGCGGTCGCGGACGCAGAGCGAGCGGCGGCGGACGGCTGCTCCGGCGGCGACGACGATTTCGTGGAGGTCGGCGCTGGGTCGAGGTGTGAAGATGGTAAGAGTTTAGGGTTAGGGTTTATAATATTATATATATATATATATATATATATATATATATATATATATATATATATATATATATAGGAGAACCGAATGGGGGTGTATTTCCGCGCGGAGTCTCGTTTGGCTGCTGTTGCTAGGATTTCTAAGTGGGTTGGGGTCGTGGGTTTGGGTAGTGTTTAGGCGGGTATGGGTTTTAGGAGGGGAATGGGTTTTAATAGGCTTTTGTGTAGGGGCTTAGGCTTAGGATTTAGAGTTTTTTTTTTTTATAATGTTTTTGATTTATTTTTTTCATTTCTTTTTTCTTTCTTTTCTTTTATTCTTTCTTTTCTTTTCATTTCTTATTATTAATAATATATATATATATATATATATATATATATATATATATATATATATATATATATATATATATATATATATATATATATATATATAAAATTTACAAAAGATTATATTTGTTCATAAAAATAATCTTTTAACCGCCCACAAACTCTCCTACATGAAATAAATTAAGGTAAAATAATTGTTGCTCCATAAATCTCTAAATGCATAATTACCTAGAAATAAAAATTTAATAAATTCTATATCTTATAATCAACTAATAAATACTATAAATAAATTAAATAATTATTTAAATAATTAATATAGTTTTTAAAATTAGGGATTTTACAATAACCAATGCTGAAGTCCTGTCATGGCAAACATATAATACAATATCTCTAAGCCAAAAAAGAAATAACTGCAAAGTATGGAAGAGCAGATGTGAATAACTACTCTATGTGATTTGAAATACCTTGTTGACATGTGAACGACTAGGGGGTAATATCCGGCAAACCACACATGTCGTGCATGGCTGCTATTATTCCAGAAAGACTATGGGATGGAAAGGGTAGTTCACACGTCCACTAAATATTTTCTCTCCCACAAGTACACATGGATTCCAAACCAGTCACGAAGAAATAACAATAATCCAGAACAGCCACGTATCTCATAATAAGAATCTATCATACTAATCCGTGTAACAAGTGTCAATAATCAAATAATCAATACTAAGCATACGTTATAGAGACTATCAAGCACTGAAAGTAATCACAGAAATGTACTCGCCTGTGGTCCTTAGCTGGTACGAATCAGAGTCCAAGTCACATTCCAAATAGCCTATATATTATAAATTTACCAAGTCAAAAGATAATTTATTTTAATTTATTTAATTTTGGAGTAATTACTCTAAAATTCTATTTTAATCTTATTATTCTAATTTTTAGGTTAATTCCTAAATTTTCTCCAAAGAAACTAAAATTTATCAACTTGAGACTCATGGCACGCAAATCGAGGCAATCTGTTGACCAAAAAGTCAATCGAGGCAAACTTGACTTTCATGCATGGTTTTCTGTAGATTTAAGCTTCAAAAACATGCTGGAATTTATGGCTCATCCGAATTCAAATTTGGTTGGGAATTATTGCACATACCTAAAATCGCATTATGCAACGGTGGTTGATTGTTAACCTAGAAGTTTTATAGAATTAACAGCATAGAAATATTTCATATTAAATCCTAAGAAAAACATATGTTAATAACCTAGACATTATCTTTGTGAAACTTTAAACGGTTCATGATTCTGATTCCTGGTTCTCCTGAAATCGCAAAAATACCGAGACAAATCTATTTTTAGACATGCTGTGCTCTACAAATTTTCCAGAATTTAATATTCATAATTTCGTAAAACAATTTACATATTCAGAAAACTATCCTCAATTTGGTTCTAATGCAAGAAACTAGGCCACGTTTAGAGTCCGGAGCTATGAGTAATAGCTTTTGGAAGATGAAGGAAACCCTAGATGATAATTCTCTAAAATCGGCTAAAAAAATCCTAGAATTTATAACCAAATACTATATATATATAGGAGAGAGAGAGAGCAGCCGCGGCTAAAGGACGTGCCATGTGGCATCCATCCACTACTGCCCGCTCGGATCGAACGGCCAGCGTTCAAGCCGGCTTGGCTCGGTTGAGTCCGAGTCGGATTAGGACTCGGCTCGGCTCAGCTCGGCTTGGCTTGGACCGCTTCACCCGCACCCGCCCTCGCCCTCTCTCACTAACCGCTGGGCCCTGCTGATTGGGCCGCGCTAGCTGACATGCGGGCCAGGCTGGCTGTTGACTGGGCGGGTTGATTTTATTAGTTTTTCTTTTTCTGAAAATTAGTTTTTAATTTAGTTTTTCATAATTAACTCAAAATAAATGCTAAAAATAATCAGAAAATTCTCAAAAAATTCTAGAAAATATATTTGATTATTTAGAACCTAATATAAAAGTTTAGGATATTTTTAATTATGTTTGACACTAAAATAAATTCTTACAAGTCTTTGAAAATTAGTTTTACTAGTTTTTAATTAACCAAAAAATTATGAAACAATTCCAATAGCCCCAAATTAACCTAATAACAACATTTAAGCTAGAATTTCAGGATACATAGGTTACAATACCAAGCATGAATATTTATAATAAAATTAAAGATCGAATAAGCAAGCACGAATGTTATGGGCGTATTCTGACTGATGCACATGATGTTACTCGAATACCCATGTGAATGTTATACTCAGATTACTCAGATATCTTATACTCAGATTGTATAGAGGTGTTATACTCATTTTACACATATATTTCAGATTTCTTATCCAATGCAATAGCTCGCACGCGGATTGCCGCAACCGAGCCAACTTAATCTATATGAAGGTCACTAACATAGCCATTTAGGACTAGTCTCTCTCAGAAGTGAGACTTTCATTGAGATAGATGTGTATACCAAGTGTACGATACCATACCTAGGGCCCTCTACCGATATTTATGTCGCCCCAACCCGGTGGAGCATCCTATAGCCGTTTGGTTGCACAAATACGTTATGATTCCTCCTAGGCCGACATTACCCTGGTGCCCCGGTGATCGTCTGAGGAATCCATATACCTTGTGCACGAGTTGTTCGTGACCATTTATGATTCTTTTTTTTATCTTTATCTTTATCTTTTCTTTATCTTTATCTTTTCTTTATCTATGCAACGATGATGGTTTTCGATACGGTAGGCCATTACCCGCTATAAGCCATCCCGAGCGATCCTTGGATTATTGACTGGGTTGACGGTGCTCTATGCAGCACGGGTAGCGAGCCCCGCTACACATCCCCGACATACCCGTCTATAATCTATCTTCTTTTCAATCTTTCTTATCACTTCTTTATCTTTTCAATCTTGCATTTTGCAGTTCCCGGTACGAGAAATTGTCCTGGAGAGCATTTTAATGTTTTCATTACTTGGCTCAGAAATGTCTATTTTGATAGTCTTCCTTCCTCAAGTGAGTGAACCATACTTAAGTGAAGTGCATCGATTCGTGGGATGACTTTTCTACCGAGTATTGAAATGAGACGAACAAATACTAGTTTGCATATAAAGCAGGAAAGCATTGCATCAGTATGAAACATAAGCATAATAATAGAAACGTGCGACATGGTCTACTAGAAATATCATCCGTTAAACTAGCACGGTATAAGGGGCAGTGTGAGGAACCATCTATAATCCAAGTTTTTTTTCATGTTCTATACAAGAAATACAAGATGGGATTATTCCCTTAGCTTGGTTTGTTGTATTCTTTATTAGCATACAAGCGTGATTCACCTAGCGACTAGCATGTATCATCCATGTTTTATGGTGTGCAGGCTAAACAAAGATATGTTAATCGTCGTCACCCACCTTAGCGATGATTTGCCTCGGCCGAGCAATACTCCGAGTGCATCTTTGAAAGTTTAAGTTTAAACTCCTGAAGGGCCAAGTTTAAACTCTTTTCCTCAAGCGAGTCTTCTCGCCGAGTAAAATGGGTCAGGTTATCGCACTTGTACCTTTTGAATTGGCTATCCGCATTAATGCGGAGCGGGTCATTACATTATACATCACTCAGAACAAGTCTCGTCCTCGAGACTTCCTGAGCGGAATACACACTATCAAATCCAACTCAAGTGTATTACTCCATATCTTTAGACCCCTTTGAACACAAGTTCCTACTCGTTTTCCTTGTTCCGTGTCGCATGCGTGCTGGGTCTGCTTCATTGAATGACCCTATCACTCAATCCAAGTTGGCTATATTACTCGAACGTTATATTCTCTGACTCGGTCTCTACTGCGCCTTAGCACAAAACTTATATCGCTTAACACGGGACAGGATCTATCGTGTACGATGATCTTAGGCTGAGGTCAACTTACCCAAATCGTTATACTCATCCATGCGAATCTAACATATCCACTTGTACTAGCATTCGAGATCAACATATCGTGAGTCTGGATCGTGCACATATTCAAAGCGTCCCCCAAACATATGCATGTCAACCAACTTAGTGATAAAGAAGTATTTGCACTTGAGTTCAACATATCACTGAGTCTTGGATCGTGCACACGTTCAAGGCATCCCTCAAACATATGCATTCAACCAAACTTAGCTGTAGTGAAGTCGGACAAGCTACTCGCAAAAATCTCAAGGATCCTAGTTTATGGACCACCATGATACCTCAAGCAGGGTCAATCAAAATCTAAATTATTTCTAATTCAACTCAAAATCAAGAATTTTACTGCCGTCAAGCACGATCTATCCAATTACCGGCTAGCGTACAAGTCCCATCGTCCATTCCGTTCATGTCATACACAGCGTACACTTATCGACCTAAACCTAACTCTAAGTTGTTGTCCCAGTTCTATGGTTTGCTCAAGTAACACTCTAAAGTCAGATATACAAGTTCTTTCACTCGGCATAAGGTTGTTTGCCTAACTGCTAGGTCGGCTCACAAGGTCATAGGTACAGTTCAAGTTCACAATTTTTATGGTGCTAATTTGTTTTACGATATTTGTCCCAATTTCCTAAGGTCAAACTATTGTTCTTTAGCACGGGGTATTCTACCCAAGCTTGTTTTACTTAGATTTCTAAACATTGAACACATATCATCCTATCTACATTAACATATTTGTTGCACAGGATCCGAGTCCACTTAGCAAAATTGTTCCTAAGATACGTTCATTCAATCGAATCCACGATATATCCATGTCACATGTCAAACCTACCGATTCGCATAATCTATCTCCCCGACTATGTTTCAATAGAATCCATATATCCAATCTTTTTTAAGTCTAGACCACCAAGTCACGATTCAATTCTAAATCTTCAATCTCAATCATAACTCTAAGTTATCCAACATGATTCATGTATCCGTTCAAGAAACCATCAAGCATGTCTTACTTCATGTTCTAGACTAACTCATCATTGAAATACTTTCAATTTACTTGTATTATGAAATTTGTCTTATCGCATCAAATCATAAGTCAAAATAATTCTTCAATTATTACGCTTCGATCTCCCGCAAGTTCAATCATCCCCGTTGGATGTAAAATCACCAGGCCAACGCTTCCGTGGGATAATCGTCCTAATCCTAACGTAACACATGTGCGAGCAAGGAGTTGCGCTCGCACAAGACAAGAACGTCAACGTTATAGTTATCATCGAACGAACAGATACCTTATCATTACACTTTGTTCCATCCAAGTTATACATTGATCCATCAAGTCATGCTCATCTAATAACCATTCATGCTGTGATCATAATTTATCTACCCAAATCATCCAACTTCAATGTTACCGTTCGATCAATCCGTAGTCTACTTCTAACATTCCTCAAACAACTATGTTCAAATCCTTAAGCCAAAGTTTATACAGTACCTTTGTTACATTCTAATTTATTGAGTTTGTTTGAATAATTATCGAACATATTTCCGTGAGTTTGATCATCCCCGCTGGACGTAAAATTACCACGACAGTGCTCCCGCGGGATAATCGTTCTCATCTGGGCCCGATGTTGAGTGCTATCCTTTGAACTCAATTCAAGATCGTTCATCCAAATTTAAGATTAAGTCCATTATCGCCTATCTCAATTATTGAACCATATAATTTATTTCTTAACTTGTATCAATCCGTGCTATCTTCCAACTTATCGATATCGTATGAAGTCATCCAAATTCGAAACCATAACATCCGTACTCAAGCTAAATTTTAGCGAGCGATATCCTACTCAATCCAAATTTTCCATGCGCGCTATCATTTGTTCACGCTATTATTCTAATTTTACTAACTCCGATCGCATCTAATTTTATCTCAAACTCATGTTTTAATTCTTTTAATTCTATTCAAAATTGCTGGCACGATTTGCTAAGTTCTGTCGACCAAGATGTTGATTCCAACTATTTGAATTCCTTTCTGATATAAGCCTTATCACTTGCTCAACACATTCTAACTTGATCGAATAAAATCTCGTATGATTCCTTCGAATTCGCTTACTTGCTAGGCATTACTTATACTAAGGCTTCGCACAATCACGTTATTTCCTACTAGACTCGTTTTCTATCCCAAAATCTTGGATTCGATCGAACATTTCTAAGACGATCAATACACCACTCAGGGTTCAATCTATACTCTACGAATCTCCAAATCGCTTATTCGTTTCTGACCTATCATATATACCATTCAGGAATCGAGTCATCCAAATAGATTCTAAATAGTGTTCGCATTAATCCATACAACTCGTTCTTTACTTAAGCATGATCCTTATACATTGTCTTTAAAATCTTGATATCTTATATACCTCTATCGATAGTCATTCACACAACTATTGAGTCATAACTTATTGACTTAAGTATCCGTTCGAACTATATCACGAAACCCAGGCATGACTCCCTAGATTTGCCTTAGCGATAATCTTATAACATTTCTATCGATAGCCATTTCAAGTCTGACTTATCTTATCCAAACGATATCCCAAATCTCGCTCGCAAGTCACTAGCACCAAGGGTCTTGGCTCGTAATATTCAACATCAACACAACTTAGTCGAAGGCTGTGTGCATAGTTAACCGTTCAAACAAAATTCTATTTTGCCCACTAACCGGCTTGCTATTTACGTAAAGGTATTCGGGTTCACACATAACTTATAATTCTAGCACGAGTCTATTCCCACAAAGTCTGACATAGGTTGGCACAAAGGCCTTCATATAATAATCCCGTTCAAGCAAATTATATCATTCATATGCACTTTCAAAAAATATTTAAACTAATTGTATGAAACATCCCGTTGGAACATTGAGAGAGAGCGTCTGTAACATAACCCACGAACAAACTTTCAAAACTGAGAGAATCGATAAGAAGTCCAAGGACATAAATCTATGCTCTGATACCAATATGTCATGCCTCGATCTTCCACAGGATTGGTCGTCCCCGCTAGGCACAAATCACCGTGCCAACGCTCTCGCAGGACGATCATTCCCATCAGGACGTGATATCGCGCGAGCATAAGCGGTGCCCGCGCAAGACCATGATCGAACAGGCGAAGAATTTGCTAAGCCACATAATCGCACATATAGTCTCCAATATAGCTAAAATTTGAATGACACGAGTAAACGGCAGTTCGATAACTAGTTTACCAAGTCGATATAGCAGAAGCATAAAATAAAACACAAGTACGATACATAAACAAACTCTATATTGATAATGAATAAGGTTACAAGCGACGCTAGGCTGAGATTATAAGTCGCTCGATGCTCTCTCTCTCTCTCTCTCAAATATATAAAGACGTGCCAAGCGGCTTACAACTTGGGATGATACATAGGTTATGTTCTAAAATTATGTCCTGTATATGTGCTTCAGCTCTGGACACAATACTCCACAGCTCCAGAATGAACTCTATACCTTAGCACACACGAGAGGACACTCCATATCGAACGAGGTTCTCCCACACCCTGCAAGCAATATAGTGGGTTATCAGTACATAAATGTACTAGTGGGGAGGCTTCTCGCCCGATCGACAAATCCAAACATATTGTATTCGTTCCATTCACCATCTATTAAGTTATCTTTCTAGTCTTAGGATCAGTTTCATGGCAATGATGTAAATCCTAACTCGTATGGCAGTATGCCATGTAATATAAGAGAAATACGGTAAAACTTACCAACTTACCATTCGTCCTTCAATGAACAAAAATAAAATCAATTTAAACCAAGTATGAATATTTATAATAAAATCAAAGATCGCATAATCAAGCACGAATGTTATGGACATTTTCTGACCGAGGCACATGATGTTACTTGAATACCCATGTGAATGTTATACTCAAATTACTCAGATATCTTATACTCAGATTGTACAGAGGTGTTATACTCATTTTACACATATGTTTTAGATTTCTTATTCAATGCAATGGCTCGCACGCGGATTACCACAACCGAGCCAACATAATCTATATGAAGGTCACTGACATAGCCATTCAAGACTAGTCTCTCTCATTACTGAGACTTTCGTTGAGATATATGGGTATACCAAGTGTACGATGACATATCTTGGGCCCTCTACCAATATTTGTGTTGCCCCAACCCGGTGAAGCATCCTATAGCCGTTTGGTCGGACAAATACCCTACGATTCCTCCTAGGTCGGCACGATCCTGGTGCCCCGGTGATCGTCCAAGGAATCTACATACCTCATGCACGAGTTGTCCATGACCATTTATGATTCTTTATCTTTATCTTTTCTTTCTCTTTATCTTTTTTCTCTCTGTGCAACGGCGATGGTTGTCGACACGGTAGGCTATTACCCGCAATAAGCCATCCTGAACGATCCTTGAATTATTGACTGGGTTGACGGTGCTCCATGCAGCGCGGGTAGCAAGTCCCGCTATACGTCCCTAACATACCCGTCTATAATCTATCTTCTTTTTAATCTTTCTTATCACTTCTTTATCTTTTTAATCTTGCATTATACGATTTTCGGTAAGAGAAACTGCCCTGGCGAGCATTTCCATATTTCCATTATTTGGCTCAGAAATGACTATTTTGATAGTCTTCCTGCCTCAAGTGAGTGAACCATACTTAAGTGAAGTGCATCGATTCGTGGGATCTTTTATAGCGAATATTGAAATGAGATGAATGAATACTAGTTAGCATATAAAGCAGGCAAACATTGCATCAGTATGAAACATAAGCATAATAATAAGAAATGTTCGTCATGCTCTACTAGAGACATCATCCGTTATACTAGCATGGTCTAAGGGGAAGTGTGATGAACCATCTATAATCCAAGTTTTATTTTCATGTTCTACACAAGCAATACATGATGGGATTATTCCCTTAGCTAGGTGTGTTGTATGTTTTATTAGCATGCAAGGATAATTTTAGCGACTAGCATGTATCGTCCATGTTTATGGTGTGCAGGCTAAGCAAAGACATGTTCATCGTAGCCACTCACCTTAGCGATGATTTGCCTTGGCCAAGCAATACTCTGAGCGCGTCTTTGAAAGTCTAAGTTTGAACTCCTGAAGGGCCAAGTTTGAAATCTTTACCTCAAGCGAGTCTTCTCGTCGAGTAAAACGGGTCGGGTCGTCGCACTTTTGTCTTTTGAATCGGCTATCCGCATTGATGCAGAGTGGGTCATTACATAGGTACTAGTGTTCAATTTTTTCGGCTAACATGTGCCGGTTGGCTAAATGCCTAAAAGAATATAGTTTATAAAAGATGAACAGTTAAACAAGAAACCCACTCACGACCCTCAGCAGTCATCCTTCTGGTGTGTGCCATCAGTGAGGGAGAAGTAAGATTGATCCTCCGGTACTGGCTCTAAATCTGGCCATGCAAAACCAGTGGAGTCAGACCCCAAATAGCAAGTACCACAAATAAAGCAAGAAATGAAGAAACAAAACCAGATCTATAGCATGAGATGCGTGAGCCAACAATCTATGGCATATGTCCCATCAATGACGTGATATGATACCCCTTCACCAAACCAGGATATGAAGTATCCTATCATATCAAGATAGAATACATCCCTTGATTATGTTCAAGCTAAAATATTCTGCATCATAGTTTCAGTTCATAGGCTATCGTAACACAACAACATAATCCAACAACCAAATGAGGACATGAGTTGAACCATCATGCTACAACAGTCTATGTCCCTAATTCCACTCAATAGAAAGCGCAATACACCAGCGGAGATACAATAAGAGAAAATAATATAGCTTCAGTCTATGAAGCATCGTAACACAATAGTGTAACCCAAAAACCAAATAAGGAGATGGGTTGAATTATCATGCTATTAGCCCACTTTCCTGGCTAGGCACCTATACAAACAAAGTAGATGGTCAATCATATATTATGACTTGATATATGATCTTTGGGTTATCCGAGTAATATAATATATGAGTATCCTTGGATCGTGCCATAATCGAGCAGGATGGCTGAACCAATTATATACAAGTAAGAATATATGTAAAAGATGCACCAGTCCCTAGCAAGGGCCCTGAGCTAATTAAGAAATAGTAATAGTTCCAGGCTTTATTTAGGAAAGATACTGGCTCGGTCTTACAATTAAATCAGATATTGCACTCCACTAGTGCGGATGATATACAGGATCCTTGGTGGCTAGCCTTTACTCTCAGCTAATTTAGGGTGGTTCAAAATGCACGATCTCGAGATAGCGTTCTCTCCCAATGCTCTACAAATAAGTTGCCTAATTAACCCTAGGTTAATTAGAATCTCATGCCGTGGTCACATGAATAATCCTTCTTAGATGTCGTACCTTAAGTACATGCACTCTTAATACGAGTCTATATTGTTACTCGAAAGTTAAATCTGGATTCACCCAAGTGTGATACAATAATCAATACTATCTAGCCACAACTAAAGTCACTGTCCAACCATCAGATTCGTACATGGAAATAATTACATATATCACGTAGCAGGAGTATATGGCATGATGACTCACTATATATTAAGTATCACACTTGGTGTGATTAAGTGTATCAACACGGATACAATAGTCAAGGCAGGAACAATTCTAGAATCAGGATCATGGACAAGTTATCAGGTAGCAAGTTATTCAGGACATGATAGTCTAATACTGGTCACATTAATTTGTCACTTTATTATATTGACGAATGAGAATAAGAGTAGTACGAGAATCCCTCGAGATCAGATCCATAACCCTTAAACCAAATAAGGACCGGGGTTGCAGAACGTCACTCGAGTTAAACTATACCTTTTATTCTATCCAACGTATAATAAGGTAATCAAGAAAAATTAATCTAATTAGCAAGTAAAATAGCAAGTGCATATAGGGCCACATCTACAGGGGTCAACGTGCGTAGGAAATAATAGGCACACAGAACAAGTTGGCGCACAAAACACACAAAAGAAGGTTGGCACACAAATGACCAAAACTAGGCAGTGGCGCACAAATGACTAAGACTAGGCAGTTGCACAAAAATGACTAAAACTAGGCAGTAGCGCACAAACGACTAAAACTAAGAAGTAGCACACTTTCACAAGAAAGTGCACGAGCTACAAAGGATGGCGCACTTTGTCATGTTTGACCAACACAATGCACTTGACAAAAGTGCACGAGTAAGAATAAAGCGCACTTTCAGGAAAAGTGCACGAGCAAGCTAGCTATAAGACAAAACACACAATCCGAGGTCAAAGTTTGACAGTCGAGAAGCTCGTTAGTCAAGGAGCACACAAATCAATAATACAGAAATTGAGAAACCAACCGAAGCTTCGTATTTACGGAAACGAAGAGAGAAAAAGTGCACGAGCTACCAAACATAAGCAAAGTGCGTCGGTTGACAAAACAAAAAAAAAATGCGCAAGATTGTCAACACGAAGAAAGTGCGCACGGGCTGTGGCACACTTTTCCTTGGTTTTCCAAGAAGAATTTTG
Source organism: Iris macrosiphon (assembly GCA_036927795.1). Taxonomy (NCBI): domain Eukaryota; kingdom Viridiplantae; phylum Streptophyta; class Magnoliopsida; order Asparagales; family Iridaceae; genus Iris; species Iris macrosiphon. Next base: position 93,378,240 of record JAYESA010000004.1, on the reverse strand, counting down.
ATAGAATATTCACCTAAGTGTGCCAACTGGGTTTCCTCTCAAAAGTCCTCCACTGACTCAAGGAGTGTGACTGGCGCACTTTTGCTAGAAGACAAAGTGCAGTATTATTAGTACTTACAAAGAGTTGATACAACACACCAATGCGTCTGTATTTTTACTCAAAGGGGTTCTCTTGCATACTCTTCACAGAGCACTATTCTTCTTATCCAGTAAGCCATTTGGTAGAAGTTAGCTGAACTCAAAAACAAGCACGGCCAAAAACAAAGTTATATAAAATATGATGCTCTACACTATGAGCTAATTAGTTTTATAAAACACAAAATTTTGGGAGATCAATACAAAAGTGATCCCATAGACTCAAACTCTACTCCATGCAATTCCAACCAAGAAAATTAAGAACGACAAGTATTAAAGATGAAGGGGTACTCGGTCCCAACAATATGAGCTAGAAACAAACAAGAATTATTAAGAATTAAAAGCATGTATAAATCCATGGTTCTTCTCTTGTGTAACATGTACTTGACTACGGAGGGAGAGAAAACCTAAGAGAGAGAAATAAAAAGAAAAATAATAGGCAGAGAGAGAGAGAGAGAGAGAGAGAGAGAGAGAGAGAGCGAGAAGTGAGAATATATTGGTTTAGGTTTCAGATGTGGACCATTGGATTACTCAAACCCATCCAAGCCACATATGCCACCAACCCAACCAAACCCACTCTTTTCTATAACTCATAGGTCCGATCTAAATAAAGGCCGGACAAGCAACCAATATGCGCCAAAGTGCGCCAAAGACAACATGTGCCAAAGTACGCCGGGAAGGGGGATGACAGTACCGCTAGATGTCTAGTCTAGGACTTATCTCCAAATATGGGAGAAATAAGGTAGATATGTGTGAGATCTGTACACAGACAATGTTCATAAGAAAACCATTCAAACGGATGAATAAGCACAGATCTTTTGGAGTTAGTGCACTCAGATATATGTGACTTCAAATACTTCTCCACAAAGGCCGGTATAAAGTATTTTATTGCATTCATCGACGAATACTCGAAGTACGCATTCATCTATCTGCTCAAGTCTAAAGACGAAGCACTCAAGAAGTTTAAGGAGTTCAGGGCTGAGGCTGAACGTCAAACAGGACAACAACTGAAGAGACTCAGAAGTGATCGAGGTGAAGAATATAGATCTATTGAATTAGCATCGTTCTGTAAAGAACATAGAATTTTCACTAAGACAACTACTCTGTATTCTTCTCAATCAAAGGGAGTAGCTATAAGGAAGAACAAAATGTTGACAGAAATAATGAATTCTATGTTGTTGACTACGGGTCTTCCAAACTTCTTTTGGAGAGAAGCTGCGCTAACAGCTACGTTTATCCTGAACAGAGTACCGTACGCAACCTCCGATGTCACTCCTCATAAACTCTAGTTCAAGGTCTGACCCAACTTGAATGTCATTCGAGTGTGGGGGTGTCTTATATATTTGAATCTTTCGGACTTGAAGATTAAGAAGCTAGGGACGAGGACTACTAAAGATATATTCTTGGGATATGCTGAAAAGAGTGATGCTCAGATGTTCCTTGATATCGAGTCTAACTATATCATTGAAACTCGTGACGCATAATTCTTCGAAGACAAATTTGCAAGACACAAGAATGTTGTTATCATAAATATTTCGGAGAACAATGTGAGTGCACATAAGGCTAATGCTTCCAATAAAGATGTAGTCCATGAAGAAGTTATCATTCCACAGATAATGTTTGAACTAGAACTCGCAGAACCAAAAACTAAACAGGTGAGAATACCGAAGAACTTTGGAGATGACTTCATCACCTATCATGTGGAAGAAAACCCTCTTACCTATGGTGAGGCAATGAAGACCAGAGACGCTGTCTTCTGGAGGGAGGCTATAAATGATGAGTATAACTTAATAACCTCTAACAACACTTGGGTTTTAGTCAATCTGCCTGGAGAAGCTAAATCCATCGGATGTAAATGGATCTTCAAGAAGAAGATGAAGGCCGATGGAATTGTTGACAAGTTCAAGACAAGGCTGGTGGCCAAATGCTTTTATCAGAAGCAGGGGATCGACTACTTTGAAACATATGCTTCTACAGCACGGATAACAACCATCAGGATGTTAATTTCTCTTAGTATAATTCATAAGCTATTTATACATTAGATGGATGTTAAAAAAGTATTCCTGAATGAAGAGTTGACCGAAGAGATTTACATGAAATAACTAGAAGGATTCATCGTCAAGGACCTTGAAGGCAAAGTCTGTAAGTTGGTAAAATTGTTATACGGTCTAAAGCAAGATCCTAAGATGTGGCACTAAAAGTTTGCAAACTCATAAGATCAAATGACTACAGGGTCAGTGAGACAGATAACTGTGTTTATACAAAGTTTGCTGATAGGAGAGCAGTTATCGTTTGTCTGTACGTAGATGACATATTGATCCTGGATATGGATCTAGCATGTGTTACTGAGACAAAGAAATTCCTCCCATCTAAGTTCAGTATGAAGGACTTAGGGGAAGATAATATTTTTCTGGAGATAAAGATCATTCGGACGATGCTAGAGTGGCCCTATCATAGTCATTATATTAAGAAGATGCTCACATGCTATGTATAACAGGATATTCCAGGGATCGATACTCCATACATGTGTGACAAGAAGCTGAAGGCGAATCCTAGGGAAAGCTTCAGACAATTGGAGTATTCAAGCATCATCGGGAGTTTGATGTATGCAACAACTACGATAAGGCCTGACATAACTTTTATCGTGGGAATGCTGAGTCAGTTCATGAGCAATCCATGTGTCCAGTACTGAAAAGCTATGAAGAGAGTAATAAGATATCTTAAGAGGACTCAGAAGTATGTACTGTACTACAACGAGTATCCAATAGTAGTGGAAGGCTTCAGTGATGCAAGCTTGTATTCAGAAGTAGAGATCAAATGGTCTATAGAAGGATACATATTCTCCATGGATGGAGATGCTATATCGTGGAAGTCAAAGAAGCCGACTATGCTATCTCATTCCTCGATGGAATTTGGATTTTATGTACTGGCGACTGCAGCGGTCGAAGCATAATGGCTTCAAGAGATAATGTATGATCTTCTAGTATTTGGTGCGTAGATTTTGATGGGTAGTATGGCACTATAAAGGCTTCATGCTGGGTAGTATGGCACTATAAAGAGGCTGGGACATCATGCTATAGTGGTATGACATCACGATGAGGTGTAGCCTTGACTTTGGACCATGTCATAGAGGCATAGCAACGCAAGAAAGCACAAGGCTTTATGCCATTGACTCTTTAAAAGAACTCACCTAGAGTATGTGGAAAGAGATATAGGCCATCTCTTAAGTGTAAGCTTATAGACGCCCAAAATACACACACCGACGCCAGGCTTGCATATGTGCTTTAATGTGCAACCGAAAGCACAACTGAGGTCATTGTTTGAGTGGAAAGAATTACAGCTACGATGCATAATTCAGGGCTTAGTCCATTCTTGTGTTATACTATTATTCGACCCATGCGGGAAGATTCAAGTCAAAGTGACATATATCCTAATGCATGATGGACAGTCACTATGGGGAACGCTCATCCTATATATATTGAGATATGTGGGGGATTATTGGTGTTATTTCCTTTAGACTAGTAAAGATAGTCCCACATTTGCTACACCACTAAGTGGGTATCTCAATATAATACTTCATATGTGTTGGGGTGTGCACATAGGGTGTAGTGGGGCACATGGGTGCCATGTGGGGGTATTTTATTAGGAGAAAATGGATTAACTCCTCAATTATGCTTTTTGTCATGCTGTTAGAATTTATTCCATAGGAGCTAGGCCCCAAAGGGGCTTGGCGACTTAGACTCAGACTCAGACTCGGGCTCAAGGGCACAAAGTGGTACTTTGTTGGCTCACTTTGCACTTAGCAAATCAACATCGGCGCTTGTGCGTATTTGATGCGTGGGCACATGAGCGAGTGTTGTGTGGGCGTTGTGCGGTCATGCATTGCTGCACGCATGGGCGCATAGATGGATGAGCTACTGCGCTGCTAGCTTATGCGCATAGGAACAGCCAGCTGTTGGGCGCATATGTGAAGATAGCACGGTTGGCCCATGATTCCACTGATTACGGGATTTGATAGTTACAAAAAGATATGATCAGTTATTCAGATCCATTTTTGTGGGATTTAAATTTAAATCTTTCCTATCTTTTTGTAACTGTTTGGCGGCTAGGGTTTTTATCCTTCTCTATAAATACTCTATTCGTGCCTCTTTGAGAACTTACTTCAAGAATAGAGAGATGATGAGAGATATTCTGCTGCTGTTGTCATTGGAGTCCAGGGAGTTCATACAATTCCAGAAGAGGTGACAACGAGCGTTCCAGAAGTTCTTCGTTGATGATCCATAATTATCGAGCGTAGCTTCGGGGCAGATGACCCTAGAGACTTAACTACCAAATCAAATTAATCATTGGAGCCCCCTAGAATGACCCAAAAGTTGACACATAAGAGATTTATACGAGGATAAATATTATGTAAACCCCCTCAACCAATTTAGGGATTATTTTGAATTAGAACTAGAGACTAGGGCTAAACGAATTTAATTAGGATTTTGTGCGACAATTATATGTCTCATTACACCGCGCCGTTGCTACGAGGTTGAGAAAGCCACACTAGAATTTACCTTCAACCCAATGTCACGGATACCTTTTAGACATGCCAGACTACCCCTCTGACCATTGTGCAAAAATAGATGCTCGTTATTGCGTCTGAACTTAGCTATGCAATATTCCTTAGAGAATACCTTACAATTACTAAATTAATTAAATTCGAGGTCAAGTTCACCTCAAACAAGCCTGATCAAGCCTACATTGCACCCTACCACGTGGACCAGCCACACCCTAACAAGGCAGGATAGGCCCAAACTCTAGGTCAACCCATAACCTCCATCACCACATATAAATACAATCCTTCTCATGCAAAACCCTAAAAACCCACTATTCATCATCTCCTTCAAACCCTAGCCGACCTCCCCATCCAAACCGAGTTTCCCCCTTCCCCGATCGGACAACCACCGTCACTCCAAACCACCGCCGCCCGAACATCAAGCCCATCCGCCAACGCCACCATCCCCTTCACCATAACCGACTCCCTTAGTCGCCGCCCGACTGTTCCCGACAGCTTTCAGCGTCTCCCACCTCCATTGGCCGGCCGACCCGACGCCCCACGACAGACCACCACTAGGCACGGCCGCTGCCGTCGCTGCTGCACATACTGCCGTTACTGCCGCTGCTGCATTGTAGTCGACCGGAGATCCGTTGATCACCGGAGAAAGTCGACGAGACCCCCTAGTTCCGTTGAGCAGGTACTCGATCACCAACCCCTCCTTCCTTGTATCCTATCGCCATATCATCGTGTCATATATCGTTAAATTGGATACGGGTAATGTAAAATGAGATCCTATATATTTGAATGTAAAAAAAAATTGATTAGATTAGATAGTAATTAATTAGGTTAGATAGTCATTAATAATTAGTAATCACCCAATGTAGTGAGACTGTCATCAAGGACTAATATTTCACCTGAATAGTTGGACATAAATCCAGTATGATTGAACATGGAAACCAAGGTCGTAGTCATACAAATCAGATATAGTGGCAACCCCTTTACCTATAATAATTATTGTCTCAAGACATACGCTGACAAGGACAGAACATGTGTACATCCTAGCTACGTGTACCCGTGTAGCCGTCTTTGATCAGTCATGAACTTGTGACAATTCCTAAGAGCAATGTAGAGTCTGTTTATTATCTTAGTGTCTGATATTAGATTGTTATATTATATTTTGTGTTTAGGACTATTGGATCAGCCAGGAAATACTGCGGGAACCGGCTTCTGGCATTCACAGCTTGAGGACTCAGGCAAGATACCTTACCATATTTACTGTTTGATTTAAATGATGCACATATTGTATGATTCTTGTTGTTGTATTTCATATGATTGTGTGCGTCCGAGATTGACTCGGGTACAGTCGACGGATACGTCGATGATTAGTGTACTTGACCTAGTCATTAGCAGACCCACCCCATGGGAGGATACTCTGATATCTTCCGTGACTTGACACCTTACACGTTTTACTGTGAGATATGCATATTGGGATGTGGGTCTGCGTACTCGACTAGCTATCGGTGCGTGTGACATGCATCACGGTTAGTACGTAACTCAGGATTATTTTATTTGTAGAGACTGGCATATAGAAATATGATACGCACGTCGAGTATTCGACTAGCATATCTACATTAGGCGGGGAAGACAACTAGTAGGCGTATGGGATACACACATTGGACTCCGTAGTATTCGGAGGAGCCACGAATCCAATAACTTCCTTTATTGCAGACACCGCGCTCTTCGGAGTGTTACATACGTATATATATTACAGATACCTCATTCTTCGGGATGATGGATGCTACAGATACCACGCTCTTCGAAGTGTTGGACGTTATGCCGACGCCTACCCATATGTACCAAAGTTGTCTTCACATTGCATGCACTTAGATGGTTAGCGCACTCTTGTACTTTATTACATTTATCTTATTCAGTATTTATATATATGGAATGCTTCTATGTATCTTACGTCCCTCTGAGGACCTAGTACCTTTCCAGATTTGGACGAGGCATACTACCCCACAGTGTATGGCCCAGGACAGGAGACAATATTTGCTACCGCAGAGGAGTTAGAGGTGCTACCGTCAGAGTTTTCATGATCATTTGGTAGGCTTTCTGCCTAGGATTGGGAGCATCAATATCTAGATAGCCGATGCTCTGTCTTTATCTTTTATCTCTCATTTTAGTACTTTATTTCATCATAGTAGTGGATTTGTTCCCACCTGACATTATTAGTTGTACTATGATATCTTGAGACTGGTGATTATCTTCCAACTGTTTATTTAGTACTTTTTGCTCTTTATATTGTGGATAAGATTAGATTGCCTGTTATTGACTGATATTAGACATGTTAGTATTTAGGACAACGTAGCACTCTTCGTTAGGATCCATTAAATTAGGATATCCTCGGAGGCATGACAGCTGGCTATTGCCACGTAGTCTGGTTTCTTGTATTTTGGGACTGGGGCATGACATGGTTTTAGTGGTGGCTCATGCAGGTCAACTTTATCACTTGTGGTATGGTAACATACCCAACGAGCCTGCAATAGGATAGAAATTACTAGGTCTCATCCACTTTTAATTCGTCTTTGAACTTCTTTTATACTGCTTCTAAATATCTGTATCCTGTTGATTGATTCCGTACTCTTCTAATGAAGTCCTATCTCTTGCAGCAAGATGAACTTGCGCTGTGGACGAGGAGCACCCAGTGCCGCGGTGCCAGATAACACCACTCAAAGAGAGGAGGTACCCCAAGGGCAACCCCCGTTACAGACCCCGCCGATACATTGGTATGAGACTTCTCAGGGCGATCCTACCCAGCAGCCAGGGGGACAGGCTTCACAGACGATCCCTACACATCATTGTGAGGGCCAGACTTCAGGAGCTACGCCGATGTCGTAGACATAGAGGCCAACATCTGAGGAGACCCCTATCGCACATCCAAAGGTTCCACTACCACCACCTCCACCTTATCCACCCCAGATGCCACAGCTAGATGGACAGCCACAGATGCTTCAGTTCTTTCAGACTATGATGCAAGCATAGTGGCATCAGACAGAGACGTTGAGACAGTCTGATGGCAGTACTAGAGAGGACACCTATCCCAGCTGTTTGTGGTATTAAACGAAAGAATGAAAATGTATTCAATATGGGGTTTACACGGAACCTGCATTCTTTTGTTTACAAACAAACTTGTATAATTTGATCCTATATGAGGATATGGGAGTACAATTTATTTAATCTGGGTAGATATTGCTATATGTGTCTGATCTGCAGTCGATCACTTTAGCCCTTGGACCACACGATGTTGAAGAAGTGCCATAGAAGGCAGGAAGCAGCTTCGAAGGTTGCAGAAGAGGGTGGATGCACGATGCCAAAGTCGTCGATCCCTACTCTTTGCCAAAGCTCCGGATTCTTCTCTCTCTCTCTCTCTCTCTCTTGACCTCTCTTGACCTCTGGTCCGATCTTTCTTGGAAGTTCGACCTCGGATCTGATATTGGTATTCTTGACCAATTTTTCGACCTTTCCAATTTGTCGACTCTTGTTCCTCATTGATAGAGGTCTCTATTTATAGAGTTTTAGTGATAGTGACCACTCTGTCGGTGTAAAAAACCGAGGAGTGGAAAGTACAGCACCCTTTTACACAACGGTTAAAGTAACCAATGCCTGCGTATAGATGATCCTTTGAATGAGCGTGTGATACGGGTCCAACTAAGGGAAAAAATGCGTATAATCGCTACGAAGATCACGGCGTAGAAGCCACGTAGGTAGGTATCCATTGCGTAGAAGAGGATGGCATAGAAGCCAAAATGTCTGTCACCATGACATAGAAGCCAAATAGTTATCGAACTGGCATAGAAGCCGAATAGGCGTAGAAGCCGGACAGGCGCAGAAGCCGAGCAGGCATAGAAGCCGAGTGGTCATAGAGGTCGAGCAGACATAGAAGCTGAATAGGCGTTGAAGCCAAGCAGGCGTAGAAGCCCATTGGTCATAGAGGCCGAGCAGGCGTAGAAGCCAAAATAGGCGTTAAAGCCGAGCAGGCGTAGAAGCCCAGTGGTCATAGAGGCCGAGCAGGCGTAAAAGCCGAATGGGCGTTGAAGCCGAGCAGGCGTAGAAGCCGAATGGTCATAGAGGCCGAGCAGGCGTAGGAGCTGGATGGGCGTAGAAGCCGCTACGTACCGTGCCAGAGTGCTGATGGGGACGTCTTAGCCGGAATTATGGCTATTGAAGATATAATCAAATCTTCTGCATTAAATACTGAGATTTGCCACCATCCTGTGCATTAAATATGGAGGCGTGTCTTTGACGGTCTGTAACCCCTTCTGCGCATCAGTCGCAGATACGTGCCTTGAGAAACTGTCACCGCTCTGTGCATCAGACGTAGAGACGTGCCTCGAACCCCGTACAGAGTGCAACTTTTGATGTGGCAGGCGGTTTGTCTACTGCAGAACGTAAAATAGCTCGTGTTTTGCCTGTGTAAAATAAGGCAGCGTATCCCTTCGTGCTTGTAAAAGCAGTTTACGCGAAGGGGATGGCGGTATTTGACAGCCTGGGTCGCAGTGCTGTGCCATCATTATAGCCGTCGTCTTGGTAGTCAAGCCGTTTCCCTTTGTCAGAAGTCCAGACGTCAGGTTCATTGTAGGATCTTCATTTAAAGGGTTTGACAGGTTCACTTCGGAGAATACGAAGCGTCTCTTGTACACCTCAATGCTACGTTTGAAAGAGGATGAGTTTTACGCCCTGGAGGCGATGAAGCACCCTGTTTACGCTGAAGCGGCTTGGACGTACTGCCTTACGCGGATGGTCCTTCGAGCTTTCATATTTCATGCTACGTTTTTAGCGGAAAGGGCTCTGTTGCACGCTTGATGGCTCTGAAGGCCTCTGCTTATGCTGCTCTGCACCATATGCCGCGTATAGTCATCCGGCATATTTTTCATGCTTCTACAAGACCCCCTTCAAAGCTTTCAAATTCCTCAGAATTTGGAACACTTTGAATGAAGCATGAACCGCTCCTCGTGACTCGAAACATTTCTGAATGGAGCGTTGAAACGGTCGAGGCTGACTTTATGGCGGATTTATTGGGGACCGGTGTGACCTCTTTTGCCTATAAAAAGGCTGGGGGAGTTAACCTGTTCTCCCCACGTTCCCATCACCACGCAGAGATGATCGCCGAAGTTCGCCGGGTCAACCTGAGGAAGAAGGAGATCATGTTCTTCCAGCGTGTAAGGAGCCGCAAAAGACGGCATCTTCGAGCAAGTGTCCACTGCAACGATGGACTTTGGAAGGATATCTTAGCCTCCTTTGCTCGGGATAATCAGCAACTTTATATGGTGGTTCTTCGGGAGAGACGAAGAATCGTATTTTACCACGCTGCTTGCAAGTGGCGCCCTCTCCAGTTATCTCTGGTGACGAGAGGAAGACAGACCGGCGAGAGTGGCGGTGGTCTGTAGGAAAGCAGAATTATCCTATTTTCCTTCTGTTGGAGGATGGGTCATATGCCCAGTTTTGTATCCTCCTGCCACTGATCATCTTCTTGGAAGAAGAGGAAGATCATCACCCACGCGAGCCTCTGTCAGAACAGCTCCTCGGTGCGATCTTTAGACGATGATGAGGGGGCCCCTTTGTCGATGGAGTTTTCCTCAGTTGTAATCATGAAAATGAAGAAAAACCCTTTGTAGACAGGATTTCCCTCATATGTAATCATGATTTTGATCTTTAATAAAATCGTCTTGCTTCTTCATATGATCATTTTGCCATACGTTGCTGTGAAGTCTGAATATGTGTAGCTTCGACACGTCTGATTCTTTACGTCGACTCTATTTAGAAAGAGTGCTAGGTCCTGTCCTTTACGCATAGCGAATAGTCCATTGAACGCTGTTAAGCATTTTGAACATCTAGAACTGTCTTGTTGCTAGGACTGAGGAACCGCGTAGAGTTTTTGCTTCTGTGGCGAACAAAATTTTTGTTCAGACTTTGTCTTCAAGCATGACTTCTCGAAAATCCCTTGGAACAGGGTCGAGAAATGGCTGTCAAACTGCGTTGCCATCTTGATAGATGAGATATTCAGACTGGAGTCTGGATGAACCTCCATTTGACCCGAGAAGAGTAATTTCTCAATGTTTGAACTCTGTATGCTTCGGGTACTTGGGATATGTTGAGGCCAAGACGGAGTATCTTCTGTGTGAACTCCTGTAATCGATCGCCTTGCTGTTCGGATATGCGAAAAGTCAGAGATCCGTAGTGTAGACGAGCTGAAAATCCTGAGTTCGTAGCCTATTGAGCGTAGAAAGCCACCGAGCGTGAGGTCGTAGATTCGGAGTTGCTGAGCGTGAAGTCATAGGTTTGTAGCCTCTCGAGCGTAAAAGCTACCGAGCACAAAGGCATCCGGGCATAAAACCATAGACTGATAGCTTGCGAGCGTAAAACCGTAGATCTGTTGCTGTCGAGCGTAGAAAGCTCCTTAGCGTAGAACTGTAGATTTGTAGCCTGTGAACAAGAAATCTTTCGAGCGTAAGGTCGCGGATCTGTTGCCTCCGAGCGTAAACTAAACGCCATCGAGCGTGAGATCATCGATTTGATATCTGCTGAGCGTAAAGTCGTAGGTTTGTGGCCTCTCGAGCATAAAAGCTACCGAGCACAAAGGCATCCAGGCTTAAAACCATAGACTTATAGCTTGCGAGCGTAAAACCGTAGATCTGTTGCTATTGAGCGTAGAAAGCTCTTTTAGCATAGGAACCGCTGACCTGCTTTTGCACGAAAAACTCTTCGAATTTGTTGACTGTCCGTCTTTCGAGAGTAGTGGGCTGACGTAGTACCCAATCATAACCGAATATTTAATTCGCGGGATTTGGTTGGAGAGAAAAACTATATATAGGCTCTATATAATTTTAGTTTTACGCCTTCTGAGCGAAGGATCCTGCCGACGAGTAGCGCACCCGGCCTTAGAGGTATAGCCATTGGGAATGACAAAGAACGACGAAAAATCCTTCGCACACGTTGAACGTGACCGCGCTAGGTCGTCTTCTGTGCTGATAGCCTCTTTGAGAAAGATGACGCACGGAGACGTTTTCATCTTTTACGCCTACATATCTAATGTGCCAGCGTAAAAACTCCATGTTTTTCGCAGTTATGAGCGTAAAAGCTCTGACTGCCGAAAACTTGGTGTATACTATAAAATTTTAGTTTTACGCCTCGGATGGGACCTCCGGCGTAATAACTAGAATTTTGGCAGTCTGGCGTAAAGCACGGACCGTATACCGCCAATTACGCTTCAGGGTGTAACTTCTGACGTAAAAATGACCAAATTTTGTACAGTCTTGGCGTAAAGCACAGACTGTCGTTTCTTGGTCTTCGCAAGATTTGTAATGATATATTTTTCTTGCACTCTCGCAGTTAACTTGCATGAGTCTCCGCTGGCCGAGGTGATGGGATCCGCTGCTGGGATGCTGCACTCGAACTATCTGGAGGATCTGTCGCACGTGACATTTCCTATCTCCGGACCCCAGTATCCTGAAGGAAGGGGGATCTTGATATCGACTCAGGGCGAGCGAATGCTGCTGAGCATGATCAACGGGGAGCCCTTAACGTACGTAGACGGGGAGCAGTACATCAAGCCGGCCTTTCTCTTTGGGGACATGATAGACAAGCTGTAAACCCCCTCACCCGAAATTAGGTTTACTTGGCTTATATAGTGGAATTAGGGCTAGTTTGAACCCAATTAGAATTTAGAACACGGCATTTGATTTAACTGTACATTATTTTATCGCGTAGCGCACCTTACCTTTGCCTCGTTAATTGGAGTAGTACACTGGCCATTGTCTGTCTACAAATTCCATAACCCTGTCCTCGACTTGACCACCAGCTATTCTGACCTCTGTATAATTTATAATCATACCTTCTGGTGCGACATTTAATCGCACAATAAACGTCACGGACGTTATTTCATAATAAATCCCGACTTTGTACCCTTGTGCGTCCCAGTCGAAATTGGGAACACAATCTAGACCGTTTTGTACCACCCAAATTTTATTAATATTCTACACTGTATCCCCTACGCCCAGACGCTTGTGCCCGACCTAATTTTATTCTCAGGTACTCCTAATTAATTTCAGAACATCGTACGCATTCAATTAAATTAATTAAATCTAATTTCTGCCTTTGTACAATTTTTCCAATTGTTGGGGGCTATTATGCAAAAACGTATTGAGGTGTCCCCACCGTTGGACAATACGTAAAGAAACCCAATTTTACCTTCACATGAATTTTTCCCATAATTTTCGGGATGTACAGCGCGCACATCACCCCGTTAGTTTAAAAGTTATCCTTGTATGTAATTAATGCAAATTCTAGCCCTCTCAAACATCCCCATGTGAGCCAAGGCCCATTCCAAGGAGTGTTGACCAAGCTCTAATCCTTGGTCAACCAAAACCCAAAGACCACATGTGTATAAGTACAACTTTCTTCCTTTTTTTCCTTTTAAAAACAAAACCTAGGAAAACTCTCAGCCGACCTCCCCTATACTTCATGTTCACCCTCTTCCTCCTTCCTCTAGCAGTCGCCGGAGCCCGACACCCAGCCACCTCGACGAGCAGCCCCGCCACGCCGGACCTCATCCCGCTCCGATCCCCCCATCATCCAACACAATCACCAGCTCGACCAACCGCGGCCATGACTATCCCCTCCTTCTCCACCTGCACGTCGGCCGGAGAACATCGCTGCACCGCCATTCACAGTCGACCCCGCCGGCCTGCACGACCGCCAATCAGCTGCTCTTCCGCTAAACTTCATCGACCCGACACTCCGCTACCCCCGAACCCCGCTGAAGTCTCCACGATGACCTATCCGGCCATTCCCCGGTCAACCTCACCGCACGAACACCCTCGCTGAACTCTGCACCCGACCGTCGGCACCGACCCGTCGAAGCCGAATCCCCTCGATCGGAGACCCGCCCCCGTCGACTACCAAACCGAACGCCTCACTATCACTGCCTGTACTCGACCGGATCCACCCGCCTGAAGTCGGAGAGCGCTGCCGATGACCCACCGGACTCGCTGAACCACTACAAGCACTACCCTGTCCACCACCCATCACCACCTCGGTCCTCCTCCTCTTCAACCTCGACTCCCTTTCCCTGCTCCTCTCCTCCCTGTCGTCAATACCCCTGGCCGGACCTCCGCCTGCCACCCTGGCCTCCACCTCCTCTCTTTCCTACAGCCTCCATTGCCACCACCAGTCTACACCACCACCACCTACATTATCACCACCTTCATCGTTCACCATCACCGTCATTGTCGTCATCGCCGTAACTAACCTTGTCTTTGTCGTCGTCCTCACCCTCTTGAGCATCATCATTATCATTTGTCCTCAACACATAAACCCTAACCACCCTCGTCATCACCATCTTCGTCATTGGCAACCATCATCGTCACCAATACCTTAACCCTAATCACCCACATCGTCCTCCTGGTCATCACCATCCTCCACATCATCGCCCTCGTCACCACCAACCTAGTCATCCTCCATGTCACCACTAGCATCATAAATAATATCTTGATTCCATAATCATCACCATTGTGATCATCATCACCATTTAAAACCCCCCATCCTCAATATAACCACCACCATTGGCCAAATTATTCCCTTAACCATAACCCAATCATTACATCATCATTACCGTCACCATCGTCGTCATCGTGGACTCGTCACCTTGGCAAGACAACCCGCAACAGTCACCCCAATTCCCGTACCTGCACACGCTGACACCGAGGACTGATTGGATTGGTTCTACGCGACTTCCGGAGCTGGTTATTGGGACTACACAGCCTCCTGCCAGGCAAGTATACCTTGCCTTGTTGTACTGTTTAAATTCTATATTATTAGCTGCATGTTTATTATCTTAAATTGTGCGCATCCGAGAGAGACTCGGGTGCAGTCAACGGATGTGTTGACGTTAGGATAGTGTCTGACCTAGTGTCTAGTGGACCCACCTAAAGTTTGGAGTTATTGGTATGACTCCCAGGCCTTGACACATCTCTTACACGTGTTGTGAGTCTCATGTAGGGCACGGTCCTGCGTATGTGGTTGGCCACCTGTACGTGTAGGCGTGCGACGGATAGGGAATAACTGCTAATAGTGATGCATGTTAGAAGACTTAGCAGTTATTGGTAGGTGGAGCATAGACTAGCGTGGTACGATGGTCCCATCCTTGTCATTATTGGTTGTACGGATTGGGCTACTGTTCTAGCGATAGACTATGAGCCAGAGTTACGACGCCGAGGCGTAGTAGCTGACGCGTGTTGTGAATGCAACATGCTTAGATCATTGGACGGGGAGGACGACTAGTAGGCATATGGGACACCCCACTTCCTTTACACTGATGCCACGCTCGACGGAGTGATATGGACGATATATACTACACTGATGCCACATTCTACGGAGCGGTATGGACGTTATATTATACAGATGTCATGCTCTTCGGAGATGGACGTTATTACTGAGCGCCCTCCTATGGGGGCATATGTGGCATATACTAGCCAGTTGTCACGATTGGTGAATTACGTCAGCATATGTCTAGCCTACACCTTCCCATACACTCAAGTTGTCCTCAAAGTGCATTTCACTTAGATGGTTAGGTCACCCTTGAGTTTTCACAGTATTTACTTTATGGCATGTGTTTAAGTATCTTGTTATGTCCCTCTGAGGACCTGGTTCTCTGCCAGGTGTATCTGTTCTTGAGTGTTCGCAGGAGCGCAGATCCGGACTTGCTACGTATATCGCGATGAGGACTTCTCTTCGAGCTCGGGATTGGTAGTTGATGTTCTTTTATTGTAATTATCTTGTCTTTTCTTTATTCTAGTCCGGTAGTGGATTTGTTTCCATCCGACTACTATCATTAGATACTTTACATTGAGATCTAGTTATAGGTATTGGTTATTCATTTATATATGATTTATGCGGATGAGATTTAGTTATGCCTGTGACATATGTGTTTACCACTAGTGAATTGTTATTCATATTACAGCGTACGTGTGATATGGGTTCCATATATTGGAGTGCCATATTCATACGGCTGGCATGCTTACGTATCCTGGTCCTACGTATTTTGGGACTGGGGCGTGACATATTTTTGTGGTGGCCCATGCAGGTCAGAGCATATTGTCTCGATTACGTTACTGTACCGAGCAAGCCTGCAAATAGGATTAGAGTATAGGATCTCATCCACATTTGACTATGACTCATCTTCTTTCCAATCCATTCTACTTGAACGAATGCATCCTGCTTGATTCATGTGCATCCCTGATAGTTCCTTGAGTGTATCCTTCTCCTAGAATATAGAAGTCCCTGTTGTTAGATAATAAGTAGGGTAACCTTCCTATTAAGAGTAACTAGAACCCTGACACGACACTAAGTTTAGAATATTTAAGTAAACCCTAGCATCCTTATCTAAAGAATAGCTTACTATTACTCCTTGACATAATTATGAATGACCTAAGAGTAGTATAGGCACTACTAGAGATAGTTAGATATTTGATCCTAATGTTTGACCCTAGTATCGAGGAACCAATAGAAATCCGAGATCGAATGTAGGGACTGAACCTAATGTGCATAGTGAGATAGTGCTAGGATATGGACTCTTATCGTGATATTAGCAGACAGTACCTCAGGAAGCCCAGAGCAACGAGTATGACATTTCCCTTGGTCACACCTCAAATACGGAGATTTGCTCGCCACCTTCCACTTAGGAAACCATGATATTATCTTGAGCCCCTCTATTGTAATTTCATATCTTGTAACCTTAACGTTCACCAATTGTGCAACGATTTAAACTGTATTTTTCCTCCTTCATCCTTCAACTCGTGCCACTTGGCTCCTCCGATTATGGGCCAAGTGACCTTATTCTACGATAGGATATATAGTTTACTAAGGTGATAATTGTAATCTTGAACCTTGAATTTATGTGCTTGGTAGCTAGAACTTGATAGTTTTAAGTTATTCTGGTAGATTGTAATTTGATGATTACCCTTAGTCCTAAACCGCGTAATTCGTACCCATAACCCAGTATAGATTGTATCCTCTTTTCCCTTGAAGACCAGTAACTTCTCCATTCATACTATTGACACTTGTATTCTATGAACACTATGATTAATATTTAAGATGACCATTAACTATATGATACCATAGGAGACCCAAATAAGTACTAAGATCCGTTCCTCGTATAGCCCAATAGGAATTGTACTTAATTTACCAAAACTTTATTAAATTGTAGGATCCCTTAAGATTGTCACAGTATTAGTTATTATTTTAAGTTGGGTAGTATGCCTCACAACATAGTATCACATAGCCCTATTAACCCATTGATGAAGTATAATAGGGTGACACAACTTTAAGACTTGCATAAGAAGATAGTGTTTATTCAGACTGTAGAAATTATAGGCCCAAACCCCTATTGGGTCGACTAGTGACGTAGATAAGGAGTGAACATGACAACTGTAGAGATTGTAGAATCTTAATTTTGTTCTTGTTTGGTTTTGTGAACTTAAATTATTTTGTAATTTCTCTCATCATAATCTAGCGTGCTTATATTTTTGTACTACCTTGACTTATGCTGCTGTTACAGCCTAGTTTTGTAAGCTCAGTCTTTTATCAAGCTTGTTCATGACATATGTATTATTGGACGCGTACACTAATACATTTCAGAATCAGAGTACTACGGTCTGATCAACCATAGTGCGCTTGGTTCGCCCTTCGCATAACTATTTTACGTGGATTAAGATATATAGTGATTAGTAGAAGAAATGTAATTACCCTCTAGATATGTCTGGGCATATCGTATTCATTACATAACTGTACCAATGCAAGTATGAGAATAGAAATTACCCAAAAATAGGATTTCAATCCACAACTGCCTTGACAATTCCCATTGAATTCTTTAAACGCCTTGATCCCCATACTTCTAATCTAATACCTCCCCTTGAACTCTTTATTATTGTTTTCCGTCTTCCCTTATTTCGGAAAGACGAAACCTCGTGCCTAGCATAATTTGTTACACAGATAGCATTAGATATATCCTATAGGCCAATTACATTATTTGATGATTATTTTGTAACCAAGGGCATATCACATGTAATATATTTGGTGTTAAAACTTTTTAAGGATTGAGTAACATGATTAAGAAAAATTGAGGAATGAGATTTCTTAAATGTAAGAGCCTTATGTGATAGATGAGTAAACTCTAAGTTGGGTAGCAGTTGCATTTATCAGCTGGAGAGGATTTTTTTTAGATTGTGATCGAGCAAAATCTGATTGAAAGGTTCAAGTCATTTTAAAATTTTAAAATTTTGGACGAATAAGTAAGATGAGGAGGATCAATGAATTTCAAATTTTCAGCACGTGATTTGGATTTTGAGAATTGGGGACTGAATTATCGATCTAAATCTCGAGGAAAATAAAATAGAACTATAAATATGAACTTGGTCGAACTGAATTCCAAATGCGATGATTTGAGTTAAGAATTAAATTTTGAGTGCGGGATCACCTACTGGAAATATTGAGGATGTAAATTAAAAGTGAAATCGAAAGAGTATGGAATTCATAAGTTGAAAATGAAAATAATAAATTGATTATAATTGCTTTCTAGAGGTTATTATGATAGTTGAGATTTCGAGATAAATTTTGAATCGGGGTGTCATATAAATTTGAATTAGATGGGATGGGAATTAATTAAATCGAGAAGATAGTGTAATATGTTGAAGTTGATCTAAACAAGGGTTAATCAAATTTAAAGGTGATTGTGATAGAGTTGAATAAATCTTAAATTTTTGGAAGAGATCACGATTGACTTGCCTGATGTACACATGTGAAGGATTTAAACCAAATTATGCCCTATTTTAATTTCGAGGATGAAATTATTTTTAAGTTGGGTAGATTGTAAACTCCCTCACCCGAAATTAGGTTTACTTGGCTTATATAGTGGAATTAGGGCTAGTTTGAACCCAATTAGAATTTAGAACACGGCATTTGATTTAACTGTACATTATTTTATCGCGTAGCGCACCTTACCTTTGCCTCGTTAATTGGAGTAGTACACTGGCCATTGTCTGTCTACAAATTCCATAACCCTGTCCTTGACTTGACCACCAGCTATTCTGACCTCTGTATAATTTATAATCATACCTTCTGGTGCGACATTTAATCGCACAATAAACGTCACGGACGTTATTTCATAATAAATCCCGACTTTGTACCCTTGTGCGTCCCAGTCAAAATCGGGAACACAATCTAGACCGTTTTGTACCACCCAAATTTTATTAATATTCTACACTGTATCCCCTACGCCCAGACGCTTGTGTCCGACCTAATTTTATTCTCAGGTACTCCTAATTAATTTCAGAACATCGTGTAGCGCCCCGCTCTGCGACGACGCTATGTACAAGTGATTCGCCTTGCTTGCTCGAACGGAAGTCTTCTCGGAGAGTTCCCGACCGATTAATCAATGTGAGTGGGCAGAACTGCATTCTCTGATTCTTGCACGACTTAATAATGAATCTGAGTTTTTGAATGCTTGTTTGCTTAAGAAGAAATGTTTTCATAAGAGAATGATAGAACCGACTCAGTATGCTAATAAGAGAACTCACATAGCTTGTCATCGAAACGAATCTGCTGCCTAACTAAGAGAATGTGTATGCTTGTCAGAAATAAAATAGAACCATTGCTATGCTAAGTGAAAGATAGAATTATTGCATGCTTAGAAACACCGACACAACTATCGAACGAACCTCTGCTATGCTAAGAAAGATAAGTAAATGAATCATTCGAATATGTCCCTTTGAATATGCTAAGAAGAGATAGTTTTTGCATGTTAGATTTGAATCAATCGTGCTTGCCTATATATATGTTTCGTTTGTCTGTTGGCTATCAAACTGCTAAGTGAATTATGTGAGCAAAGTGACTAATAGTACGCCCTGAGGATACGGCTCGCAAGGGTCTAGTGGGGTGTGCTATTAGATATGTGAAATATGTGTTTTGTCTGAGAAAGATATGCTTCGTTTCGATAAGATGTGTTTCGCTAAGACCGCATATGTTTTGCTTGATCATTGTTTTGCTTGCACTATGTGTTTATGTCATTGCATTGGTCTCGGACAACTTGTGCACAAGGTCTTGTCTCTCGAACGGTTCCTGGGGTGCTGGGAACCGCTCGGTCCGGAAGAGATTTTTGGATCGCCCTGAGGTGTACGGCTCGCAAGGGTCTAGTGGGGCGATATGTCTATTAGTGTTGTGCAGAACCCATGATGTCACAGCTGCTTGCACTCGGGTGTGTTGGTAGAGCTGGACCTCGTGTGACAGCTGCCGACACCCATGCGTGCTAGTGAAGAGCTGAACCTTGGACAACTGCTGCTAATCATGGGGCGACCCATGGACCGTCATATAGATAGGGCGCATGCTAGGTTTACCTTCTTGCATACCTATTGATTGATGACACCAAGTGATTGATACATAAGTTATGAATATGCAAATTGTGACTAACTTGCGTGTCTGCTGCAGGGATAACCGTTCGGCTATGGGGTAAGAAATATGAGTGTATGCATAAGCCTGCTTTGTTCATTTAGTCTGCATCGTAGAGCTTATCTGTTAGTGATTCATGCATTGCATCGGTCAGACAATGACTATTAGTGCAGAGCTGAACCTCGGTCACAGCTGCTAATAGAATCAGAATGTGAGTCATTGGATAGCTGGTTTACCGCTGCCAAATCCTGAGTTTCTCGGGGACCGAATTCATATAGATGTGTTGCTTAAACTCTGAATAAATGATAGTCCACTTGATATGTTTGCCTCAATTCGGTATGATCAGTCTGCTTTAGAACTTTGCCCCTAAGAGTTAGATTTGATGCACAATACATGTTGCACACTGCACGATACCGCACTGTCCCGATTCGTATGCTTATAGTTTGAATATGCAAAATTGTTTCAAAGTTATGTTTCAAAAAGATGTAATATGACTCTGCTAAGAACTGCATGAAACGAACCTAGGTAAAAAGTAGCAAGATCACTAGTAATGAAATGTTTTGCCACATGATTACTTAGTGTGGGTCTCAGGGGGTGTAGCTTCTGTTCAGTTGTTTTATCTCACCAGTACTTGCATAAAGTGCTGACCCACCAACAGTTTGCTTGTTCTCAGGTGCTCGTTCGTTCGGGAAGCGATAGCCGTGCCTCATCCCAAGGAACCGGAAATCTGGAGTCGATGCCTTGAGCCGTATCGAGTTTGAGCTGCTTTCAGATAGAGGGACATAATGTATGGAACGGTATTATTGTAATCGAGAGAAGAGTGCTTGAGCGATCTGTAACCTCGGCCATGCGCCACTTGTAACAATTTTGATTATCAATAAAAGAGCCTGTTTTCTTATGCCATTGTGTCCTTTACTTTTCTGCAATGTTATGTGCCGCTGCTTCAGTATCGAATAGCTTACTTGCCCTTGTTCAAAGCTTTGGCCTTGTGCAAGCGCACTTTAGGCTTGCACGGCATCACGTCCCGATGAGAACGATTGTCCTGCGGGAGAGCTGTAACGTGGTGATTCACGTTCAGCGGGGACAATTGGGCTTGCGGGAGATTGGGGCATAGGCATCAAGTAACGTTCCTCGAACGGGATAGGCATCAAGACCGTTCAGCCTAGGAGAAATTTGAGAGTGCTCTCCTATTACGGTATAGTGAAACTTCCAGCGGGTTTGCTACCTAGAATTAGAATGATCGTCGCATATCAAGTAACGTGCTTCGGCATGAGGTATAGTGAGACTTCCAGCGAGCTTGCTACCTAGAGTTGGAATAATCTCGTATACTCAAGTAACGTGCTTCGGCGCGGGATATATGGGAATCTCAGGTCAACTCGGACTGAGAGGATGCGCCCCAATGTCATGGCATTGCAGGACCTTCAACGGGACACACACTCCAGGCTGATAGAACACGTAGTTTAATATAAAGAGATGCCCAATATGACGCTTGTGTTGTCAGTGACCTGCATATAGATAAGTGACGGTGTGCTATCGAACATTTGAGCCAGGAGGATGAATATCATCTTGTGTCTAGCAAGAGTGTACATATAGGCTATATATATTTAGAGTCGCTATTGAATGAGGCGATTCAACGTGTTTTATGTGTTTTATAAGCAATACAGGTATTGCTTGCTTAGTTAATAATGCGATTCAAATATAACATGCTTAGTTACCTAACGAGATTCGAGAATAACATGCTTGTCCGCTTAAGTGAATTCATTGCTATATATGTGAATATGCTTTCATAACTTAAAAGTTTACAAGCGAGAATAATTTACTGCTTTCGAGGTGTGACTTAAAATGAACTAAAATTCATCTAAGTTCTAATAGAAAGCTCAGTATAAATCTTTATGCTTGCCATGATCACTTAGTGTCGGTTTAGGCGAGTAGGTTATCCTACTCACTAGTACAAGTTGCATACTGACCCACGTTTGTGGGCACCCTCTTTCAGGTACTCAAGTGCGAGTCCTTAACTTCGATATATGAAGACATGATGTATGGAACGGTAGAAATCGTTTGTAAGCAAGAGATATTAACGAGTGTTGTATCCAACTTGGCATATTCAAAGGGGGCTATTCAAGTCTTTGTAACCGCTGCTATTATAAATAAAAGCGCTTTGCTTCACATACTCTGATTGTTTCATATGACTATAAATCTTTCGTTGTGACTCGGTGTTTTCTATGAGAACCATATATTTTATCTTCTTGTTTTGTGCTTTGCACAACCTAGGCACGCACGATATCACGTCCGGGGGACGGTTATTAAATTTATGGAGTCAAGGCGTAACAAAAACTACACTCCATATTTTACGTTGACAACGTCAATCATTGAAGGGGTTTTATGTTTGTGTGCTTAACCCAGCCAAGCATATAATTCTTCTACTCTTTGATTCCTTGGGTGTGCAGCTTCGGGTTGAATAAGGTGATGATACTTCTAGAAGACTTGTTGACGAAATATAAAGGCATTGTTGCTGCTCTCCTTTTTTTTGGACATAAAGAAGAAGCGGTCGTCGGAGCAAAGAAGCTGTCGTAGACACGATGGGATTGAAAAAACAGATGCGTCGGCACAAGTCCGCTGTAAAAGTTAAAAGAGACGAAGACTTTTGGTAGCCGAAAAAAATTTGGACTGCTCGATGGGATCAAAAAAAATCTATGCTCTGATACCATAAAACAAGTCAATAATATTATTTTTATTAATGGATGATATATAAAAAAAGCCATAAAACTACAAATATATATATAGAAAGAGAACGTATCCATAACCGGATAGGAGTAGGAGAAGATATATGTATCCATATAGGAAAAAGAATCTATTATTAAATCTAACTAATATATAATCCTAAATCTAATTATAATTAACATATTACTTATGTTGGACCGACTTTCCAGGTTTAGAATACAGATTATCGAGCATGGTTGCAATCTTTATCTGCATAATGAGGAATTATCCTCTAATTTATTCTTTTTGTGTGATTTTTTATGAAATATTTGGCGAGATCAATGTGTTAAACTGAACTTAGAGATAGGCATATCCAGAGAGTTAAAAGATGAGGTTGAATATATTTGCAGTCAACGTACTAGGGAGCCCACTGGTAGATGCAAGCTGTCATGCCCCAGTACCGAAATACGGAGACAGACATGGCCAGCTACGTAGAAGAATAAAAAAATTATGCCTCTTGAAGATGGCACAATTTCCTAAAAATAAACTTAGTATGGAAAGAATGGCGCACTTTCACTCTGTATCAAAGGATGATACACTTTTAAGATGCTTTCGTCAACAAAGACAGGCGCACAAATCGCATGTCTGTTTTTTTTTCTAAAATATTAAATACAAATCTGAGAGCTGAACAGTGGTCGAGGAGTCAAAAGTCATCGTTACAGCTGAGCTGCAGCACGCAGACCCATGTTATCGTTTAGTGACCCATCCGTTGTGCCAACTTCATCAGAAGTGCGCCACCGTGCCAACTTTATCAGAAGTGCGCCGTTGTTCCAACTTCATCGGAAGTGCGCCGCTGTGCCAACTTTATCAGAAGTATACCGCTGTGCCAACTTTATCAAAAGTGCGCCATCATGGCCAACTTCTACAAAAGTGCGCCATCACGGCCAACTTCTACAAAAGTGCGCCATCATGACTACTTCTTCAAAAGAGCGCTTGTATAGCAAACTTTCCAAAAGTGCGCCAATTTCCAAACCACTTCTAAAGTGCTAATATAATCGTAACTAACAAAGATAAGTTTTGATTATGTATCATATATGCCATGTTCTTCGTAAAACGTGTACAAATAACTGTTCTAAGACCTACTCTTTTCTCATATAGGAAGCAACGAGTCAAGCAGACAACAAGTTGTGCAGCCACTCACTAGATCGTGGGATGTCATCCCATCAAAAGTACACGCACAGTACAGATTATCCATAATGCACGCACACTGTCATAACTACTCTAAAATCCTATAAATATAGGATCATTGTGTACGTTACTGTGGGATCGGGGCTGAGTTTTTTTAATTCTTTAAAATTTAGGAACTGAAGGAGAGAAATCGAAGCTTGTCATGTCGTTGTTGGCAAAGGTTTTTTATTGCCCAACTCTTCAAGTTGTTCACAGCATCCCAATATTTCTTCATCGTAATGTGGTACAAGGAGTAAAGTGATCGCCCGCTGATTAGATCTCTATAACTATACTTTTTATAATCAATTGTACTTAGATTCCTATTTAGTATCTCTTGTACTCTTCTTTCTTTTTAATAGTTTGTAATATAAAATTTCGTTTAAACTTTCTTCCACAAATAAGATGGCGACTCTGTTGGTGATTGTACTTTCTCCTCTGACGAGAAGGTGATAGCTCAACTCGATGCTGCGTCGGTCGGTTCGATGCAAAAGACCTTGGTTGTGAAGTTCGACCAACAAGCATACGAAGAAATGCTCCATTCTGGGGGTAGTGCAAACCCCTCATCCGCAATCAAGTCGAGAAAAACCCACAAAGTGTGGGTACCCAAGCCTCGTTATACATATCCCGAAGTTGCTGCCAACAAGGAAAAGAGTATTATGATTGACAGGAACTACCTGGTTAGTTATTTTAACCAAATTTAGGTTGATGACTTGGTGGACAACTCCTTAGCGTTAAACAAGGGATACAAATTGTGCAACTCGCACAATATCAAGAGAAAATGGTGACTCACACCCACGTTTTTGAATCCTTTGCGTTAAATAAGGGATACAAATCACGCAACTCGCGTAATATCAAGCATAGGGTGATCCACACCCAAGCTTGGTAAGTTCCCTTTATCCCCAGCTGAGTGTTTAAGATATATAATATTTATATTCTTATTCCCCAGCATTATAAAAATACATTAAGATGTTCATGCATTACTTCAAACTATTATTTGTATTCAAGAGTCTTGGATACGCAACAAGTGATAGGTCCACAAAAATCTCCAAGCGGACAAGTTCTCAAATCTAACGAAACGTTCTCATTGAGATCAACCAAAATATTCCCTTACAAAAATAAACAGATTCTTAGAGCCCAGTTGTCCTAAGGCTATCTTATTTCAAAATCCTCAGTTGGATTAGAGATATTCTACTTCTTTTTTTTCTTACCAACAGAGAAAATAATGGTTCACGTCCATATTTTCTCTGAACTATCCTTTCTTCCATTTCCCCAGTAGAGCTAATCCGCTAAAGAAAAATGATAATGTCCTCCCTACCTCTGCATTGTTTTCCTCATAAATATGCAACATATCTTATCCATATTACCTATAATAGTATTTTACCTTCAAAGTTGTTACCTGTTCTTTGCATATGTACACCATGGGTATCAAGTCCACAAAAAAATTATCCCCACAGAGTTATTTTATTATGTCAATATCACCTCTGAGCAGATATTTCCAGTGTGTCCTTCATAAAGAAGTCTATCATGTCCATATTACCTTTGAACAAACATCTTATCCACTCTTATCTTTTATTTCACATTCACACTTGTTACACATACTTTGTATAAGTACACCATGGATATCAAGTCCACAAAATTCTCCAAGCTGAGTTCTTCTAACTTATCACGTCCATATTACCTCTGATAAGTGTTAGTTTACTCTAACTTGTTACCTGTATGCCATGGATAATAAGTCCACCCAAAATATGTACATCAAATATCAACTACTTTTTACGCTTTTAGTTCAAAGTATTCCAAACTTGTTCAAGTTCAATTTTTTTGAAAGGGATTGTAGAAGCATAAAAAAATTATACCTTTTAAAGATGGCACAGTTTCCTATAAATAAACTTAGTAGGGGAAGAATGGCGCACTTTTACTATGTTTAAAAGGATGGCATACTTTTAAGCTACTTTTGTCAATAAAGACAGGCGCACTAGTTATATGTCTGATTTTCCCTAAAATATTAAATATAATGAATCTGATAGCAGAACAATAGTCGAGGAGTCAGAAGTCATTATTACATCTAAGTTATAGCACGCAGATCCAAGTTATCGTTTAGCGACCCATCCGCTGTGCCAACTTCATCAGAAGTGCGCTGTTGTGCCAACTTTCTCAAAAGTGCGCTGCTGTGCCAACTTCTACAAAAGTATGCCATTACAGATAACTTCTATAAAAGTGCACCATCATGGATACTTCTTCAAAAGAGCGCTTGTATAGCCAATCTTTCTAAAAGTGCGCCAATCTCCAGACCACTTCTAAAGTGCGCCTATGATCCTAACCGACAAAGAGAAGTTATGATTATGTGTCCTATATGCCATGTTCTTCATGAAACATGTACAAATAACTATCCCCTGACCTACGCTTTTCTCGTATAGGAAGCCACGTGTCAAGCAGACAACAAGTTGTGTACCCACTCACTAGATCGTGGGACATCATCCCATAAAAAATACGCTTACAGTACGGATTGTCCAAACTGTGCGCACACTTTCATAACTTCTCTAAAATCTTATAAATATAGGATCATTGTGCACGTTACAAAGGCATCTGGGATGGAAATTTTTAAGTCTTAGAAAATCAAGAACAAAAGGAGAGAAATAGAAGCTTGTTGTGCTGTTATTTCCAAAGCTTTCTTATTCCTAACTCTTCAAGTTGTTCACCACATCCCTGCATTTCTTCATCGTCGTGTGGTCCAAGGAATAAAGTGATTGTTCGTAGATTAGATCTCTATAGCTATACTTCCCCAAAATCAATTGTACTTAGATTACTGTTTAGGATCTCTTGTACTCTTCTTTCTTTTTATAGTTTGTAATACAAAGTTTTGTTTAAACTTTCTTCCGTAAACAAGCTACCCCGTACAAGTTATGGAATATCGTACGATGATCACTGATTTAACTAGACAATGGGGTACATACTATAATCAAGTCACTTTGGTTCACATATAGCATCTATTGTCTTAATCAATCAAACAAGAAGTAGTAAACATATAACATATATGATAAAGCAGAAATTCATCCCAAATGATCTTGTCAAAATATTCGGGAGACTAGCTGTACAAAATGAGAAGCTGGTAGAGTAATATAAGTACATGACCGTGGTTAGCTATATTCTGATTAATTATAATCATGTAAAAAAAATTAAATATCCAGACAATTCGACTAACAAGTGCCGGTGGCTAAACTCCCAAAAGTATAAAATGTACAATAACGAGTAGGAAAAAAGATACCCACTCGTGTCCCTTGGTTGCCATCCGTTAGGAATGTGCCATCGTTCAGGGAAGATAAGTTGGATCCTCGTGCTCTGACTCTAAACCTGGCCATGCAAAATCAGTGGGGTTAGATTCCAAATAGCAAGTACCACAAGAAAGCACGAATGAAGAAACAAAATTCAAGGCAAGATATATAATATGCATGAGCCAAACCATAGGCTTATACACCATCAATGAGGCCATATGACACTCCTATACCAAATAAGGACAAGAAGCGTCATACCACATCGAGATAACGTACATCGTATGATTCAGGTCAAGCATAAGATTCTTTGTCGCAGCTTCATCCCATAGCATATCGTAATACAATATCCTAACCCTACATCTAAACAAGGACAAGGGTTGAACTACTACACCATGAAAGTCCATGTTCCTCAACTGTTAACAGAAGATATAATACACAAACAAGTCAAATTTATAGAATCGACCAATCACATCTAATACTTTTTAGGTGGAGTCTGGGTTATCCCAGAATTATAATGCATATACAAAGAATTCTCAGATTGTGTGCTGTTCAAACAGGGCTAGCCGAGCCATGATAATCGTCATGTAGCACATAGTATTATGCACCAGTCCCTCGTAAGACCATCGTACTAAAGATCGCATAGAACATATTATATAATATAATATTCAGATATTGTCGTCCACTAGTATGGATGTGACACAATATCCATGGGGGCTGGCCTTGCACTCCTCAGTTAGATATCTGAGGGCAGCTTGTCATACATGATCTCAGAATTCTGTCCCTCTTAATGCTCTACAAGTTTAGTTTTCTAGTTAACCCTCCGGTTAGATGGAATCATATCGTGTGGTCACATGTTCATTCCTCCAATATGTTATACCATAGTATGAAACACGCTAGATACAAATCTACTTTGTCACTTGGCAGCTCAATTTGGATTCACCCCAGCTTGATGCAACAATCAAAAAAATCCTAGCCACGGTTAGTTATTGACTAACTCTCATGTCCATGTTGGAGAAATCTTATCATATCACAAGTCACATAGCACATATATACACTTCGGTGTAACATATAACATATAACAGGTAGGAACACATATCACGTAGTAAGTGTATCGTCACGGATAAGCTACCAATTATTAGTTATTCGTATGAGTTTTATCACGTTGCAACACATGGGTCATGTCATGCATATTGGTAGTATAGTCACTGGGCGCATGGTCTAATTCTACACAAAGACAGGTCAGGCACATGGTCAAGTCTAACACATAGTCCTTTAGTTCACATACACTAGCAGTCATCAAGATCATACATGAAATCACAAAATCCAATAAAGTATCCAAACCATGAAAAATAACAAAATATGTGCACATGATGACATGCGTACATGAAGAACCAAATGCATAAGGTTGCTGCATGAGTCAAAGCCGCAAGGGCTAACCGGGCGAATGAGATAGATGCCGCATAATCCGGTTGCCGCATGAGACATACTACCGCATGCCCAAGGCAAAGTCCACGCCTAGGGACAACTGCTGAGTGGCAGGCCAAAAGTGTGTCAGTGATGTGACAGATGCGACGTGCCATAAATACATGTCAGAAGAAAATACAAAACATGAAAAGAAGTGTAAGAAAATATGTATAAGGAAGAGATGCATTCTAAGCCGCATGTCACGCTGGCCACATGAACTTCGGGCCGCATGAAGTCCGAGCCTTGTGAAATTTTATGCGTTCAGTATTTTGTGCATTCGGCTGAGGAACGCATGCACATATTAGCAATGCGCCTAACAAGATAAACATCATGATGGAAGAGGACCCATGAAGCTGAGCAACATGGGACTCCTTCGTCCCAGAATAGCACAATTTCATGGAAAAAGCTCAAAAAACAAAAAAACTTATTTTCTCGATGAAATCTCCATTTTAACTCCAAATTAAGTGAACCCAAAGTCAAAATCGCACAAAATTAAATTCTCTACCACATGGAATAATTTGTTTCCGAAAATACCAAGTTTTAATAGATCAAAATCAAAGAAAACTCCTGGAACTCATGAAAGGCCCTAACTAGAAATGTAGATCTACTATAATCCATCTATCAAAACCAAAAATTTAAAGTATTAAAAGTGCTTAGAATCATAATGTACACATATTAGACTAATAATATGCGAGAGAACAACAAGAATTGAAATCCCATATTTCTTTATGTCATGCAAGATGTACTTGCCTAAAATGAAGAAGAAAGAGAAGGAAAGTAAAGAATGAAGGAAGAGAGAGAGAGAGAGAGAGAGAGAGAGAGAGAGAGAGAGAGAAAGAAGAGAGCATATATAGGTGAGCTTATATAGGCTAGGGTTGAATGCTTATATAGGCTAGGGTTGAATGCTTAGCCATTGGATCGAGTCATGATAAATCCTAGGTACACAAATAAAATAGGTCTGTCAATGGTTGACCGAAAATTCGCATTCGATCCGCATTCGAACCAATAATATAGGTAATTTCATATTTATCAGATATCGGATGCGGATACGAAAAGTGTCATCCGATCCGATAACATCCGATCCGATAATAGGATAATTAAATATATAAAATATATTTTAATTATATATATATGAATGGTGTAGATTATATTTAATAGAATCAAAGGTTTGGATTACATCTTACAACCCTAAAACTATATATATATATATATATATATATATATATATATATATATATATATATATATGGTGTAAATTATATTTGATAGAATCAAATGTTTGGATTACAACTTACAATTGTAAAATAATTATATGAATCCTTATTGGTTAGGATATTATCCGATATTCGATAAAATAAACGATAACAGATAGGGGAGCCAAAACTCATATCCGATAGATATTGGTTAGAATATGGTAATACCAACATCCGACCGATAAGCTACCATTGACATGCCTAAAATAAACCATGATCCAAGTTAAACCAAAGGATAGGTTTAGTTTCCATGAACCATGCAATTATTCTAGCAAGAATAAATATGTTCAAAATATGTATATCGGGAACGAGGAGTGACACAAGCGGCATCAGGTTGTCAGCTACTGTATGGCATATATGAAAGAAAAAAATAGACATATATTTGAAAACTAAATACTATGCAAATATGCATCATGCATAATATTGAGTATGATGTCATTTGTATGTAATAAAAGAAAGATGTCGATGTCAGTTGTATGATATAAATGAAAGACGGAGTTATAATATTTAATTATCAATAAACTTATCTTTTATATATATATATATATATATATATATATATATATATATATATATATTAAAAATATTACAACTCCATCTTTCCTCGTTCCACAATATTCTAGAAAGCACTTGTTATAAAAGAAATCTTACTTCATACATATTTTGTTTGACAATCTGAGGATCGTTTTAAACTCTGGAGGTGGCCTAGAAGTACAAAATTGGATAGAGGATACGATCCTCAATAGGTGTATCCTTACGAACCAGTACAGAAAAAAGGGTATTGGTATATATTCGTTGGAGGCTCGTCCCAACGAACCTGAGATTAGAGAAGATATGATGAAATTAGACATGAATTCCATAATTTTCACTCAAGATTGGAATCAATTAGACATTTCAGGAAAAACTTTTCTAAGGTTTTTATTCAAACTATAAGTGAGAGGAAAAATAAAATCTATAATACAAAAGGAAAAACTTGACAATTTAGAAAAAAATAGAAATACTCAAACCACACTCTCTTTCTTCCTACACTGAGATATTTATATACCAGTGAGTTTTAGTACTCTTATATTCCTTATTGATTGTTTGCAAGAAAAATCCAGATGACAACCGTGGATTGGTATAACCATGGATGACTCATCCATCGATTGACTGAGCTGGCCCAATGCAGATGATTCTATCATTAATCTGAGTTGATAGCTTATAATATAAGCTAGTTATATGAGTTGGACGAGTCAAATAAAGGTAAGCATATCCATTTTATTTACATCTCTGAGATTACTTCTGCTTCTCTAATCTCTGATACTCTTTGATACCGTACTCCCCCCTTTCATTACTGCTCAACTAGGTCCATTAACAAAAAGTCTAGGGATCTCTATAAAGGGTTCTTATCATTTCCCTCCCCTTGTATTGACCTTGTCTCAAGGTCAAAATGGGTATGGTTTCTGAAAAAGTCTTCATATGGTACCTACTGTGCCTGCTCTTTGTCTGAATTTTTCTATTGCACCAGTAGATCAACAACTGCCCTATTTATCCTTTGAACAAATATTATGTGTCACGAACTGCACCTGAATATTTGTGCACGAGCACGTGAGTATGTCCAGTCTAATCCGCAACATTGGCGGTAGAACGCTGTCTAGGTCATCAATATATATCTAACTATCTCACACAATAATATCAAACTCCATAAGGAGACAATGATATAACAATATAATACTCAATCACATGCTATGGAAGAAAATGCACGATATGATATTAGAGAAGAGAAAATACCAAGTCACAATGCTATAAGTCTAAACACAACCAACAAATCTAAATTCAAATAGAACATCCCAGAATCTAAGAACTAGTGTTATAGATTCTAAGGACTTGTGTTATATTTATCCTTTTTGGAAGTATGGCTGCCATTTATCCTTTTTGGAAGTATGGCTGCCATACCTTATCTATCCATCTCAGAATCTAAGGACTTATGTTATATTGCTCTTTGACATATTTTACCTACAAAAAATGACTCAAAATTCAACAATAAGTCAAAAGATCCCTAATATGTTGCTCTGAATATGAAATTAAATGTGTTCTTATTATGCTATAAAATCTTTTGTTCAAAACTTATAATGTAATTATCAAATATGCATCAAATGAACTATAATAATCCAAAGGGCATCTTAACAACAGCACATGACTAATTAGTGTGCATGGATCCTCTAAGACTAGTCAAGCAATATTGCAAACATACTAAAAATATTAATACAAGAAACAAGACAAATTAAATTATATTCTTGATAACATTGAAACTATCACTGAATAGAACAAATCTAATAAAAAATAGAAACAAATAAATTCATGATTAGAAAAATTTTAAATGAGTAACCACATACCCATACTTAGATCTCCGAAAGTTACTCAGATATCCGGGAGTGGGTGACACATTTTGAAATATCTCTAGACAACCAAACTTAGATAAAAGAAGCTTCGAATTTGTGAAAGTAAAAACAAATACCGAGCAATTTCAAAAGAAGAGCTACACGGAAAGAGAGAGAGAGAGAGAGAGAGAGAGAGAGAGAGAGAGAGAGATACCCAAAATAAGTCGTTGCCTTTATATAAAAGAAGTTGCTACCTAACAGCCCTAAGGTAAATTATCCCCATATTGTTCCGACAAAAGTAACCCATATCTCAACAACACCACTTGCACCTTTTCAAGTTTCTCATTTTGTGCCTTAATTTGTTGTTGTTGTATCGCAAGTTATTTATTTTATGCCTCAAGTTGTTGTTATTGTATCACAAGCTGATTTTGTTGAGTTTTATTAAGTTCCTTAAGTGATGATTACTCTTCTCTTAGGATAATTACTTCCCCACCATTCTCCCTGTATGTTGTATTAGTATTAGAGGGCTTTCGGTCCACTCCATATCCTCTCAAGTAACCTGATTTCTTTCCAAGCACTTCTACCGACATTTCTTCTTGTGACATTGGGATTGCATACGGCTGAGAACACATATTTCGCAATTTTTCAAGCTCATCCTGTCATTTTTAAGGAACATAAGTAATTAGTCACATTGTAACGAAAAACTTAATTACTTAATGTTAACTTCTTTTTTAGTTTTTAGTAACAGTCACACAAGAAAACATATGGTAGACTTACGTGTTTCTCCATACACTTATGATCTAACAAATTATCTTTCTTCTTACTCCAATGGGACTCCTTAAAGAAATATACAAAGTGAGGTATCTCTGCCTAGTTTCATAAAAATAACAATTAAATATTATAGGATAATTAAATAAAATATATATAATAAAAGATAAGCTAGAAATTACAAAATAATGTGTCACCTTCGTGGACATTGTTGCTGCAAATGATTTTGACCCGTAAGAAAGATTCCATGGCAAACTGGAATGTGCTACTATGTTTTGTTTTGATCGTTTCTGCATCAAGAAACCAGAACCATGGGTGAACCGATAACTAAAACCATAACAAAGACACAAAGTATCTAATTGTCAAAGGCACAAAGTACCAAATAAACTCTAGTTGGTATTAAGGCATGTAGAATTGTAATGGAAAGAAATCTAGGGATCCTCGAATATATAACTATAGTATTCAAAATGTGCCAAGTGTACCTGGGGAGTTTACCTACACTATATGATGTTGCTGGAGTTACCAGGTGGTTGTCAGAGTAGGGAAGAATATATGTACAAATGCTCAACTTTGTTCCCTGATTGTGCAAGGTCAAAATATGTTAAGTATTCTTTTTCCAGTTCTTTGAGTATGTGAACTCTAGTTACGAAAGATATTTCCTAGCACATTATTTTGGTATCAGCAGCGATGTATCAATTGTCCAAGTCACTAGTGAGATGTTCCCTTGAGTTTTTTCCTGTATTTTATCATATCTCTACATGGATATGAATACTATATGACACAATATGGAGATAGAAACACATATATGACACATACATGATATGAAATGACACCAGTTGTGGGTATCCATACTTTTTGGCACATTATTGTACTATCTCGAACAAAGAAGTTATTCATTGTTGAATATTTCTATGGAAAGGCTGAAATATCTTTTAATTTTGTGTTACATGTGTACTAGTTCCGAGGAATACTATGGCTGTACATATGTTATATACAGGGCCTTAGCATAAGGAAACATAGTAGTTTTACTTCTGTGTAAAATTCCTAAATGTAGCCAGTAACAAATAATGAAAACGTACATGAGGAATACGTAAAATAAACATAATATTTTACCTATGATTTTGTGTTCATTTTAGAACAAGGAATAAAGTAATGCATAGTATATACCTTAAAATTTTCATTTGTTGTCCAAACTCGATCAATAATGTACTCCCAATCGTCTTATGAAACGCCTTTATACGACTTGCTTCTGGGGTTAACGACATGCTTCACCAATGACTTATAGTGTGCATGCATGTGACTCCTCCAATCTTTGAATCTCAGTTGGCATATTTTTGTAATGGCCAGCCAACTTGGTTATGGTGAACAACCACCAACAAATCATGTGAACTATGGGTATCAAGGAGGGCCTGGTGACACAACTTATGGTAGTATCAATCCAAGCTTGGGATATGGGTCAGCTCCTATTGTTAGCAGCCGACCTTCGTATCATCAGGCAGCAGGGGAGTATCTCTTCTGTGAGACAAGGAGGTTGGAGGGAGAGGACAAGGTTACTGTAGAAGAAGATTATGTTAATTTTGTTGCTGCAACAACTGGAGTTCCTTCTCCATGTCTTTTAAGAGGAGTAGCTTTTTATGATTGTCCAACCCATGTTCCTACTGGGAAAGAAAGTAGTAAAGGTGACAAAGAAGAGGAAGAGGAGATGATGAGGGCCTTAACCCTTTAAAAAATTAAAATTTCAACTATAGTGAATGTGGCTACTTTACCATATACTAATTCGACTCCTATTTTAAAAGAAAGCACACACATCGAAAGATCTGGATCCATAAATTATAATGATTCTTTCATTGCAAAAAATATGGATGGATCACAAAATTGGAGATGGCAGACTTTATTATGGCTATGTGTGTGAATGAATGGTGCAATTAGAATGATAATTTAGTATCATTCTGAAGGGGTACTACCGAACTGATTCAGTATCTAGAGTTAACTACTAATTAGCTCTAGTTAAGTTTCATAGATTTGTAGCTTAGAGTATCACGTATACTCATTATGCAGTGTCAAGTACAATTTTAAGAGAGGTGTATAGAGTTGAACCAGTGGGTGAATCATTCTTACTTTGACCTTGAGACAAGGTCAAAATAAGGGGAAGTTATTAATACAACCCAGGTAACCAGTATCTTAGTATCTAGTGTAGAAGCTTACAGGTCTTCAGTGAAGCAATGAAGAGCAGGATATACACATATCTATCATTCACTTAGGACAAGTATCAGTAGCTATAGGTAGCACAATGGTCAGTACAAGTAATTAGGACTCAGGTACTCCAGTGGACTGATCCGTTCAAACAATTGCTACATCAGCAAATTAATTAGCCACGCCAGGATCAATTAGTAGCAGTTAGTTAGTCTGGTAATAGAAACTGAGTCTATATATAGCAGTAAAGAATATAAGAATATATGAAGAATGATAATCTAATTTATTTCTATTTTTTTAGATTTTTTGTTGCTTTTTTACTTTCTCGAAGTTCTTGTAATTCCCATAGTTTCTCTAATAGAAGTAAACCCTAATTTTCTTTCCCAATTTCTTCGATTCCTTCGAATTTATGAGAAAATTCTTTTATCAATGGCTAATAAAACTAGATCTCCTCCCAATAATGGATATTTGGGAATGTGATCTTATCACTATGAAATTAGCATAGACGGATGGTTTCTTTTCTCCCAATACTCCTTTTATCCCAGTCAAAGTTAACGAGATGTCCATAACTGAAGATAAACATAAGAGAGTAAAAGTAAGGTCTTCTTTCTCCAAATTACCAAAGATGGAAAGTTCCACATTAAGAGGGCAGGGAACAAAATAAATCATGTAAACCATAACCTTCATTAATCTCGTCCACCCAGATTCAACAAGTCATTCACGGAGGAATCAGTCTGCATACAACATCCAATTACAAGTCTATTGCCATTATTTTTTTGTGGCAATTACCATCACTTAAATAGTCAAAACCCTATTGTACGAAATAAACCACAAAGAGAAATCATCTTAATAATTCGGGGAACCAAATAATAATTTTGAATCCATTAAAAGTTTTACACTTTAAAGACAAAATTTTTAGATGACATTTTGCTTAGCTTTGAACACAACCAGAGAACGAGAACATAAATATACTCTTTGTCAAATGAAGGAAACCTCCAAGGTTGGGACCAAAACAACCATTGGGGGAGAGAGACATACACAAATCTGAAAATCAAATCCTAATCTATCAACTAACATAATAATAAAATCAAACCCTAATAAAATCGATTGAGAGAGAGAAACCATAATAAAATCAAACCATAACAAAATTAAAGCAGAGTCAATCATTCTTAAGACTAACAAAATTAATCTACTAAGAATATTAGGGAAGAAACTCATCACCAATAGGAAGAAACTCCAGGCGTAGCGGGAGAGAAACTCCAGGCGTAGAGAAAAGGAAACTCCAGGCGCCGTGGGAGAGGGGAAACCCATGGGGGTGCCACGAGAGAGAAATAATTTGGGTTTTTCTAGAGGGTTGTGTTTGATAGTTGTATTTAGGTTACTACTGAATTAAAAAAATTATAAAGTATATTTCCCTACATAGCTACATGTCGTTGAACATAAATTATCTTTCTTAGACATGTGGATGCCTGTCGCCGAACATATATCATCTTTCCGTGACACGTGTATGTCGTGTAGAGGATTTTTGGCGGGACTAATTTTTGGTTTCCCTCTAGTAAATTTTGTGACATACTAAATCTCATATCGTAAATACATATAAAAAATAGCTTTTGGAGACTTAATAGACTCTATGTCGCTAAAATATGTTGCTAAAAATATAATTTCTTGTAGTGAATAGTTGTCGGAGACAGATTCGATACTAAATACTAATAAAAGGGAAACTAAGGTAATTAAGTGCTCCGGCTAGACCTCCCGACAAGCACTCAAACTACTCTTGAGCTATATGGTCCAAATCAGCTGCTACTCCCTCCTGGGATCCGTAATAAGTCTGACACCAGTCTTTCAAGTCAATACCTAAAAATATTATCTAGTCAGGATAGAACGAGTACAACTCCAATAGTAGTTCCAAATAAATAATAAATACTTTAAAACAGTAAATAATAAAGTAATACATAATGAGAAGGTAAGCAATGAATCATGGTACAAAAATAGAGTGAAACAGAGAAATTTAGAAGCAGGGAAAGTAAATAGAGTGAACATGTGATTATGGAAGTAAATACAAGTATATAAGTGAGAGCAATAGCTAAGGAAGGTAAGATATGTATCCAACAAGTATAAAGTGAACCCAGCAAGTATAGAGTGAAAACAGTAAGACTGTACCTAACTAGTATGATTTAAAATACCACTTTCGACATGTAAATGATTGGGGATAATATGGGTCATCGCATGTGAGGTGTGCGATTGCTATCGTTCTAGATTAGACTAGAAGGGGTAATTCCAAATTTGAGAATGTTTATATGTCTACTAAGGTATTTCTCTGTCCGAATAGAACAATCATGAATCCAAGTCCCGACACGTATATCAAGTACGAGGCCAACCAGATAAATGTAAGTGATGCTAGTAAGTGAGTCATGATATGATGCCAGTAAAAGAGTCATGATATAGGCTAGACAAGTATGATGCACGTATCGCATGAAGGTGAATCCATATAGTACCAATCCGTGTATCCATCATGTCAAGAATCAAGTAAGACAATACTATAAATATGAATCATAGTAATTATCAAATAAAGAAATCTACTAGAAAATGTACGCGCCTGATGTCTGAATATCAAACAATGTTCGAAACAGGGCCTCAAATACATATATATGAATTTTTATATCAAAAAGGTCTTTTTGGAAACATAAACAACTTAATTAGTTCAAAATTAGGTCTCTAGGTCATTTCTAGTTCGTTTGGGGTTAAACTAGGCAAAAACTAGGTTACTAGAGTCAAACTAGTTCAATACCTAAATTAGGGTTCATAAATACATACAAAGTTGGTTTATGAAGTCATATTGGCTAACACTAGGTAATACTAGGTTGTACCAAGTTATCTCCAGGTGTGTGTATATATATATATATATATATATATATATATATATATATATATATATATATAACCTCGTAATACTTTAGCCTAAAACCTAATACTTTACCCATAACTCAATATCTTACCCCGAATCCTATTATCTTGCCCACAATATACTCAACACCTTAACTCTCACTATTACTCAGAGATATTCTTACTACCTACACTAATATATCAAACATACCTTAACATACCATACTTCACATCTCTAACACTACTCAAAACCTTAGCATAACCCATACTCAATACTTAGAATCTATATAGATAGTATCTTAATATCTAGTTACTATGACACACCCACAATACCTTAGTAGTACCAATACCTTAGTATATTCCTAGTATCTATACTCTAATACCAACCTAGTTTCTCAACCAACATCCAAAACCTTACCCTTACCCATTAGGTAACTTGATACCAAATATATATTACTTTGGTACCAACACAACTCGCTCACCTTCATAATACCTCAACTAGTGCTCGACTTCCCTTCACCTACACCTTGCTTCACACTCCCAAGTACTCCCATATCAACCTGGTACCTGAATATGCTTTCCAATTTGCAGCAGCTGCTGCTACTGACAAGGCCACTGCTGCTGTCATGCTTCATACTGCTGCTAATATTTAACTTCCCTATCCCCCCCTTTTCTTCAAGTGTTGCTGTACTGAAACACCTACTGCTATTAGGCTCCTACTCCCGCAAGTAATCCTAAACCTGAGCTGTTCTATTTAACTCCACTACCATTCTCCTACCAGCACTTGCATCACAGTCCAAAGACCAGGTCACTCCCTCTACTTACTGTCAATACATGATCCTTATGTAACACTGGTACACAAGTGTGAACCATGGTCTGATTATAGTTTCCCTTTCCCAGGTCTGCTGCAACTTCTCTAAACCTGACCATCAAGGCCAAATAAACCCACATCTAGTACACTTTTGGATACACAATACTCCACAACACCTGAATACCATTAATCCCAGTTCCCACATTCATAACTGTCTGCATATGCAGTACCCATCTGCAATTTTCTATTACTGTAAGAAACTCTTCCCCCCCACTACTACCTCACACACCACATACTCCATAGACACTAACACTTGTGCATTGAGACACAATTATTGATGTTCTAATATACAGGAAACTACTTATTGCTCAATTGGAGGGACACCCAAACATACCCTCAGTATTTCACATGGATATACCATATCCTATCTATACATATGTGCCCATACCTTTGGTACCCTCATGCATCACCACCAAATAGGATACCAAGCTAAGGAGTTACTCTACCACTCTTCTTAGACCAACACCTATCCTCGATACCCACTCAACTGATACTACACATATATTGTCACACCCCAGTCCCAAAATACAGGGGACCAGGCCACATAGAAATGGCCAGCTAATACGACTTCGAAGGATTTCCTAATTCAATGGACCCGACGAAGCGTATTACGCTATCCTAAAATACTATCAAGTCCAATATGCTATCATACAGCAGGTAAATATCTAATCTCATCCACAATATATAATATAAGAAGTACTGAAATAAATACTAGAAATAAGTACAAAATTTGAATGTCATAATACAATCCAAATTAGTCTGATGGGGACAAACCCACTGAAATACAATAATAAAATAAAAACACAGAAAGTAGGAAGATAGCTAGATTAGAGCATCAACTAGCTAGATAAAGACGCTCTAACCCAAGGTGGCAGCGTACCCCAAATCACAAAAACTCCTCTGAAAATGCCTTAAAGTCCTCAGCCACGAATTCTGTCTCTACTTCTGCTCCATAGATGGTCGGGTATAAGTGTTCGTCCGGATCTGGAAGGGAACCAGGTCCTCAAAGGGACGTAACAAGATACAAAATACATGCCATAAAGTAAATACTGTGTAAACTCGAGGGTGAACTAACCAGCTAAGTAAAAACACATTTGAAGATAACCTTGGTACGTATGGGTAGGTAAAAGGTATAAAGCGTAGCGTCAAGCCAGAGGATAAGTACCTGGCATTAGTTGTAAACTGGATGCCAGGAGTATATGCTGACTACATCATCGATCATGATAGCGCACATCTAGTAACCTCTATCGGATGTATCGACAAGCATATACGCCCATAATCGGGTAGCACATAGCCCATAACCGGGTAACACATGGCCCATAACCGGGTAATACTGAGGCTCACGACCTCGTAGTTTACTCTGAAACTACGGTAGCCAAATGTCTGTCCCATACGCCTACTAATTGTCTTTCCTGCCCAATACAAATGTATAAGTCACGAATACGACGTGGACATCTCTTACTATAATGGAAGTCACTAAAGAAATATACAAGTAAGCTAAATACCGTCACACGTACTGCTCATACCGATGGCCAGGCAATCATAAAGCATGCGTCCCTACATGCAATCACTCTGTGATGTGCAATGATATGTGTCAAGGCCTGGGGAGTCATATTGATAACTCCACAACTTTATGTGCGTCCACTAGACACTAGGTCAGACACAAGTCCAAACGTTAATGCCTTCGTTGACTGCACCCGAGTCTTTGTTGGACGCACACAGTTATATAATATTAAAATAATAAAATATGCAACTAATAATAACTAAATTTAAACAGTACAATAAGGCAAGGTATACTTGCCAGGAACTCTAGTGTGCACAAGTACGGATCCGGAATTCACAGCAAAGGTAGAATCGTCTTGGGTGCCTATGAATAAATAACAATAAATATCAATCACTACATTATACTATGCTAATCATGTACACAAGTACAACTTATGCAACGCCATGAGTTACGCAGAGACTAAACCAAATAAACGTTCTAATTAAATACGTTGGCTAAGGTTGACTAGTCAAGGATCAAGGGGGTAGGTGTACACTTAGTCTACTTGTCCCACAATATTTACAAGTCATCCTAAAGTATCATTTCTTATATGTTATAATTGCGTTCACCACTATGATTCATGTAGGTACAAAGTTGCACCTCTAACACATGGGTACTAGACATTCTACTTAGTAAGATTTCTAAGACAAGTTTGATATTGGTAACCATCTAGGTCTCCAGGTAGGAGTATGTCATGTCCTCAGATACCGTGTACAATAAGAAAATTAGCTACCAAATACGTCACAACTCTAAATTGCATATAACCTATCCCGTGTCCTAGTTAATAGGTTAGTGTGCACAAATGACAGTTTAGCCTAAGCATTTAGGGTCAACACAAATATATACCAACTAAATAACCAAATTTTTATGAAATAATTAGTAACACTAACCACTATTCTAAAACATGCACATGTATACTAGGCACTAGGGTTCACAATTTAACATAGGTCCATGCAACTACTACAACATCAAGGAAGAGGAGTAACGATGCAAACCTAGGTGTGCTCGACTCGGAGGGGTGCTCGGTCCGCTACTTGAGGGTGGCTGGACTCCGAAGGGTGGGAGAAGGTGCTCCGGCCAAGCACAGTAGCAGCAACAACAATAGCAGCAGCAGCGGCAATGGCAGCAGCTCGCAGCGGCAGCGGCTTGGTGGCGGTGGCTGGTTGCTGGTGGTGGCAGGATCGTCGTGGAATAGAGTGGTTGTTGACTGTGGTGGTGAATGTGAGGATGAGGCAAGGAAGAAGGAGGAGGGCTGTAGAAGCATGAAAAATATACCGGATGACTATACGCAACCTATTGGTGCGGGGCAGCGTAAAGAGATGACCTCAGCGCCACCAAGCAGACAAGACAAGAGCTTCTCAGGACCATCCGCGTAAGTGCAGTATGTCCAGGCCACCTCAGAGCGTAAAACAGAGGGCTTCGTCGCCTATATGGCGTAAAATACATCCGCTTTCAAATGCGGTATTAAAGCGTACGAGGAACGCTTCGTGCTCCCCGAGATGAACCCGTCAGACCCTACAATGAACCTAACGTCTGAACTTCTGACAAAGGAATACGGCTCGGCTACCCAGACGACGGTCATAATGATAGCACGGCACTGCGACCCAGGCTGTCAGTCACCGCCATCTCCCTTACGTAAATTGTTTCTTTTACATACACAAGGGGATATGTTGCCTTGTTTTACACGGGCAGACGTGAGCTGTTTACGCTCCACAGCGGACAAACCGCCTGCCACGTCAAAAGCTGCACTTCGCGCAGGGCTCGAGGCACGTCTCTACGATTGGCGCACAAGGCGGTAACGGTCTTCTCGAGGCACGACTGACGCACAGAAGGGCTGCGGGCCTTCAAAAACACGCCTCTACATTTAATGCACAGAATAATGGCGGATCTCTGTATTTAATGCAAAGAATTTAATAAAGAGTCACCAAACCGACGTTTAGTGACATCCCCTTTGCATAAACTGCTTTTACGCATACAAAGGGATACACTACCTTATTCCATACAGGCGGACGAGAACCATCTACGCCCCGCGGAAGACAAACAGACTGCCACGTCAAAAGCTGTTCTCCACACATGGCTCGAGGCACGTCCCTGAACGGTGGCAGGCCTTCAGAACACGCCTTCGCAGTTAATGCACAAAATGATGGCAGATCTCTGCATTTAATGCGAGGGATTTGATAATATCTTCAAAAGCCGTGATTCCGGCTCAAGGACGTCTACGTCAGCGTTCAGCACATTATGCAGTGGCGTCTATGCCTGTTCAGATTCTGTGCCCAGATGGCTTCTACGCCTCCTCAGCTTCTATGCTCTCTCGGCTTCCACGCTGCCCCAAGCACATTACGCAGTGGCACCTACGCCCGTTCAGCTTCTGTGCCCAGATGGCTTCTACGCCTCCTCAGCTTCTATGCTCACCCGGCTTTTATGCCGTCGGGCTTCTACGCCCACCCGGCTTCTATGCCTACTTGGCTTCTATGCCACGGTGACAGACATCGGCTTTTACGCCCACCTCTTCTACACGGGGGATACCTACCTACGTGGCTTTTATGCCGTGATCTTCGTAGCAATTATACGCGTTGTGTCCCTTAGTTGGACCCGCGTCACACGCTCATTCAAAAGATCATCCATACGCAGGCATTGGTTACTTTAACCATCGTATAAAAGGGTGCTGTGTTGTCCACTCCTCGGTTTTTATACCAACTGAGTGGTCACTGTCACTAAAACTCTATAAATAGAGACCTCTATCAACAGAGGAAAAGGTCGACAAATTGAAAGATCGAACAATTGAAGACTCAGAGAAGAGGTCGAACAATTGAAGATCGAGCAAGGAGAGAGGAGATCGAGAGAGAGAGAAACCCGGAGCTCAGGCAAAGGATAGGGATCGGCGACCTGGGGCATCGTGCATCCACCCTTTTCTGCAACCTCCGAGGCTGCTTCCTGTCTTCTACGGCACTTCTTCACCATCGTGTGGTCCAAGGGCAAAAGTGATCGACTGCAGATCAGATACCTATAGCAATTTATACCCAGATTAAATAAATTGTACTCCCACATCCTCGTATAGGATTACATTGTACAAGTTTGTTTGTAAACAAAAGAACACGGGTCCTGTATAAACCCCATCTTGAATACATCTTTCATTCTTTTCGTTTTCTACCACAAACAAGATGGCGACTCTGCTGGGGACCTCTTTCTCTTCTGATGAGGAAGTAATTGCTCAACACGACGCGGTATCTATAGGAACCGCGAAGAAGACACTGGTCGTCCAGTTCGACCAGTCTGCCTACGAAGACATGCTTCAAACCGGGGGTAGCTCTCACCCTCTCTCCGTCCAAGACAACAGGAAGCTACGCAAGGTCTGGATGCCCAAGACATCCTCTACCATTCCTGTGGACTCTCCGATCTCTTCGATCTCTCCGACCAATGAGGTTGTAGCATCGCTCCCTCCGTGCCCCGTACGTAAAATTCAGTCTCCCGCTACGCGCGGTACAGACAAAACTTCGGGCAAAGCCTCAGCGCTAACCCAGAAGTATCCACTGTGCTCTACGCGTAGAAACCAGTCTCTCGCTGTAACGCCCCGTTCGTCCCGTTCCCCCTACTCGGGGAGCGCGGCCAAGAAATACTTACGACCGTCTGAACGGGACAGATTGAATCAAGATCCTTTCCTCGTTATGGATTGGTTTCTTCGGAATCAGGTCCCATAATCAATGGATCGTGCCTCAAGGAAGGACTCGGCGGCAGAGTAGAGAGAGGCCTTTCCGTTGTGTTGGTTTTCCTTGCCCGTTTTCGATTGCCGCTTGGTTGCGTACTTGTTGGTTTTAGGACTTGCATTTTCTTGAACGGTTTCGATGG
The DNA here is from genome assembly GCA_036927795.1 of Iris macrosiphon. Classification (NCBI taxonomy): domain Eukaryota; kingdom Viridiplantae; phylum Streptophyta; class Magnoliopsida; order Asparagales; family Iridaceae; genus Iris; species Iris macrosiphon. The sequence continues at coordinate 93,333,687 of JAYESA010000004.1, read as the reverse complement.
ACTTCATTGTTTTCGTTCTTAGGATTTCGCATTTCGTATCGAGCCTTGGAGACCGAAGCAGGAGGTATTGATCATCCGTTGGTGCGTGCAGGTGATCGTGTAGACGACGCGCGAGCGGAGTCTTAGGGATCTCTACTTCTTCTTCCTATACAACCAATGTGTGAGTGGCTCTATTTCGATAAGCACCTTCTTTCCAAGGGCTCCGTTCATAATAAAATTGACTCAGTTGTGCATTCAATCAAACGATACCAATTAAGTAACAAGTTGGATAACAAGATAAGATAAGAAGTAGGCTTGGAACACCCATTGCTTGTCATACAAAACCTTGCATAAATTCATTAATGCATGCATGTTCGTTGGGTGTTTAATGGGTTGGTATTTATTGATAGTTCAAAGTATGCTTCTATAAACTGCTGCATGTTATTTCATATAACTGTTGGTTGATTGTGACAGTACAGTAAAGCAGTTTCATACAAGAAGTTCTTTAAATGGCTAGTAAGTAAATCTATGAAGTTCAGTTCATAGAAATGGTCATGGGAATTCTTGTGCACAAGGGATCCAGGTTCCTGCGAGCGGTTACCGGGGCACCGGGCCGTTTCGACCCGGGCGGAATCTACTTTCTTAGTCGTGGGAGCGGGGAATTGTAGCGGGGCTAGCTACCCGCGCTGCAAGCGTCGCCGCCAGCCCAGACTAAACCCATGATGGCTCCTAAACAACAAGAAAGATGTTGTGTATATTTAAACTGTGCAGACTAACTATGTCTTCGTGACAGAGAAGGCTATGGTAAGTTGTACAGGTGGTTCAGACGGGACAGGTAAAGTCACCGAACTGTGGCATGTGGAGTTATGTTATTTTGTTCTTGCATACCTGCTAAATGAAATCTGATCTAGGCAAGAATAGAAAGTCACATAACCACATAAATGTTGCATGTTCATTTAAAACTCATCTAAAAGAGCTTGGTAAAGTTGAGCAGCTAGCCTTCACCAGTACTTTTCGAAGTACTGACCCTCGTTGTAGCAGGTTCCCCGGCGCAAGGCAACGCGGTGAGGAGCTGAAGTTCTCTCCGGACTTTTGGGATTCTTGGCGGGTCGTGGCCAAGACTTTGGAGGCTCAAGCTAGAAGCCTCCCCCTCTCTCTCCGTTGCGGAAATAACGCTAAGGCGGTGGTGCTTACCCGCACCCAAGGAGTTTTGTGTTTTGAAACTATGTAAAGGGACATAATGTATGGATCGGCTATCTCATTTTGCGTCCAAGTTTGTAAGCCCGTGGGGCATTTTATACTTTTGAGTCAAGCAATGTAACAAGATGTTCATTATAAATAAAAGAGAAACTTTTCTATGCCTCAACCTTGTGTTATCTTATTTGTCTACTCTGTTGCATTGATCTAAAGAATATCCTTATGCCTAAGGCCTGGTGCATGAGCGCCCTACGCGTGCACGGCATCGCGCCCCTGGGACGATTATCGATTAGACAAAATCGGGGCGTGACACCAGCAGCAGGACCCCAGGCAAGATACCTTGCCAAATTGCTTACAGTATTTTGCATGCTTAGTATATTTCTGTATATTAGTTGCATCTCTGTTTATTTATTGCATGTGTAGTTCCTTCCAGTCATTACTATATATTAGATATGTTGACACACACATGGCACTTAGTATCATGAGAGGACAATCATTAGGTGTATGGGCTTTTAACCACTCTGGTAAACCGTAGTATATAGTTCGCACTACGGGCGTGTGTTGCGCTGGTCGCTACCCCAGAGGTATGTCGATTTCTGTAGAGTCACGCTGGTCGCTACCCCAGAGGTATGTCTATTTCTGATGTTCTAGACGGGTGTGTGAGTTGTGAGGCTTAGATCGAGTAGACTACCCTTGCCCATACGTCGAAAAGTTGTCCTCATTGCATTCATATAGATTGTCTTGTACAACGTACTTATCTATTTTCAAATATGATGCATGTTTACTGTATTCAAATTGGCTCGTATTTTCTGTATCTTGTTACGTCCCTCTGAGGACATGGTCCTCTGCCAGGTGTATCTGTTCTTGAGTATTTGCAGGAGCGTGGATTTGGATGGTTACATAGGTTTCGAGGATGTCTTCTCTTCGAGCCGTGATTAATAGCTGGTATTCTTATATAGTATTTATTGTGTTATACTCATATTATAGTTGCTCTTATATTCGAGTTGGTAGTAGATTTGTTTCCATCCAACTATCATCCTTAGATATTTCTTATTGAGATCTAGTTATATAGATGCTGGTTATTCAATTATATTTGATTTTCTGTGGATGAGATTTAAATTATACCCTGTGACTTGTGACATATGTTTTATACCACTTGTGGATTTGATATTCATATTACAGCGTACGTATGGATTTGGTTTCCATATATTGGAGTTGCCATATCCATGCGGCTGGCATGCTTACGTGTCCTAGTCCTACGTATTTTTGGGACTGGGGCGTGACAATAGGTTACAAATGTTGTATACATGTGACTAGTTGAGCCCTATGCAGGGAATATAATAGGATTTCAAATCTAATATATGGGGTTGCATTATGAGCAACAAGTGTATGGAGTTGCTAAGTATACAAAGTTGTTTGCAAGTATGAGACTGCTTGGTAAGTTTGGGATATTTTCTGGGTACTAGTGTTGGTCTCGGTATATAGTAAGGTGGGGTTTGTTAAGGTATTAGTATCACGACCCGCACCCGGTATAGGGGCACGAGAGCGTGGGTACGTCCAGCCTACGCCGCAGCATCGGCGATAGAACGATGTCTAGGTCATGTAACTATCTAATCAATCTCACATGAATATCCAACTCCATAAGAAGACACGGATATCACAATATAATATAGAAATACTCAATCACATAAGCTAAAGCACGATGAGATATCGAAGAAAACAAATAAAATACAAGATAAGTCTAACAACAATAAATAATCTAACCTACAATCAATATCATCCAAATCTCCAAGTATGTCGGAACAAGTCCTCTATGTCACAGTCTGGAAAAAATATCCAGTCAGAATTGGAACGAAATATACCTCTAACAGCAATTCCACATATATTGACAAAAACTATAACACAGTGTAAAGAAATACAAGACATATATGAATACTGGCAATAAGAAATACTGGAATAAGGGAATGCTGGAGCATGTTATCATCAATGTACATCTAGCAATGAAATAGAAATACGAGTACACACAAGAATAATAAACTGGTATGTAGGTGTGTACAAGAACAATAACTAGAACATGTGGAGATGCTAGATCAATATACTAGAGATACATGTCAAGAACATCTAACCAAGTGTGTGAAATATCAGCATATCATGTGATCGGCTTGGGACTATATGACTCATTACATTGATTAGCGTTCATCCCCAACAAGTCCGGCTAACCATATGTAACAGCGATGAGGCATGTAAGGGTCAGGCTGCACCGACGTGAGGTGTGGGTGAGCTATGATGCATGTAAGGTGGGGTATGATCACATAAGCTACTAATATTTCCCCATTTCCCCAGCTAGCACGATGGATTCCAATCATGACTACTCGTGACAGGTCTCAAAGATGCCAACTCGTGTAAAGAACAGTGTCAGAGTCATGTATGCTATACAACAAGAATTATAGAGATAATCAACATAATGGAAACTGTCAGAAAATGTACTCGCCTGGGGTCCTTAGCTTATATGAATCAGAGTCCAAGTCACAGTCCAAATAGCCTATGTATTACAAATTTACCATGTCAAAAGATAATTTATTTTAATTTATTTAATTCTGGAATAATTACTCTAAAATCCTATTTTAATCTTATTATTCTGATTTTTAGTTTAATTCCTAAATTTTGTCCAAAGGAACTAAATTTTATCAACTCGAGACTCATGGCACGCAAATCGAGGCGATCTATTGACCGAAAAGTCAACCAACACAAACTCAACTTTCATGCATGATTTCCTGTAGATTTCAGTGTCAAAAACATGCTAGAATTTACGGCTTGTCCGAATTCAAATTCGTTTGGGAATTATGGCACATACAAATTTTGTATCGTGCACCGATGGTTAAATTCTAACCTAGAAGTTCTACAGAATTAATAATATAAAAATACTTCGAAATAAATTCTGAGAAAAACATATGTCAATTTTCTTGACATTAACTTTCCGAAACTTCAAACGGTTCATGATTCAGATTCCTGGTTCTCCCGAAATCGCGAAAACATCAAAACACGTCTACTTTTGGACATGCTGTGCTCTACAAATTTTCTAGAATTTAATACTAATAGTTTCATAAAACAATTTATATAATCAGAAAGCTAACCTCAATATCATTCTAACAAAAAAAACTAGGCCTCGTTTGGAGTCCGGAGCTATGCGCAATGGCTTCTGGAAGATGAAGGAACTCTAGATGGCAATTCTCCAAAATTTTGGCTTAAAGAAAACCCTAGAAAATAACTTAAACTATTATATATATATAGAGAGGAGAGAGAGAGCAGCCGCTGCTCGGAGTGCGCCATGTGGCAGCCATCCGCGGCTGCCTGCTCAGATCGAACGATCGTGGATCCACGCGGCTCGGCTCAGCTGAGTCCGAGTCAAACTCTGACTCGGCTTGGCTCGAGGTCGGCTCGGCTTCACCCCGCGGTCACTGACAGGCGGGCCCGGCAATGTTCGCTGTGGGAGGCTGATAGGTGGGCCCCCTGTTTGCTTACTGGGAAGAAATAATTACTTTTTGGGTTTTCTTTTTCAGAAATTAGTTTTTAATTCAGTTTTTCATAATTAACTCAAAATAAATGCTAAAAATAATCAGAAAATTCCCAAAACATTCTAGAAAATATATTTTATTATTTAGAACCTAAAATAAAAGTTTAGGATATTTTTAATTAAATTTGAACCTAAAATAAATTCTTGAAAGTCCTAGGAAATTAGGGTTACTAGTTTTTAATTAACTAAAAATTATGGAAAAATTCCAATAGCCCCAAATAAACCTAATAACAATATTTAAGCACAAATTTCAGGATACAGAGGTTACAAGTCTACCCACCTTAAAAAAAAATTCGTCCTCGAAATTTAAGATCCTCAATAGTTGTATGTATTCATTTATATTATTTCTCCATCAAAATTTTAAATTCATCGAATCACATAGTCATGAAGTGAATCCATATTGCTATTTCACAAAATTTCTTTCCAAATTCTATAAGTATCATATTCCTAAAATCTTCAAATTTAAAATTGAATTCCATCGTATCATAATATTCTCAAAAACTTTATGCTAATTACTAAATACAAAATTTAATATCCAATCCTCTGATTTTAAATCCACTCAATGTATATTTATAAATTTAAGAAATCTCATCCGAAAAGTTTGTATTCAAACACTAACCCATTAATCATCTTACTCCTCAAATCTTGAGTAATTCACTAAATACAAAATTTACTATCCAATCCTTTAATTAAAATCCAGTAAATGCATATTTATAAAATTTAAAAAATCTTATCCCAAAATTCGGATTTAACACTAATCCATTAGTGATCTTAATCCTCGATTCATTTTTTCACACAAAACAAATAATGTATTAGTTATGGAATCTTCAAATACCATATTCAATATAAGTTCATAACTTGCAGTCCAATGAATATAATGATAATCTCCTTAATTTCCTCGAATTTTAATGATAGATTCAATCATATCTTAATCTTCATAAAAATTAATGTTTTAGCAAAATCGTCAATTCTGCCATATTAAATTCTCAACTCTTTATTTAAATTAATGTTTATCCTCGATATTTAAAGCACCTTGTCTCTCTTTGTCAAGTCATATCCTCTTCATAAATCTCTACTACGGTCAAACCCCCAACAATCAAGGTCTAAGAAAATTCTACCTACAGTCACACAACATGCAATCTAGAGAAAACAAACATGGTTATGGTCTCCTTTGTCATGGTATTGCAGTCTCTGCTAGAGTGTAGTACTAACTATATTCTAACAAGAAAATTATTGATACAAGCTATGGTACTAAGGAATCAATCAATCAAACAAACAGATGGAAAAGGAATATGAGGAAAGAACAGAACATAGCCTTCTAACCCATTACTTGGACATCTTAATCCTCTAATATACACTTAACTCTGGCATATTCACTCACTAATTCCTATCTCTATATATTGATATCCATACCAACTAATCATTAGTCCACAACATCCATGAATACATCCTCATTGCATACACCTGTCTATTGATACCTAGATATGATACCAAGAATCTCTAACACAACCATAGTTTAATAATGCATCCAAAGTTTGATACCTCTATCCCTTGGTACTATTGTTTCTACTACAAGCACACTCACTGCTAGCTCTCTTACCTACTGCAATTATTTATACTAGTCGTTCTTATCACTCAAGTGCACACCAAGTGCAACACACCATACTAAGTACTGCTCCTTCTAATACAACTCTAGATGGACACCCAAGTCTGTTTGCAGTGCCATCTCAAGCATTCTCAAGCCAATAGATCCTTACACATGCACATCAACCACTCATATACTGTTATACATTTTTTACCCACCATAAAATCTTATCCTCAAAATAAAATCATCAAAATTTAACTACTCGAACAATTTAAAATAAAATACATATACTTTCCTCAAAAGTCAAATGCTCAAATATCGAAATAAAATTTTTAATCACTTCTAAAATCCTTATAACTTTGACTATGTTTATTGAATTTGAATCCTCAAAATTTTAATAACATAAAATCTTAACTCCTCAAATTCTTAAAAATTGAAATTCATTTCCACTCTTTAATTTATAAATTTAAATCCACAAGTATACATATAAATACTCATAGTCTCTAATACTAAAGGTGCACACAAATACATCCATTGTCTACAACTCTCAACTGTGTACTGAAACTTGTACTGCCCGAATTACTTGCACTATTACTTCCAAGTGATCAAAGTTATCATCACACGTATTTTTTCCAATGATTTTCTATCTATATTACTTGATACACCAATCTAATTATGAAGTACTTAATGTTATTAGCACCTTGCTCAACAAATCCTTGATATAGAATTACCAGCACTATTGGTATGGTAACACTAGCTCCATCATTAGATCACCTTATCAAGCTTATTAGAACTCCCGATTATTCACACTAGTTATAACACCCATGTTTTACTTCACTCTCAATGGCAGGCATATGGTTCCATATCTCGATTGATGTATAAGCATATCTCTTAATCCTTTTACAGCCTGTTAAACTAATCTGTGATACACTTCACAACTTTCATTACTAATCCTGATATTTCTTTACTTATGACATCTCATTAAACCCTTTATGCATATACATTCCTTTACTCTTAACACACCCGGTATCAATCATCAAATTGAACATCATGCTCCATTAATCTTTAACATAATTCCTTGATACTTAATTGTTTACATAGATCATCCAATTATATAATTTTATGACTATCCAAGACGGGTATGCTGGCTCTGATACTAACCCTTGGAACTATCACTGACACTCTATACTCTGCTTCTACTTATAGTACTATAATGACACCTATCCTAGAGCTATTGCTACAAGGTACTATGCTATGGTTATCTCTAGATTAATGCCTACTGCTCACATGTCCAACCAAGAAATACTTACAACTCACAAGTCACACTCAGTCAAACTAATACAAGACACAACCAAAATTGTAAGTCACTAATGATCATACTAACAAGGAATCCTCAAAGAAAAGAAGCTCAAAAAGGAACTGGATAAGGACTGAAGGTATTCTACTGCTAGTAAAGAAAAGAAGCGATAGAACAATGTCATATAATAACGAAAATAGATAACTATTGAGATGATACTTTTAAGAACCAATTTAAGATACAACCTGATAATCATACACGTCTGTCAGAAATCATGACACCCAGAATCCTCGCCACGCTAGTAAGCATAGATGCGATAAACGACAGGTTCCGTAACTAAGGTATGCAACTCTATAATCATGTCATCTAGAATCCTCGCCACGCCAACCGGTATGGCTGTGAGAAATTCTAAATTTCATAACTAAAGTATGTACATCCATGTTAGGTTCCTACGTTCTCGTCACGACAGCTAATGTGACTGTGATAAACTATAGGTTCCATAACCAAAGTAGACGTTTTACCTTTCTCACTGTCCTCATCAATATATGTCATCAGATGATACCGTAAAGTTTAGTCCATAAAATTCATCTCGATAAAAAAAAATTAAACTCAACAACGGCACCAAGAGTTAAATTTAACAACTGGTCAACAAGAATCAAACTCAACAATGATACCAAGATTTTAATTCAATAACTGATCAACAAGAATCAAGTTCAATAACAACAAGCGAGAGCGGACGGAAACAAAAAAAAAGATTTAAATTGGAAATTATAATAAGATTCTCAAGGGGTCATCCCAGGAATCTCTCAAGAATTTGTGATTGAGTATCCTCTCTCATCCTAGTATCCTATGTCCTATATTCTATAGCAGGTACGCAGTAGTATAACTAAGACATCGTACTACCACGACATCGCACAACTTGCGAAGTCTGATCTGCATGGGCTACCACTAAAAACGTGTCACGACCCACACCCGGTATAGGGGCACGAGAGCGTGGGTACGTCCAGCCTACTCCGCAGCATCGGCGGTAGAATGCTGTCTAGGTCATGTAACTATCTAATCAATCTCACATGAATATCCAACTCCATAAGAAGACACGGATATCACAATATAATATTGAAATACTCAATCACATAAGCTAAAGCACGATGAGATATTGAAGAAAACAAATAAAATACAAGATAAGTTTAACAACAATAAATAATCTAACCTGCAATCAATATCATCCAAATCTCCAAGTATGTCGGAACAAGTCCTCTATGTCATAGTCTGGAAAACATATCCATTCAGGATTGGAACGAAATACACCTCTAACAGCAGTTCCACATATATTGACAAAAACTATAACACAGTGTAAAGAAATACAAGACAGATATAAATACTGGCTATAAGAAATACTGGAATAAGGGAATGCTGGAGCATGTTATCATCAATGTACATCTAGCAATGAAATAGAAATACGAGTACACACAAGAACAATAAACTGGTATGTAGGTGTGTACAAGAATAATAACTAGAACATGTGGAGATGCTAGATCAATATACTAGAGATACATGTCTGTAGAAGCATGAAAAATATGCCGGATGACTATACACGGCATATTGGTACAGAGCAGCGTAAGCAGAGGCCTTCAGGGCCATCAAACGTGCAACAGAGCTCTTCCCGCAAAAAACGCAGCGTGAAGTATGAAAAGCTCGAAGGACCATCCGTGTAAGGTAGTACGCCCAAGCCGCTTCAGCGTAAACAGGGCGCTTCATCGCCTCCAGGGCATAAAACTCATCCCCTTTCATACGCAGCATTGAGGTGTACAAGAGACGCTTCGTATTCTCCGAAGTGAACCTGTCAGATCCTGCGATGAACCTGTCAGAGCCCGCAATGAACCTGACGTCTGGACTTCTGACAAAGGGATAAGGCTCGACTACCCAGACGACGGCTATAATGATGGAACAGCACTGCGACCCAGGCTGTCAAATACCGCCATCCCCTTCGCGTAAACTGCTTTTACAAGCACGAAGGGATACGCTGCCTTGTTTCACACAGGCAAAATGCGAGTTGTTTACGTTCTGCAGTAGACAAACCGCCTGCCACACCAAAAGCTGCACTCTGTACGGGGTTCGAGGCACGTCTCTTCGTCTAATGCACAAAGCGGTGACAGTTTCTCAAGGCACGTCTCTGCGACTGATGCGCAGAAAGGGTTGCAGAACGTTAAAGAACATGCCTCCATATTTAATGCACATGATAGTGGCAAATCTTGGCATTTAATGCAAGAGATTTGATTATATCTTCAAAAGCCGTAATTTCGGCTAAGACATCCACATCAGCACTGTGGCACGGTACGCAGCGGCTTCTACGCCCATCCAACATTTGTGCTCATTCGGCTTCTACGCCTGCTCGGCCTCTGTGCCCATTCGGCTTCCACGCCTGCTCGGCCTCTGTGCCCATTCGGCTTCTACGCCTGCTCGGCCTCTGTGCCCATTCGGCTTCTATGCCTGCTCGGCCTCTACGACCACTCGGCTTCTACGCCTGTTCGGCTTCTACACCTGTTCGGCTTCTATGCCGGTTTGATAACTATTTGGCTTCTATGCTATGGTGACAGACATTTGGCTTCTATGCCAACCTCTTCTACACAATGGATACCTACCTATGTGGCTTTTACGCCGTGATCTTCATAGCGATTATACGCGTTGTGTCCCTTAGTTGGACCCGCGTCACACGCTCATTCAAAAGATCATCTATACGCAGGCATTGGTTACTTTAACCGTTGTATAAAAGGGTGCTGTACTTTCCACTCCTCGGTTTTTACACCGACGGAGTGGTCACTGTCACTAAAACTCTATAAATAGAGACCTCTATCAATGAGGAAAAAGGTCAAAAAATTGGTCAAGAATACCAATATCAGATCAAAGGTCGAAAAATTGGTCAAGAATACCAATACCAGATCAAAGGTCGACAAAATTGGAGAGAGAGAGAGAGAGAGAAGAGAATCCGGAGCTCAGGCAAAGAGTAGGGATCGACGATTTTGGCATCGTGCATCCACCCTCTTCTGCAACCTTCGAAGCTGCTTCCTGTCTTCTACGGCACTTCTTCAATATCGTGTAGTCCAAGGGCTAAAGTGATCGACTGCAGATCAGACACCTATAGCAATATCTACCCAGATTAAATAAATTGTACTCCCATATCCTCGTATAGGATCAAATTGTACAAGTTTGTTTGTAAATAAAAGAAGGCGGGTTCCGTGTAAACCCCATATTGAATATATTTTCATTCTTTCGTTTAATACCACAAACAAGATGGTGACTCTGCTGGGGATATCTTTCTCTTTTGATGAGGAAGCAATTGCTCAACACGATGCGGTATCCGTGGGATCCGTAAAGAAGACACTGGTCGTCCAATTCGACCAGTCTGCCTACGAAGACATGCTTCGAATCGGGGGTAGCTCTCATTCTCTCTCCGTCCAAGACAACAGGAAGCTGCGCAAGGTCTGGATGCCCAAGACATCCTCTACCATTCCTGTGGACTCTCCGATCTCTCCGACCTCTCCGACCAATGAGGTTGTAGCATTGCTCCCTCCGTGCCCTGCACGTAAAATTCAGTCTCCCGCTACGCGCGGTACAGACGAAACTTCGGGCAAAGCCTCAGCGCTGACCCAGAAGTATCCACTGCGCTCTACGCGTAGGAACCAGTCTCCTGCTACGCGCGGTACAGACAAAACTTCGGGCAAAGCCTCAGCGCTAACCCAGAAGTATCCACTGCGCTCTACGCGTAGAAACCAGTCTTCCGCTACGTGCGGTACAGACCAAACTTCTGATGATGCCTCAGCGCCAAATCGGAAGTACAAATCACGCTCCATATGCAAGACAACATCTGACCTCTACGGGGAACCAGATGAGCGCCGTGATTTCCGCAAGGGGAAGCAAGCAGCAGAGTACTCAACTCCTCGGCCGTTACGCCAGCGAAGAAGCAATCTGCCTACCCTCCGGATTACGCGAGAAGCCGACGGTCGACTGAGGACCTCTTCAGCTTTACGCCAGTCTGAGCAAATCTCCAAATTACGCCAGGCGAAGTCCCACGACATAAAACAAGCTCAGGTTGCGGGAAGGCACCCTCCTCGGGGATTATCCGCCACCCAGATGGCCAACCTGTTGTACACAGGTGGCTTAGGGAGAACCACGATGCCCAATCTCCGCTTGCCCACTGATGGGAACAGAAGGAACAAGCCGTCGTCTTCTTCCTCTACTCCACCTGACCTGCGCGAATACCTAATCCAGAAGCGTAAGGAGAGGGGACCTTCCAACATGTCTATTACGCCCCCTAGAGAGCAATATTGAAATAGTCATAAAATTGTGATTGACTGCTGCTGTTCGAAAGCAAAACGGTCAATTTTTGACCGATTGAGCTACTCTCAGTCTTTCCAGGAAGAAGAGCCCGCACATGCATCCTTGAACATGGCTTCACACATACCTAGAGGAGGGTCGAGCTCAAGACGTCATCCCTCTGGGCCTCCGAGCCGAAGGAGATTCGAAGACCTCCTCAGGAACACTGAAGCGGGGGTGTTCCAAAACACCCGTGCAAGGTCACAGCAACCAGCTTCGTACTCATCTGATTCCGACGCCGGGGGTTGCCAATCTCCCAGATCAGATGCTGAGAGTATAGAGTCGACTTCTGCAGCGACCTATACTAATCCTTCGATGACGCCCAGAGAAATGGGAGTCTACGCCGTTGAAACGCGAGGAAGCTTCGCCGTCAGGAAACGCGGAACAACGCATCACTGTGCTGGAGACATCTCTGAAACAAATATAATCCATAATGGAGAACATGCACCAGATGATGCTAACTCAACATGCAACTGCCATGGCTCAAGCGTCGGTCCTGCCAACTCAGATACGTGTGGGGGTGGACTTGCCACCATCCAACCTGAGCCAAGAGCCTGCTCTAGATCAAGAGTCAGCAGTTCCTCCGCTTCCTCACTCGGTGAATATATTACCTCCCGTTGGAGTCACGATACAACCAACTCCGCACTACACCGTAGCCCCGCTTCCAACTGAAAATCCGATGCAGGCAGTACGGGAGTTGAAAGCCCAGTTTGACGCCTTGAAGCACAAAGATCAGCTCAAGAAACTGGGAATCAACCAGCCTTACCCAGCTATCTGGGAAGAAGTCCCTTTCCCTCCGAGGTACAAACCTCAGACTATGGCTCTGTTCGAGGGAAAAACATCACCAAGCCAGTACATGAACTATTTCAGTATAATGACGGTGTTGTTACAAGGGAACGACGCCCTCCTCACTCGGGTGCTCAAAGGCTGCCTCTCAGGAGTAGCCTATCAGTGGTACCGTAGTTTGGCGGACAACTGCATTACTTCCTTCGAGGACTTCAAAGCTTTATTCTTCACGCGATTCTATGAGGGTGGAATGGACATGTTTATGTCCTCTCTCATCGAAGTCAAGCAAAGGGAAAAGGAGGACGTTCGCACCTTCGTCGAAAGTTTTCGTCAGGCCACCTTATAGATGCCTCCAGGAGTGCCAGACTCTGCGCTAGTAGACATTTGCAGGAAGAACATCCTTCTCGTAGTCTCGGTGTTTACAGGACCATATCAGTTCCATGAGTGGCCCTCGTTCATCATCTCGGCATTAGCCGCCGAAGACAACAGTCGCAAGGCGCGCGACAATGGCATTATGATCTCCGCCTCCGATAGAGGCAAAAGGTCATCTTCCAGCAGCGACCATCCTTGCAGCTCCAAGGGAAAAGAAGCTCTGACGGTCAATACGTCCAGACAAAAGACCGCGGCGACCACGCAGACGAAACCCGGGACTTCCAGGCCCGTCGAAGTCTACTCTTTCGACAACGACGATATCCCTAGTATATTCGAGTATCTCGTCAAAAGTGGCAAGATCACCCTTCCGGAGCTAAGGCGGCCCCAAGAAGTCGGCAGTACTGACGACCCTAAATACTGCATCTTCCACAGATACGTATATCACCCCACAAAGGCGTGTTACATACTGAAAAGGAAGATCCAGGGGTTAATCGATGCTAAGGCCATCACTCTGCACAACACCGAGAAGACGGTCACGGCCAACATGATCTCTCTGCGGTTTGGCGATCTGCCTTCCCAAGAAGTCATGGACGGTGTCACACCCATTTCCTGGACTACGATGGATATCGTCAATCTTCCTCCAACTAGGGATCAAAATCATGACCTGGTACCCCTGACCACCCGGCAGGGCGAGATTATGTGGGTTCATCCGGATTTGGTGTCAAAGCTCGAGGAGGAGACTAAAGCTACGTCTAGAAAAAGCTCCAAATGTAAACCATGCCATATGGTCGCTACTTCTTCGCCATCAGACGAAGATGAGGTACTTGCTGCAACCCATTCAGGGAAAGCCTACCTCAACAACTACGGAGCAAGTCAGGAGGATGCACCGGCGGATGCCTCAACTGCCAAACCTTCAGGACCAGGCCCCGTCGTACCAGATGCCAGCCCTTCAAGATCGACGTCGGCGGACAAAGGGAAGAAAAGAGAAGTGTGCTTTGATAAACCTGTGAAAAACATTCCAAACAAAGGTTTTGAGAAGCCGTACAACTTCGATATCCTGGCCCAACTGGCTAATACACCAGCCAGGCTCTCCATCTTTGAGCTACTCAGGCTCTCCCAAGACACTCGTCTAGCCCTGAGTGAAGCGCTAATGCAGGCGGAGGCATGCTTGACCCTGCTCAAATCCCCCGACGAAGAACCAGTGGCGTGTCCTCAATGCCACAGTGTGATGGAGGTGGTCCCAAATATCACTTTCACCCAAGACGACATGCTGTTAAAACATAACAAGCATGACAGGCCCCTCTATTACACCGGGTACGTTGGTTCCATGGAGGTCGATCGGATTCACATAGATCCAGGATCGTCGATCAGCATCATCCCTCACAGTCTGCTTAGACCATTGAGGATTCCTATCAGCGAATTGGCTTACACCTCCACTACAATCGTAGGTTTCAACGCCGGAAGAAGTAAGTCGTTGGGAAAGATTCGCCTGAGGATCCAGATTGGCAACATCAGATCGGTGGCCACGTGTTACGTGATCGATTCAGAGGTATCCTACAACATTTTGCTGGGAAGACCGTGGATCCACGACCACAACATCGTTCCTTCAACTCTACATCAATGTCTTAAATATGTAGACCCCCAAGGAACGGTACAAACGGAAGTTGCCGACCTAAACCAGTTTAAAGGAGCAGAATCCTACTATTCCGACGCCGTATTATACTCTCAAGACCATACGGAAGAAGTGTCAGGCGAGACAGAGAAGGAATCCCACCGGGAGCCAGGAGAACCCTCTGCCGCACTACCGCTGTCAATCAGAGTGAAAGGACGAACCACTCATCCAAAAGCCATGGAGCCTATGGCTATTCACCTGAACAAGTCCAAATCAGGAAAAGGAAGTGATCCTCTAATGGCCACTCTGAACCAGAAGCTTCCACCTTTGGTCATCAACCTTCGGCGCAACGGGCAGCCGACCGATGTAAATACGACCAGGAACGGAGTTCCAGATGATAATAAATATCCTCTTTTCCAGTACGTTAATGCTCAAATTCCAAATCAGGAATCCACTCCCTGTGACGAGGTAGAACCCATAGCACAAAAATTCTTGGAAGCTATGAACTCCTACCGTCCGTATATCTGGGAAGCAGCGTCATCATCCAACGTCGTCACAACGTATGGACCGCATGAGGGTTCTATCTTTATTGTCCCGCCTACCTGCAGCAGCCAGCGTTCGATAATCTTCGGCCGCATGCACAATCAACCGGCTATCCAGGAAGATTCTTTCAATGACGATACTGGAAAAATGCAAGTTCACCAATACAGCCCGCAAGCGTTGAGGATCATGCAAAACATGGGCTATGACTTGGAGCGAAAGCCAGGCCTCAACTACGGAAGAGGCAGACGAACGCCGCTGCGCGACGACCCCTACTATCAACGAACTCATTTCGGGTTGGGATATGCCACCTCCTCTAAATCGGACGAGGATATCTTTTCCTCTTCTCAGAATGGCTCGTCGCCCTCCGACTCACCTGAAGCTCTCGAACAAGCATTATCAGCAAATATGGTGGTAGCAGATCCCTTTGAAGCGGACGAATAGGATTCTGAACCATTTGAGAATGACTCTTGGGCTCAACAAATGGATACGCAGTGGGAATTCCGCTTTGAGCAGAGGGAATCTTCCACCAAAGACGAAGTTATCCAGGTTGATGTTGGGGGTAAACTTTCGCCAAAACCGATATTCATCAGCAACAATCTTTTCCCAGCTGAACGGGAAGAAGTAATCCAGCTGATAAAAGAATATATCGACGTCTTTGCATGGAATTATGAGGACATGCCGGGCCTTGACCCGAAGGCCACTCATAAGCTCAATATATTGACCGACTCGAAGCCTATGAAGCAATACCAACGCCGGTTCCGCCCGGACATGATGGACGCCATCGAAGCTGAAGTTAAGAAGTTGATAGCCTGCGGTTTCATCCGGGAAGAACAACATCCCGACTGGGTCACCAACCTTGTCCCAGTTATGAAGAAAAACAGGAAAATACGTATCTGCATCGATTACCGAGATCTGAATGCAGCCTGCCCCAAGGATGAGTTCCCTCTTCCCATCACGGATATCATGATCGACAACACCTGCGGTTTTGAACGCATGTCTTTCATGGACGGATTCTCCGGATACAATCAGATCAAGATGCATCCTGAAGACAAAAAGCACACTGCCTTTCGGACCCCGTTAGGAGTATATTGCTATACGATTATGCCCTTCGGATTGAAGAACGCCGGGGCTACATACCAACGGGCTATGAGTAACATATTCCACAAGCATCTACGCAAAACAGTAGAATGTTACATGGACGACATAGCCGTCAAGAGCTGCCTCAAAGATGATCACATTAAAGACTTGAGGACGGTATTCGAGTTAATGCGCCAACATCAACTTAAAATGAACCCTACGAAGTCCTTCCTGGGTATATCTATTGGCAAATTCTTGGGATTTGTCATTACCGCTAAAGGCATCCAGGTGGACCCTGACAAAGTCCAGGCCATCGTAGAAATGCGACCGCCCCGTAATCTGAGAGAACTCCGGGGATTTCAAGGCCGTCTGGCTTATATCCGGAGGTTCATATCCAACCTCTCGGGAAGATGTTAGCCCTTTTTGCATCTCATGAAGAAAGGTGTATCCTTCGTATGGGACGAAACCTGTCAGCAAGCATTCGGGGATATCAAACTCTACCTCATCAGTCCGCTAGTTCTGGTGCCCCCCATCATGGGGAGACCATTCTTGTTGTACGTTCGAGCGATGGATCATTCACTAGGAGCTCTTCTCGCGCAGAAGAACGATGTGGGGCATGAACAGGCTATCTACTACCTCAACATGATGATGGTCGGAACCGAACACCGGTACAACCCAGTGGAGAAAGAATGCTTGGCTCTGATGTTCGCTATCCAGAAGACGCGGCACTATGTCACCGGCCAGACTATTCATATCATCTCCAGGATCAACCCTCTTCGAGTACTGATGAGCAAGCCAAGTGTTCTTAATTCCCGACTCGCAACTTGGACGATGCTGTTAACACCATATGACATGGTATACGTCCCGCAGAAGTCCATCAAGGGCCAAGCGCTGGCCGACTTCCTAGCTGCTCATCCGATCCCGGAAGCCTCCAAATTATACGAAGACATTCCCGACGAAGTTACAGAATATAATTCCGCAATGGAAAGTGACACATGGCAACTGTTCTTCGACGGCGCCTCTAGGACTGGTCCCCAGGGAAATGTGGTTTCAGGGGTAGGAATCGTCCTGGTCACTCCTGATAAACTCGTCATCTACCGGGCCTATTCTCTTAACGAACCATGCTCCAACAATGTGGCAGAATACAACGCTCTGTTAATCGTGCTCCAAGTCGCTAAAGAGCTGGGGGTCGAGTCCCTGGAAGCTTTCGGTGATTCTCTGCTTATCGTCAATCAAGTCAGAGGAATATATGAAGTTCGGAATCCAGACCTCATCCCCTATCACCAAGCAACGGTCGAGATAGCCATAACATTCAAAGGGTTCTTCCTAGAACATGTACCTCGATCTCAGAATCTGGAGGCTGATGCCCTAGCTAGTCTAGCTGCGGATTTAGCCACTCCTATAAGAAGGCAGGATTTGGTAATCCTTCTTAACAGAGATTTATTCTGCGTGAAGAACAACTTTCACATAGAACGCAGCTACGCCGTGAACACGGATCCCCCTGGAAGAGACTGGAGAAGTCCCTTCATAGATTTCGTCGTATACGGAATCTTGCCAGAGGACCCCAAAGAAGCAGTATCCGTCAAAAGACGATCATTACGCTTCTACTTCGATGCATCTTCACAATGCCTATATCGCCGGACCTACGACGGACTGCTATTAAGATGTCTCTCAGACAACGAAGCACAGCAGATTATCCGGGAAGCTCACGACGACGTATGCAGAGCACATCAGCCCGGTCCTAAGCTACAAGATCGTATCAGAAGAATGGGCTATTACTGGCCCACTATGATCACAGACGCGATCAACTACGCAAGACAATGCAAAGCCTATCAGGTTCATGCAGACTTCATACATCAACCGTCTGAATATCTATATCCTACGGTTGCATCCTGGCCTTTCGAAGCATGGGGTATGGATATCATTGGTCCTATTCACCCGTCTTCTTCCAGAGGTTACCGGTTTATACTGGCCATCACGGATTACTTCTCCAAATGGGCAGAGGCGATCCCTCTTGCTGAGGTAAAGGCATCTGACATAATCAGCTTCATCAAGCGTCACGTCATTTATCGCTTTGGGATTCCCCGAAGGATAATCCATGACAATGGGCCTCAGTTTATCAGCTAAGCGTTTCATCGATTTTGCGATAAAAATCGAATACATAATATTGCCTCTACGGCATATTATCCAGCTGCTAATGGTTTGGCGGAAGCTTTCAACAAAACCATTATCAAACTCCTGAATAAGTTTGTCTCTTCAAACAAAAGAGACTGGAACGAGAAGCTGGGCGAATGTCTCTGGGCATACCGCACAACGGTATGGACACCGACAGGTTGTACCCCCTTTTCACTGGTCTACGGGAGCGAAGCAGTTCTTTCCATTGAAATTCAGATCCCGTCGCTCAGGATAGCCGTGACTAATGAGCTGACTCGAGAAAAGAATGACCTGCTAAGGCTTCAAGAGCTCGAAGGATTAGACGAGAAACGCCTCCAAGCTCAACAGCGCATCACGCTCTACCAAGCACGCATTTCCAGGGCTTTCAATCATAAAGTAAAGGAAAGAGTGTTCAAAGTCGGTGAGCTAGTCTTAGCCGTAAGAAGGCCGATGATTCTCACTCACAGGAGTAAAGGGAAATTTCAGCCCAAGTGGGAAGGCCCTTATGTGATCGAGACAACGTTCTCGAATGGCGCTTACAGGTTAGCCCAGCCTAATGGAGACCTGTTAATGGCTCCTATCAATGGTAAATTCCTGAAGAAGTACTATGCTTAACCTCCTCTGCTCAAGTGGAATATAGCAAGAATCCCAATTCTGACAAAACTACTTCCACAACGAAGCTAGTTAGGTCATATTCTATCATGTTCGTATAACCTCTGAATAGGTATGTCCTGCTAGAAGTTTATCGAGAGTTTTACGTCCATACTACCTCTGATATCACTCTCACCTAAACTTGTCATTTACATTCCGAAATGATGGGTCCACAAAGTCAGAAAAGATTTGCTTTATTTATTTCCGAAAAGAGCAGAATTATATTGGGCAAGAAAAAAGGAGAAAGGGTACATCATTGTGGGGGAGCAGTCAGATCGCGAATCAGCTTCGCCAGTGCAGCTACCTTCTCGTCCCTGGAAACCAAGGCATCAGCGCGGGCCTGTTCCATCCGTGCCTCGGGATTGTTCGTAAAGGACAGTTCGGCCCTTGCCCGAAGAGAGCTAGCTCGGGCAGCTTCTGCACGCTCCAGGTCCCGTCGCGCGGTACTCAGTCGACCAGTCGCTACGCCTAGACCTGCCAGCGACTGAGAAGCCCACTCCTCTGCCAGGGCGAGTTTCTCCTTCAACTTGCGAACCCTCGCTGCGTTCCCTTCGTGCTCGGATTGGCACTTCGTCTCAAGAGTAAGAGCCTCCTCCACGACAGCTTTTCTTTTATCCATCTCCAGCTTATGTGCTTTGATGGAATTATCTAAGCTCTCCAGCTGTTTGGTAAGCCGCGCAGTCATGGAGTCGTATCTGGCCTGGACTTCGGCTTCAAAGCTGCCCCGAGTCAGCTGCAAGTATTCGTTAATAGGTTGCTCCAACCCATTAACCATCGCCTCCAGGGCGTCAGCTATCCCGAAATCGCCGAACTCTCTGACAGCCCCAATCGAAAACTGGGAAGCCTTCTTCAGACGCTCAAAATCCAGATTCTTTGCCAACACCATTGATATCAGCGTGTTCAAAATGGTATAGAAGGTGCTGGTATACAGCTCGGTCAGCGCAACCAGATCTGGTTGGACGCCAAGAGTGGCCGCAATATGGGCGAGTTCCCCTCCAGGAATGATTGCAGACGAGGTGGCCACAGCCGCCGCCTCGACTGGTGGTGTGACCGAAGAAGGTGCGGCAACGACGGTCGAAGTCATCACCATACTCACAAGAGGCGAGGTCACGATGACGAGTTCGTCCTCCTCTTGAGGTGACAAAACTACTCCGGGCGAGCTGGCCCCCGAATCTATTTCCTCCTCGAAGTCGAACGCCTCCGTATCATCGTCAGAAGCCCGAGCAGAGCCAGAATGCGCTTCAACGCTATACTCCCCGTGGACGCCATCCCCTGAAAAGAGGACAAGAAAGTTGATATCAATATGATAGTAATCTTTCTAAGAGGAGACATAAAGATGACCTTTACCCGTAGCCAACGGTATATATGCCGCGTCTGCAGCCGATGTAGCTATATCACGCCTTAATGACGCAATACGAACTGTCATACCTGGAAAAGGAGGTGGGCCAACTGACATCGCCAGGAGCTCCACCAAGCCTCCACTGAGACATGTTCGAGGTTCGTCAGCTGGAACCTCGCTGGTCATGCTCACGGACGCAGCAGGAGTTTCCTCCGTTGCTAGTCTAGAGGAAGATTCTCCCATTTGCCTCAGCCACACGGGTGATTTCATTCCACTACCGGAGGCAGTGGCAGCAACGGCAGCCTCAAGCAGGAGTTCTCCGGCACTGCCAGCCGAAACTGAGGGTCCCTCTCCGAGAGGCCGGGAGTCTCCAATCAAAGAGACATCCCCAACAGGAGAGGCAGCAGGTTCCTCTCTAGGAGCCTCAATGCCAGGAATCCAGAGAGAGCGATCAACCGTCTTCTTCTTCCTCTTGCGAGGGGAAGTCTGCTTCAAAGCAGGAGCCCTTCGCTTCCCAGAGACCGCCAAAGCCCCCGCAGGCGGAGGCACTTCGCACCTCGGCACCGACACCAGAGGCTCATCCGGAGTGACGGACTCCTCACCCTCGTCAGATGAAACCGAGGGGACTTTGATTCTTCCCCCAGGCTTGGAAGAAGGCACCCTGAAGCTTCCACGCGTGTCAAAATCGCAATTGAGGGTATTGATCGCCACGTAGAACTGAGCGTACGAATGGAGGATCCGCAGCTCCGTGGAGAGGGTGGCGACCGGCACGATAAAGATTGCTCCCGTACAGCCCATGATGAAGTACCGCCATCCCTTGGCTCCATCAATGAGTCCGCCCCTGGACCTGAAGCTGGTGATGGCATTGCCCATGTGCAGCTGATCGTACCCAAACTGCCTGGCGAACCGACTGGACAAGTAAGGCTCGAAGAAGCAATGATCTTCGCTTCTGTACAGCAAATGGGAGGGTCTGATGCAGACCAATCAATTAAAAGCTTCCGGAGAAAGATTGGTCTTTTCTCCGCCTAAATCCTCAAGCCTAATCCTCGACTGATTGCGATGTACAGAAGGGAGTGTGCAGAGGAGCTTCCAGCAATGACCGAGGCTCAGCACCAGCCGACAGTCCACGACTGTGATCACGTTCCAGAGGGAGTCCTTGTAGTTCAGCAAGAAACTACCCCCCGTGCTGCTACCAGGGCCAGGAGACATCACCCGGGGGTTGTGGAGAATTAACCATCCCATCAAGTACAGGTATGGTAACTCTACCCAGGGAAAGCTATCACGTCGAGCTTCATCGACGAGCAGTCCGTCAGTCATGGCTCTCAGTCCAGCCTGTATACGGCACACCATAGCAGGGAGCAAGCCCAGCCTTGCCCCGAACACCAGACGAATGGCGGGCCACTGGATGTTCCGATGAATGCGGTCCGCGGACGCGGTGCCAGGCACCACTACTCGACGCAGCCATAGGGAGAGAAAGCCAGCCAGCTTGGCTTCCTCAGACAAAGGCCTGCGACAGCGCCTCAGGTAGCTATAGGCCTTAGAGCCTTCAGGGTACTTTCCTACCCCGTCAGCGAGGAACTGATCTGGAGCTTTAGCCTCCTCCATAAGATCCTCAACGACCTTGGCGCTGAGCACGCCCAAGCAGTTCACGGGCTCATGCTTGTCCCCCGAAACCTTCACCGATTGATGGCCCTGGCCCGGTAGAAGAAGAGGTAGGACATCCACTTAGTGGTGTGAGCCAAGTCGGAAGGCTCATTATAAAAAGCAGTGCATGCGAAGTAGTGGCACATCAGCTCCTGATACACCTCCACAACCCGAGGGTCCGAGTCCTCCAACTCCCGGTTGGTGGGAACATACTCTTCATACGGAATATCCCCCATCGGCAGTCTCGAGATCGCTGCCATTTTGTGGAGGGCCAACCCCAACTCCCCCAGTGGAGTGGCAAAGGTCCCGGTGAGCGAAATGTATCGCTCCATCAGCGCCAGAAATAGGTTAGGGTTGGGAGGCAACCCAACACTCGTCACACTCACGGCGGCATACAGTCCCATGACCTCCAGCTCTCTTTAAAAATGCTTCAGAGCCCAGTCAACTAGGCAAGTCCATCGGAGGTTTGCTGGGGTGATCCACCTATTGCACCGAGGATTCTCCTTGGGGTATACCCCCCCTCGCACCATGAAGTCATTGCAGAAAGTCGGCAATTGCACCGGCTGGATCACTGAACTGTCTTCACTCGGGACGCTGCCCGGGCACAGTCCCCTGAACAATGTCACGACACCAGAAGGGCGGCTGACAAACGACCCCTGGTCGGCCCCTTTCAGATGAAAGATCTTCCCCGGTTTCCCATGAAGATCAGGAGTCAGCATCCACGACATCCTCCTGCGGTGCGTGGCATAGAAGAAAGCCGAGATGGGATAATCTCTCGGCATCGTGGGCAGATACAAGACCACGCTCTCGGTGGGAAAAACCCAGGGTTCTCTCTTGGGCTTCGTCTGGGACTGCTTGTCTATCATGTCCCCAAAGAGAAAGGCCGGCTTGATGTACTGCTCCCCATCTACGTACGTTAGGGGCTCCCCGTTGATCATGCTCAGCAACATTCGCTTGCCCTGAGCCGATATCAAGATCCCCTTCCTTCGGGATACTGGGGTCCGGAGATAGGAAATGTCACATGCGACAGATCCTCCAAATAGTTCGAGTGCAGCATCCCAGCAGTGGATCCCATCACCTCGGCCAGTGGAGACTCATGCAAGTTGACTGCAAAAACGTAAGGAAAACACGTCATTATGAACCTTGCAACAAAAAGACCAAGAGACGGCAGTCTGTGCTTTACGCCAAGACTGTACAAAATTTGGTCATTTCTACGTCGGGAGTCATATCCTGAAGCGTAATTGGCGGTATACGGTCCGTGCTTTACGCCAGACTGCCAAAATTCTAGTTATTATGCCGGAGGCGTAAAACTAAAAAATTTATAGTATGCACCAAGTTTTCGGAAGCCAGAGCTTTTACGCTCATAACTGCGAAGACATGGAGTTTTTACGCTAACACATTAGAAATGTGGGCGTAAAAGATGAAAACGTCTGCGTGCATCATCTTCCTCAAAGAGGCTATCAGCACAGAAGACGACCTAGCGCGGTCACGTTCAACGTGTGCGAAGGATTTTTCGTCATTTTTTGTCATCCCAATGGCTATACCTCTAAGGCCGGGTGCGCTACACGTCGGCAGGATCCTTCGCTCAGAAGGAAGTTCGTCTCGCCCGACCGAAGACTCTCTCGCCGGGGCAGAAGAACGAGAAGAAGAGCCTGTGCTCTTTCCCTTGGTGGAGAGGGTTTGTTTCGGCACAATTTCTGGAAACTCGGAGTGCTCGGAGAAAGAACGAGGGGAAAACTCAAACAATCAAAGGCTCTCTCTCTCGCAGAAGACGGATAAAAAGTTTTTCTCTCCAAAGCTTGGGATATATATAGAGTTCGGGTCGACTCCTCGGATCCTCAGGCGGCTCCTCGAAACCCCAACCAAATCTCACAAATTAAATATTTAGTTATGATTGGGTACTACGTCAGCCCACTACTCTCGAAAGACGGACAGTCAGCAAATTCGAAGAGTTTTTCGTGCAGGTCAGCGGTTCCTATGCTAAAAGAGTTTTCTACGCTCGACAGCAACAGATCTACGGTTTTACGCTCGCAAGATACAAGTCTATGGTTTTACGCCCAGATGCCTTTGTGCTCGATAGCTTTTATGCTCGAGAGGCCACAAACCTATAACTTTTTACGCTCAGCAGATACTAAATCGATGATCTCACGCTCGGTGGCGCTTAGTTTACGCTCGGAGGCAACAGATCCAAGACCTTACGCATGGAAGATTTCTTTTTCATAGGCTATAAATCTACAGTTCTATGCTAAAAGAGTTTTCTACGCTCGACAGCAACGGATCTACGGTTTTACGCTCGCAAGCTATCAGTCTATGGTTTTATGCCCGGATGCCTTTGTGCTCGGTAGCTTCTACGCTCGAGAGGCTACAAACCTACGACTTCACGCTCAGCAGCTCCAAATCGATGATCTCACGCTCGGTGGCTTTCTACGCTCAATAGGCCTACGAACTCAAGATTTTCAGCTCATCTACACTACGGATCTCTGACTTTCCGCATATCCGAACTCAAGGCGGTCAATTACAGGAGTTCACACAGAAGATACTCCTTCTTGACCTCAACATATCCCAAGTACCCGAAGCATACAGAGTTCAAACATTGAGAAATTACTCTTCTCGGGTCAAATGGAGGTTCATCCAGACTCCAGTCTGAATATCTCGTCTATCAAGGTGGCAACTCAGTTTGATAGCCATTTCTCGACCCTGTTCCAAGGGATTTTCGAGGAGTCATTCTTGAAGACGAAGTCTGAACAAAAATACTGTTCATCAGAAGTTCAGAGCTCTACGCGGTTCCTCAGTCCTAGCAACGGGACAGTTCTAAGTGCTCAACAGCATTCTATGGACAATTCGCTATGCATAAAGGACAGGACCTAGCACTCTTTCTAAAACAAAGTCGGCGTACAGAATCAGACGTATCGAAGCTACACATATTCAGAATTCACAGCAACGTATGGCAAAACGATCATATGCGGAGAAGAAAGACGATTTTATTAAAAGATTAAAGTCATGATTACATATGAGGAAAATCCAATCTACAAGGGTTTTCGTTTCATTTTTATGATTACATCTGAGGAAAACTCCATCTGCAAAGGATTTTCCCATCGTCGTCTGAAGATTGCCCAGAAGCTGTTCTGACAGGTTCTCGCAGGGGCACAATTCTTCACCCATCTTCTCCAGCAGTCAGTCAGTTCCAGCAAACTGGCTGACATGGCAATGATCACCGGCGAGAGAACGACAGAGTTGGGGCTTGCATAAGTTATGCAGACCCCATGCTCCTGCGCCGTGACAGATTGAGTTGAGATATTTCACCCAACTCAATGTCCGAGGTCAGAGCTAGTCGCTGCTCTTACCGCCGGAGGTAACAGGAGAAGGCACCGCTTGCAAGCCGTGTGGTCAAATACGACCCCTTCCCTTCTCCTGGAAGAACAGCCATATAAAGTTGCTGATTATCCTGAGCAAGGGAGGCTAAGATATCCTTCCATGATCCATCGTTCCAGTGGACACTTGCTCGAAGACGCCGTCTTTTTTGGCTCCTTACACGCTGGAAGAACATGATCTCCTTCTTTCTCAGATCGACCCGATGAACTCCAGCGATCATCTCTGCGTGGTGATGGAAATGTGGGGAGAACAGGCTAACTCCCCCAGCCTTTTTATAGGCGAAAGGGGTCACACCGGTCCCCAATAAATCCGTCATAAAATCAACATCGACCATTTCAACGCTCCATTCAGAAACGTTTCGAGTCACGAGGAGCGGTTCATGCTTCATTCAAAGCGTTCCAAATTCTGAGGAATCTGAAAGCTTTGAAGGGGGTCTTGTAGAAGCATGAAAAATATGCCGGATGACTATACGCGGCATATTGGTGCAGAGCAGCGTAAGCAGAGGCCTTCAGGGCCATCAAACGTGCAACAGAGCTCTTCCCGCTAAAAATGTAGCGTGAAGTATGAAAAGCTTGAAGGACCATCCGCGTAAGGCAGTACGCCCAAGCCGCTTCAGCGTAAATAGGGCGCTTCATCGCCTCCAGGGCGTAAAACTCATCCCCTTTTGGCATGCCCCAGTCCCAAAAGTACATAGGACTAGGAACACGTAAGCATGCCAGCCGCATGGATATGGCAACTCCAATATATGGAAACCAAAATCCACACGTACGCTGTAATATGAATATCAATCCACAAGTGGTATAAAATGTATCACAAGTCACAGGGTATAATCTAAATCTCATCCGCAAAAATCAGATATAAATAATAACCAGCATCTATATAAGTAGATCTCAACATAAATATCTAAGGATGATAGTTGGATGGAAACAAATCCACTACAAACTCGAATGGAAAAGTACAACACAACAAATACAATATAGGAATACCAGCTAACGACCATGGCCTCGAAGAGAAGACATCCTCGCAACACAAGTAATCATCCAAATCTGCACTCCTACAATTACTCAAGAACAGATACACCTGGCAGAGGACCAGGTCCTCAGAGTGACGTAACAAGATACAGAAAATATGAGCCAATTTGAATACAGTAAACATGCATATTATTTGAAAATAAATAAGTACGCTGTACAAGACCATCTATATGAATGCAAATGAGGACAACTTTTTGACGTATGGGCAAGGGTAGGCTACTCGATCTAATCCTCACAACCTCACGCTCGTCAGTGGACATCATCAGCCGACATACCTCTGGGGTAGCGACCCTCGGACTCCATCAATCGACATACCTCTGGGGTAGCGACCATCGGACACGACCCACCATAGTGCGTGCTAGTGACTACGGTGTTACCAGAGTGGTTAAAAGCCCATACGCCTAATGATTGTCCTCTATGATACTAAGTGCCATGTGTGTGTCAACATATCTAATACATAGTAATGACTGAAAGAAAACTACACATGCAAGAATAAACAGAAATACAATAAATATACAGAAATATATTAAGCATGCAAAATACTGTAAATAATTTGGCAAGGTATCTTGCCTGGGGTCCTGCTGCTGGTATGAATCAGAGTCCAAGTCACAGTCCAAATAGCCTATATATTACAAATTTATCACGTCAAAAGATAATTTATTTTAATTTATTTAATTCTGGAATAATTACTCTAAAATCCTATTTTAATCTTATTATTCTGATTTTTATGTTAATTCCTAAATTTTGTCCAAAAAAACTAAATTTTATCAACTCGAGACTCATGGCACGCAAATCGAGGCGATCTGTTGACCGAAAAGTCAACATACACAAACTCAACTTTCATGCATGATTTCCTGTAGATTTCAGCGTCAAAAATATGCTGGAATTTATGGCTCGTCCGAATTCAAATTCGTTTGGGAATTATGGCACATACAAATTTTGTATTGTGCACCGATGGTTAAATTCTAACCTAGAAGTTCTATAGAATTAACAGTATATAAATACTTAGAATTAAATTCTGGGAAAAATATATGTCAATGATCTCGACATTAGCTTTTCGAAACTTTAAATGGTTCATGATTCTGATTCCTGGTTCTCCCGAAATCGCAAAAATATTAAAACACGTCTATTTTCGGACATGTTGTGCTCTACGAATTGTCCAGAATTTAATACTCATATTTTCGTAAAATAAATTATATAATCAGAAAGGTAACCTCAATATCTTTCTAACGCAAGAAACTAGGCCTCGTTTGGAGTCCGGAGCTATGCGCAATGGCTTGTGGAAGATGAAGGAACCCTAGATGGCAATTCTCCAAAATCTCTCTCTCTAAAATAATGGGATAATTAGGGTTATAATAATATATATATATATATATATATATATATATATATATATATATATATATATATATATATATATATATATATATATATATATATATAGGGATTTACCTGCGGCTGAATGGATATTTATAGGCTGACATGTGTCAGAATCTGATTGGATGGTTTTTGTTATATTATTTATTTTTGATTTGCCTTTATCAAAATATTATTTAAGTCATTTTAAATCTAAATAACTCCAAATAAATATTAAAAATAATCATAAAAATCTGGAAAAATTACATAAAATATATTTTGAACCTATAAACCCTAGAAAATATTTGGGACAATTTTATATTCATAACTTTACTACTATAATTAGGAGAAGCTCTAAACATTAGTTTATCCATTTAACTAAAAATAAATAATAAAATTATTCCAAAAATTCTGAAATAATTCCAGAAAATATATAATAATATTATAAACCCTAAAAAATAACGTGGGTCCATTCTATATTCCTGGGCTTGGAAAATAAATTCTACAAGTCCTAAAAATTAGTTATTAGTCTAAATAACTCCCGATAAATACTAAAAGTATTCAAAAAATTCCCAGAAAATTCTAGAAAATATATTTGACTATTTAGAACCTAAAATAAAATTATGGAATATTTTTAATTAAGTTTGAACATAAAATAAATTATTCAAAGTCCTAGAAAATTAGTGTTACTAGTTTTTAATTAACTAAAAATTATGGAAAAATCTCAATAATCTAAAATAGCCTAAAAATAATTTTAAATAAATATTTATATAAGTAAATATACTAAAAAATTTATTTTCTAATTAAATAAGAGAATACTCTAAATAAATTTAACATCTATAATAAATATAATAATATAAAATATACACAAAATATCTATTTTGGGTGAGGGAGTTTACAATCTACCCAACTTAAAACAATTTCGTCCTCAAAATTAAAATAAGGCATAATTTGTTAAATTCTTCACATTCGTACATAAGGTACGTCAATCGCAATCTCTTCTAAAAATTTAAATAACAAAATCTATTCAAATCTATCGTGATCACTTCAAAATTAAGATAATCATTGTTCAAATCAAAATTCAACATATTGTAATCTCTTCTCACTTCTCCAAATCATCAATATCCAAATTTAAATTGAATCCATATAATATTTTTAAGATTTAAATAACCCATATCAAATTTTACCTCACGATCTCCAACTATCATAATCTCCTCTAGAAGTAATTCGAGTCCAATATTATTCCTATTTTTACTTATAAATTTTTTTTGTATTATTCAACTTTTTAAATTCCATTCACATCCTCAATATTTCAAATAGGTAGTCCAACCATCAAATTTTAATTCTTAATTTAAATCATCAAATTGAAAAATAATTTAAATGCAGTCCACCAATGTTCAAGTCTGAAATTATATATTTATCCTTCAAATTCAAATTGATGATTTTACCTTCAATACTCAAAAATTTAAATTATGTACTTAAGATATAAATATTGGGTCCTCAATATCAAGATTTTTAAAATTTATTAATCCTCATCATCTTAGTTATTCTTCTAAAATTCTCAAAATTAAAATGGCTTGAACCTCTCCCAATCTAATCTTATTCGATCACAATATAAAAAAAATTTCTCTCGAGTTGCCAATGCACTGCTACCCAACTTAGAATTTACCCATCTATCACAGAAGGCTATATACTGTAAGAAAAATATTCCTTAATTTATTTACTCATGTCATTCAATCCTCAAAACTTCAACGCCGATTATATCATATGTGATATGTCCTTAATTACGAAAGAATAATCCTCAAGTATGTGATCGGCCTATGGGGTATATCTAGTACTCTCTGTGTATCAAACTTATACCAAGCACGAGGTTTCGTCTTTCCGAAATAAGGGAACACGGAGATCAATAATAAAGAGTTCAAGGGCGAGATAATAGAATAGAAGTATCGGGATCAAGGCGTTTAAAGAATTCAAATGGAAATTGTTAAAGTAGTTGTGGATTGAAATCCTATTTTGGTCATTCCTACTCACATGCTCGTATTAGTACAGTTATGTAGCCGATACGATACGCTCAGACATGACTAGGGCAAGTATATTCGTCTACCAATCACTACATATTGTAATCCACGTAAAGTAGTATTACGAAGGGCGAATCAAGCGCACTAAGGTTAGCTAGACCTTAATACACTGATTCTGAAATATATTAGTAGGCGTCCCCAATAATACATATCTCATGATCAAGCTCGATAAAAGAGTAAGCTTGCAAAAGTAGGCTATAATAGCAGCATAAGTCAAGGTAATGCAGCAAATATAAGTACGCTAGATGATGATGAAAGGAGGTACAAATTAATTCAAGTTCACAAAACAAAATAACTAAGCAACAATAATAAAAGACTCCTTGTCTATGTCGCTAGTCGACCAAATGTGGGCAAGGACCTCTAACTTCTATTGTCTGAATAACCACTGTCGTCTTATACTAGTATACAATTAATGTTGTTCAATCATACTTCAATAATAGGTCAAGAGACTATGTGATACTAGGTTGTGAGGTATACTACCCAACTTAAAACAATAAACTAATACTGTGACAGTCTTAAGGGTACCGTAGAAGCTCCTGTTAAGGTCTTCGAGAAGGGGTCTTGGTACTTGTTAGGGTATCCTCTTATATTACATAGGTCATGGTCGTCTTAACTCTTAGTCATAGTGCAAGTGTCAATAGTAAGAATGGAACAGTTACTGGCCTCAAGGGAAAGGGAATATAACTCGTATTGAGGTGTGGTACAAGTTACGCAATTTAAAACTAAGGGATAAGCACCAGGTCTCAATCTACAAGAATAACTTAACTATCAAGTTCTAACTACTAAGCACACAATTTCAAAATTCAAGATTATAACTATAATCCTAGCAAACTATGTGTCCTTAACAAAGAAATAAATTACTTGGCCTACTATCAGAAGTGTCAGGTGGCACGAGTTGAAAGATAAAGAAAAGAAGAACGTAATTTTGGTCGTCGTACAATTAGCGAACGTTAAGGTCACAGAGGAACAATATGTGAAATAGAGGGGCTCTAGGTAGCATCATAGTTTTCCAAGGGGGAGTGGTATACTAGTTGAATGTTCGAGGTATAATCAAGGGAGAAGTGTTGATTGCATTCCTCTAGGCTTCCTAGGGTGCTGTCTACTAATACAAGACAATGATATAAGTTTATAGTTCTCCAATACTATCTAACTATGAGGGTTAGGTTCTGTCCTAATATTCACTTTTGGTTTTCTATTGGTTCCTCCATACTAGGGTCAAACATTATGGTAAGCTTCTAACTAACTCTAATAGTATATATACTACTCTTAAGTCTTCATAATACATCAAGGGATAATGATAAACCAATCTATAGATAAGGAATTCTAGGTTCACTAGATATTCTAAACTTAGTGGTGTGTCTATATCCTTGTTGTAATCTTAATAGGTATGCTACTCTAATTATCATCCTAATAATAGGGGTTCCTATATTCTCAGCAGAAGGCTATACTCAAGGAACTATTAGGGAAGCACATGAATCAAGCAGGATACAATTGTTCAAATAGAACAGATAGGAGGAAGATGAATCATAGTCAATTGTGGATGAGATCCTATACTCTAGTCCTAGGTGCAGGCTTGCTCGGAACAGTAACGTAACCGAGACAATATGCTCTCGACCTGCATGGGCCACCACAAAAATATGTCACGCCCCAGTCCCAAAAGTACATAGGACTAGGAACACGTAAGCATGCTAGCCGCATGGATATGGCAACTCCAATATATGGAAACCAAAATCCACACGTACGCTGTAATATGAATATCAATCCACAAGTAGTATAAAATATATCACAAGTCACATGGTATAATCTAAATCTTATCTGCGAAAGTCAGATATAAATAATAACAGCATCTATATAACTAGATCTCAACATAAATATCTAAGGATGATAGTTGGATGGAAACAAATCCACTACCAACTCGAATGAAAAAGTACAACACAACAAATACAATATAGGAATACCAGCTAACGACCATAGCCTCGAAGAGAAGACATCCTCGTAACACAAGTAATCATCCAAATCTGCGCTCCTGTAATTACTCAAGAACAGAGACACCTGGCAGAGGACCAGATCCTCAGAGGGACGTAACAAGATACAGAAAATATGATCCAATTTGAATACAGTCACTACTAGAATAAGCGGGATAGCGACGTATTTTAACGACTCCAAGTAAAAACGTCGCTAAATTAGCGACTCGGTAAAAATCGTCGCTAGGCGTCGCTAAATGGCGACATTTAGCGACGTTTAGCGACTTTTATTAAGATTTTAAAAGAATAGTCGCTATAAGTTCAATTAAGGTCGCTAAATGTCGCTAATATATATGTTTTAGTGACGTTTAGCGTCGTAATTAGCGACATATCTATCAAAAATATTTAGCGACGTATTTAGCGACGTCTTTGGCGTCGCTAATTTTTATTTTAGCGACGTTTTTATTTGACGTCGCTAAACGTTGCTAAATTTTGGTTAATTAGGGCTCAGTTTTCTTTTCTCCATCTGTCAAAAATTTCAAAATCGTTTCGATTTCCCCCGCCCCCCCCTCCGGCGATCGGGTCTCCACGGCTGCGTCCCCCCTCTCCGGCGACCGGGTCTCCATGGCATCCCCCTCCTCCTCCTCGAGCTCTAGGTAATCTCTCTCTCTCTCTCTCTCTCTCTCTCATGTGACACTGACACAAGACACACGCACACAGACACACATGACACACACACAGACGCAGACACACACACGACACACACACAGATGCAGACACACACATGACACACACACAGACGCAGACACACACACACACGACACACACACAGACGCAGACACACACACGACACACACACACAGACGCAGACACACACACAGATGCAGATTAGGGTTAGGGTTAGGGTTAGGGTTAGGGTTAGGTTTAGGGTTAGGGTTAGGGTTAGGTTTAGGGTTAGGGTTAGGGTTAGGGTTAGTACATTCCATTATGTGATTTCATGTCTTCCATATATATAGATAATTTGATATGATTTGCAACATAGTATACAGAGTACCAGAAAATCTTCCTTGACTAGTTTCCAAATCGAGTTACTTCTACATATTCAACAAATAACAAAAGATTATCCGAAAACTCTCATTGGCTACGTATCCTTTTTTAATTCAATTCTATTGCTAACATCTGTTAGTTCACATCTAAACCATCTAACCTCTTCATCTTAGCCTCGGTTGAACCTACCACTTCCTGTGAATGCAGTCATGCATTTCTTATTTTAATTTTATCATATTATACTATTATTGTTCATTCATCCAAATTTCATGTTTCAGTTTCTGCATACATGTTTTAGATTATCAAACCTCATGGACTGATAAAGCTTTGGAGAAACGTTCACCGTGCTCTAAAGTCAGTAGACAATATATACTTTGAAGCAGCGTAGCCATTAATCAGAATAATGATGAACATGAGAAGTGATCAAATATTGTCGAATATGGTTGCTTTCCAAATGGGACCAAAGAAAATTAGCAATAACTGAATTTTATTAGAAAATTAGCAACAACTGAACATGCTCTACTAAAAATGTCTGTCTCAACACAACACACATGGCTCATAATTCAATTTCAATTTCAATTACAATCATATAATTTAATATTGGATCATATTTTCAAACTAGTTCAATAAATCGGTCATTTTATTTTGTGACACGTAGGATATAAATAAGATATTATGGTATCATTATTATACTGCAACAAACAGCTAATTCTTTGTGAGTCATCTAATTCTTCCGTTCTGGTCCAATAGCTAATTCTTTGCTAATTCTTTGTTTTCATCTATCTTACCAGATGGCACCCAAGAGAGCGATACCTCCTACTGTTAAGGAGGAAGTGATGCCTCCTACTGTTAAGGAGAAAGAGATACCACCTGCGGGGAGTTCCAGTCACCCAGCACCTATCGCGGCTGTATCTCAGACGGGGAGTTCTAGTCACCCAGCACCCATAGCGGAGCTTGATAACATAAACGCTGTTTATGCGCAGTATTTGAGGGACTGGTATCTGCCCCGTTTTGGAAATCCTCGAGATTGATACTATAATGTTTCATATACTTATATATTATGCATTTTGTGTTACTGTGATACTCTGATACTTATATATTATGTATTTTGTGATACTGTTTATGCCCATTTTTTGTGACTGTGATACTGTAATACTTTTATGACTGTGATACTTTTATTGTCTGTCTATAATATTTGTGTGTATTAATTGTATGACTGTGATACTCTGATACTTCATATTAAATATTGTTAATCCGGTGTTGAGTGTTCCACCGAAGGGGTCGGCGAACCCATAAAATTCAACGGAGGGTTGCTCCGGGTCTATTTTTAATTAGAAATTTATAAATTGCAGGAATAATAGTTTGGAACAATTCAGTTTTTTTTTTGTAAATTTAGCGACGTATTTAGCGACGTTTAGCGACGTCTAGCGACGTTTTTATAAGTCGCTAAACAAGTCACTACTTAGCGACATGTCATTAGCCGTCGCTAAAGACGTCGCTAAACGTCGCTAAATATGTCGCTGTACGTCACAAATTGCTGACATGGCAGTACTGCCAGGTCATTAAAGACGTCGCTGTTACGTCGCTATATAAGTCGCTAATGAGCGACGTTTAGCGACTTTAATAAACGTCACTATTTAGTGACGCCGCGTCGCTAAACGTCGCTACATTTACCTACTCAATAAAGTCGCTAAAAAACGTTGGCATAGCGACGTTTAGCGACGTTTTTTCGTTCAGCGACTTGGTATCTTTCGACTGAGTTAAAACGTCGCTAATTACGTCGCTAAATATTTTTAGCGACGTTTTTTTGTCATTTGGCGACGTTTTTGGGCATCGCTAATTTGACTTTTTTTGGTAGTGAGTAAACATGCATATTATTTGAAAATAAATAAGTACGCTGTACAAGACCATCTATATGAATGCAAATGAGGATAACTTTTCGACGTATGGGCAAGGGTAGGCTACTCGATCTAATCCTCACAACCTCACGCTCGTCAGTGGACATCATCAGCCGACATACCTCTGGGGTAGCGACCCTCGGACTCCATCAATCGACATACCTCTGGGGTAGCGACCATAGGAAACGACCCACCATAGTGCGTGCTAGTGACTACGGTGTTACCAGAGTGGTTAAAGGCCCATACGCCTAATGATTGTTCTCTATGATACTAAGTGCCATGTGTGTGTCAACATATCTAATACATAGTAATGACTGAAAGAAAACTACATATGCAAGAATAAACAGAAATACAATAAATATAAAGAAATATACTAAGCATACAAAATACTGTAAACAATTTGGCAAGGTATCTTGCTTGGGGTCCTGCTGCTGGTATGAATCAGAGTCCAAGTCACAGTCCAAATAGCCTATGTATTACAAATTTATCACGTCAAAAGATAATTTATTTTAATTTATTTAATTCTAGAATAATTACTCTAAAATCCTATTTTAATCTTATTATTCTGATTTTTATGTTAATTCCTAAATTTTGTCCAAAAAAATTGAATTTTATCAACTCGAGACTCATGGCACGCAAATCGAGACGATCTGTTGACCGAAAAGTCAACCGACACAAACTCAAATTTTATGCATGATTTCCTGTAGATTTTAGCGTCAAAAATATGCTAGAATTTATGGCTCGTCCGAATTCAAATTCGTTTGGGAATTATGGCACATACAAATTTTGTATTGTGCACCGATGGTTAAATTCTAACCTAGAAGTTCTACAGAATTAATAGTATATAAATACTTAGAATTAAATTCTAGGAAAAATATATGTCAATGATCTCGACATTAGCTTTTCGAAAATTTAAACGGTTCATGATTCTGATTCCTGGTTCTCCCGAAATCACGAAAATATTGAAACACGTCTATTTTCGGACATGCTGTGCTCTACGAATTGTCCAGAATTTAATACTCATAATTTCGTAAAATAAATTATATAATCAGAAAGCTAACCTCCATATCTTTCTAACACAAGAAGCTAGGCCTCGTTTGGAGTCCGAAACTATGCGCAATGGCTTGTGGAAGATGAAGGAACCCTAGATGGCAATTCTCCAAAATCTCTCTCTCTAAAATAATGGAATAATTAGGGTTATAATAATAATATATATAGGGATGTACCTGCGGCTGAATGGATATTTATAGGCTGACATGTGTCAGAATCTAATTGGATGGTTTTTGTTATATTATTTATTTTTGATTTGCCTTTATCAAAACATTATTTAAGTCATTTTAAATCTAAATAACTCCAAATAAATATTAAAAATAATCATAAAAATCTGGAAAAATTACATAAAATATATTTTGAACCTATAAACCCTAGAAATATATTTGGGACAATTTTATATTCATAAGTTTACTACTATAATTAGGAGAAGCTCTAAACATTAGTTTATCTATTTAACTAAAAATAAATACTAACATTATTCTAAAAATTCTGAAATAATTCCAGAAAATATATAATAATATTATAAACCCTAGAAAATAATGTGGGTCCATTCTATATTCCTGGGCTTGCACAATAAATTCTACAAGTCCTAAAAATTAGTTATTAGTCTAAATAACTCCCGATAAATACTAAAAGTATTCAGAAAATTCCCAGAAAATTCTAGAAAATATATTTGACTATTTAGAACCTAAAATAAAATTTTGAAATATTTTTAATTAAGTTTGAACATAAAATAAATTCTTCAAATTCCTAGAAAATTAGTATTACTAGTTTTTAATTAACTAAAAATTATGGAAAAATCTCAATAATCTAAAATAGCCTAAAAATAATTCTAAATAAATATTTATATAAGTAAATATACTAAAAAATTTATTTTCTAATTAAATAAGAGAATAATCTAAATAAATTCAACATCTATAATAAATATAATAATATAAAATATACACAAAATACCTATTTTGGATGAGGGAGTTTATACCTTTCATACGCAGCATTGAGGTGTACAAGAGACGCTTCGTATTCTCTGAATTGAACCTGTCAGATCCTGCGATGAACCTGTCAGAGCCTGCAATGAACCTGACGTCTGGACTTCTGACAAAGGGATACGGTTCGACTACCCAGACGACGGCTATAATGATGGCACAGCACTGCGACCCAGGCTGTCAAATACCGCCATCCCCTTCGCGTAAACTGCTTTTACAAGCACGAAGGGATACGCTGCCTTGTTTCACACAAGCAAAATGTGAGCTGTTTACGTTCTGCAGTAGACAAACCGCCTGCCACACCAAAAGTTGCACTCCGTACGGGGTTCGAGGCACGTCTCTTCGCCTAATGCACAGAGCGGTGACAGTTTCTCAAGGCACGTCTCTGCGACTGATGCGCAGAAAGGGTTGCAGACCGTCAAAGAATACGCCTCCACATTTA
The DNA here is from genome assembly GCA_036927795.1 of Iris macrosiphon. Taxonomy (NCBI): domain Eukaryota; kingdom Viridiplantae; phylum Streptophyta; class Magnoliopsida; order Asparagales; family Iridaceae; genus Iris; species Iris macrosiphon. The sequence continues at coordinate 93,296,279 of JAYESA010000004.1, read as the reverse complement.
ATGCACAGGATGGTGGCAAATCTCGATATTTAATGCAAGAGATTTGATTATATCTTCAAAAGCCGTAATTTCGGCTAAGACGTCCACATCAGCACTATGGCACGGTACGCAGCGGCTTCTATGCCCATCCAGCGTTTGTGCTCATTCGACTTCTATGCCTGCTCTTCCTCTGTGCCCATTCGGCTTCCACGCCTGCTCGGCCTCTGTGCCCATTCGGCTTCTACGCCTGCTCGGCCTCTGTGCCCATTCGGCTTCTACGCCTGCTCGGCCTCTACGACCACTCGGCTCCTACGCCTGTTCGGCCTCTACGACCACTCGGCTTCTACGCCTGTTCGGCTTCTACGCTTGTTCGGCTTCTATGCCGGTTTGATAACTATTTGGCTTCTATGCCACGGTGACAGACATTTGGCTTCTATGCCAACCTCTTCTACACAATGGATACCTACCTACGTGGCTTTTACGCCATGATCTTAGTAGCGATTATACGCGTTGTGTCCCTTAGTTGGACCTGCATCACACGCTCATTCAAAAGATCATCTATACGCAGGCATTGGTTACTTTAACCATTATGTAAAAGGGTGCTGTACTTTTTACTCCTCGGTTTTTACACCGACGGAGTGGTCACTGTCACTAAAACTCTATAAATAGAGACCTCTATCAATGAGGAAAAAGGTCAAAAAATTGGTCAAGAATACCAATACCAGATCAAAGGTCGACAAAATTGGAGAGAGGGAGAGAGAGAGAGAGAAGAGAATCCGGAGCTCAGGCAAAGAGTAGGGATCGACGATTTTGGCATCGTGCATCCACCCTCTTCTGCAACCTTCGAAGCTGCTTCCTGTCTTCTACGGCACTTCTTCAACATCGTGTGGTCCAAGGGCTAAAGTGATCGACTGCAGATCAGACACCTATAGCAATATCTACCCAGATTAAATAAATTGTACTCCCATATCCTCGTATAGGATCAAATTGTACAAGTTTGTTTGTAAACAAAAGAAGGCGGGTTCCGTGTAAACCCCATATTGAATACATTTTCATTCTTTCGTTTAATACCACAAACAATGTCAAGAACATCTAACCAAGTGTGTAAAATATCAGCATATCATGTGATCGACTTGGGACTATATGACTCATTACATTGATTAGCGTTCATCCCCAACAAGTCCGGCTAACCATATATAACAGCGATGAGGCATGTAAGGGTCAGGCTGCACCGACGTGAGGTGTGGGTGAGCTATGATGCATGTAATGTGGGGTATGATCACATAAGCTACTAATATTTTCCTATTTCCCCAGCTAGCACGATGGATTCCAATCACGACTCCTCGTGACAGGTCTCAATGATGCCAACTCGTGTAAAGAACAGTGTCAGAGTCATGTACGCTATACAACAAGAATTATAGAGATAATCAATATAATGGAAACTGTCAGAGAATGTACTCGCCTGGGGTCCTTAGCTTGTATGAATCAGAGTCCAAGTCACAGTCCAAATAGCCTATGTATTACAAATTTACCATGTCAAAAGATAATTTATTTTAATTTATTTAATTCTAGAATAATTACTCTAAAATCCTATTTTAATCTTATTATTCTGATTTTTAGGTTAATTCCTAAATTTTGTCCAAAGGAACTAAATTTTATCAACTCGAGACTCATGGCACGCAAATCGAGGCAATCTATTGACCGAAAAGTCAACCGACACAAACTCAACTTTCATGCATGATTTTCTGTACATTTCAGCGTTAAAAATATGCTAGAATTTACGGCTCATCCGAATTCAAATTCGTTTGGGAATTATGGCACATACAAATTTCGTATCGTGCACCGATGGTTAAATTCTAACCTAGAAGTTCTACAGAATTAACAATATAAAAATACTTCAAAATAAATTCTGGGAAAAACATATGTCAATTTTCTTGACATTAAATTTCTGAAACTTCAAACGGTTCATGATTCTGATTCCTGGTTCTCCCGGAATCGCGAAAACATCAAAACACGTCTACTTTCAGACATACTGTGCTCTACGAATTTTCCAGAATTTAATACTAATAATTTTGTAAAACAATTTATATAATCAGAAATTTAACCTCAATATCGTTCTAACAAAAAAAACTAGACCTCGTTTGGAGTCCGGAGCTATGCGCAATGGCTTCTGGAAGATGAAGGAACCATAGATGGCAATTCTCCAAAATTTGGCTCAAAGAAAACCCTAGAAAATAACTTAAACTATTATATATATATATAGAGGAGAGAGAGAGCAGCCGCGGCTCGGAGTGCACCATGTGGCAGCCATCTGCGGCTGCCCGCTCAGATCGAACGATCGTGGATCCACGCGGCTCGGCTCAGCTGAGTCCGAGTCGAACTCTAACTCGGCTCGGCTCGAGGTCGGCTCGGCTTCACCCCGCGGTCACTGACAGGCGGGCCCGGCACTGTTCGCTGCGGGAGGCTGATAGGTGGGCCCCCTGTTTGCTGACTGGGCAAAAATAATTACTTTTTGGGTTTTTTTTCCAGAAATTAGTTTTTAATTCAGTTTTTCATAATTAACTCAAAATAAATGCCAAAAATAATCAGAAAATTTTCAAAAATTTCTAGAAAATATATTTTATTATGTAAAACCTAAAATAAAAGTTTAGTATATTTTTAATTAAGTTTGAACCTAAAATAAATTCTTGAAAGTCCTAGGAAATTAAGGTTACTAGTTTTTAATTAACTAAAAATTATAGAAAAATTCCAATAGCCCCAAATAAACCTAATAACAATATTTAAGCACAAATTTCAGGATACGGAGGTTACAATTAGCTTGGTATATATATGAGTTATATATATACTAGTAGTATCTAATATAGCTATATTTTACATAGATGGTATAACTTTCATATATATTAGTAATACCATACTAATTAGTGTACATGTATAATGGTTATGCAAGTTGATATAGGTATATACTTATAGATATTACCTTATTAGTTGTTATAGTCAATACCCTCAAGTTATTGACCTAGAAATATAGGTATGACCTAGTTTTGACTAGTATTGACTAGTTTAACCTTAAAAGTCAATATTTGGCCTAGTTTAACCTAGTTGGACTAGTGTGAACTGGTATTGACCTAGAAAGCATATGTAGTGCATTTTTACTTATTTATCATTCATTACACCCAAGTGACATGATATTCCATTTATAGGTTTGTGTGATACCTGTTTGTGGTAGAAAATAAAAAGAATGAAAGATGTATTCAAGACGGGGTTTATACAAGATCCGTGTTCTTTTGTTTACAAACAAACGTGTACAATATAATCCTATACGAGGATGTGGGAGTAAAATTTATTTAATCTTGGTATAAATTGCTATAGGTGTCTGATCTGCAGTCGATCACTTTAGCCCTTGGACCATACGATGGTGAAAAAGTACCGTAGAAGACAGAAGGTAGCTTCGAAGGTTGCAAAAAGAGGGTGGATGCACGATGCCAAGGTCGTCGATCCCTACCCCTTGCTTGAGCTCCGGGTGCTCTCTCTCTCTCTCTCTCTCTCTCTCTCTGGTTCGATCTTCCAATTGGTCCCCTTGGTTCGATCTTCCAATTTGTCGACCTTTTCCTCATTGATAGAGGTCTCTATTTATAGAGTTTTAGTGACAGTGACCACTAAGTTGGTATAAAAACCGAGGAGTGGAATCGCAGCATCCTTTTACACGACGGTTAAAATAAACAATGCCTACGTATAAATGATCTTTTGAATGAGCGTATAACGCGGGTCCAACTAAGGGACACAACGCGTATTGTTGCTACGAAGATCACGGCGTAAAAGCCACGTAGGTAGGTATCCTCCGTGTAGAAGAGGTGGGCGTAAAAGCCAATGTCTGTCACCATGGCATAGAAGCCAAAATAGGCATAGAAGCCAGATAGGCATAGAAGCCTGATGGCATAAAAGTCGAGTGAGCATAGAAGCCGAGAGAGCATAACAGCTGAGGAGGCGTAGAAGCCCTGAGAGCATAAAAGCTGAGGAGGCGTAGAAGCCCTGAGAGCATAAAAGCTGAGGAGGCGTAGAAGCCCTGAGAGCATAACAGCTGAGGAGGCATAGAAGCCCTGAGAGCATAAAAGCTGAGGAGGCGTAGAAGCCACTGCGCAATGCTGAGTGCTGACGTGGACGTCTTTAGCCGGAATTACGGCTTTTGAAGATATACTCAAATCTCTCGCATTAAACGCGGAGATCTGCCACCATCCTGTGCATTAATTGTGAAGGCGTATTCTGAAGGCCTGCCCCCGTTCTGAGCATCAGGTGAAGAGACGTGCCTCGAGCCTTGTACAAAACGCAGCTTTTGACGTGGCAGTCTGTTTGTCTTCCGCGGTGCGTAGACGATTTTACGTTTGCCTGTGTAGAACAAGGCAGCGTATCCTTTTGTATGCGAAAAAGCAGTTTACGCAAGGGGGGTGTCACCACACGATGGTTCGGTGATTCTTAATCAAATCTCCTGCATTAAATGCAGAGATCCGCCATCATTCTGCGCATTAAATGCAGAGGCATATTTTTGAAGGTCTGCAGCTCTTCTGTGCATTCGTCGCAGAGACGTGCCTCGAGAAGACTGTCACCGTCTTGTGCACCAATCATAGAGACGTGCCTCGAACCCTGTATAAAGTGCCGCTTTTGACGTGGTAGGCGGTTTGTCTACTGCGGAGCGTAAACAGCTCATGTTTGCCTGTATAAAACAAGGCAGCATATCCCCTCGTTCATGTAAAAGCAGTTTACGCGAGGGAGATGGCGGTAACTGACAGCCTGGGTCGCAGTGCCGTGCTATCATTATGGCCGTCGCCTGGGTAGCCGAGCCGTATCCTTTTGTCAGAAGTCCAGACGTCAGGTTCATTGCAGGGTCTGACAGGTTTATCTCGGGGAGCACGAAGCGTTCCTCGTACGCTTTAATACCGCATTTGAAAGCGGATGTGTTTTACGCCATATAGGCGATGAAGCCCTCTGCTTTACGCTCTGAGGCGGCCTGGACATACTGCACTTACGCGGATGAGCCTGAGAAGCTCTTGACTTGTCTGCTTAATGGTTCTGAGGTCATCTCTTTACGCTGCCCCGCACCAATAAGTTGCGTATAGTCATCCGGCGTATTTTTTATGCTTCTACAACACCAGCTCAGATATCGAGTCATTCTTGTTGCTCAGGACCATAGAGGAGTATATTCTCTGATAGTTTCCTTATTTGATAGTCTTTATGTTCATGTATTTAGTATTAAAATAATTAATTCCTGACACGATGGTTACACGGATTGGTTTATGTGGATCTTGATCATGAGATATTATTGTTGTGATTAGTCGGTGATCGTCGTGTCATGCTTCATGATTACTCAGTAATTATCGTGATATCTTAGTGATTATATAGAACATGATCATAGTGCATGATATTACAGACCGTGTAGTGTGATATACGTGTTATAACCTATCATGATTTGGATTTGTGTACTAGTCGAGGGTTGGAGAAGTATAAGTGGATATGTGATCATACCTTATAGCTCGTTATTTAGTCTAGCCCGTGATAGCTAGCAGATCATGCAACTCATGTGTGATCATACTAGCTTCACTTTTATATATAGTCCGTGCTAGGCCCAAGTCGATCATATTATCTTACTAATATTTCAAGGCATATTTACTATATTGTTTCCTTTATTCCAGTTTATTACATTGATGTTCCTTACCATATGTTTCTCAAATTATTGCCATTATTTACCATAATACTTTTTATCGTTCTATTTTCTAGTTCAGTTACTTCTATCATTTATTCTCATTGCTATTGTTGTTTTGTAGTTTCTGTCAATTATTAGAACTGCTATTGGGTTATACTTTGCTCTAATCCTGACTGAATATATTTTTCAGATGATTCTTTAGAAGACTGGTGGCCTACACACTATGGGCCACAGGATGGCGAGCCAGTTAAGATAGCACCTATAGAGCCTATTGACATAGTACCAGCAGTCGATGAGACTTAGCTAGTTCACTTATAATATTGTATATGTTTGTTAGACACTTTTGGCATTTGTTATATTTGAGAACATTAAGTTATGATTAGACTATTGGACTTTATATGTATTGTGACTCTGTATTTCTTTTCTTCTATTCCATATCGTGCCATATCTTCCTCTAGTTTTATAACATGATTGAGTATTGTTTACCATTATCATATTATCATATTGTCCTCCATTTGGGAGTCGAGATATTTTGACAGGTATATTATATATATTGTGTGAGAAGTTTAGATAGTATTGTTGATCTAGACAGCGTTCTACTGTCGATGCTGCGATGTAGGGTGGACGTACCCACATACTCGTGCCCCTACACCGGGTGCGTGTCATGTCACATTTTTTGGGTACCCTATGAAGGTCTTCTGCGTAGTAGTACTCAAACTTGGAGGTTTACTACAAGCATGCTATAGGATATACGACTAGGGATATAGGATGAGAGGAAACTCAATCACAACTAGGAATATTTTTAATCTATTAAATTTGTTACCTTTATTATTCGGAATAATTACTTTCTTCAAGATATTAATGTACTTCCTTGATGCTATTGTATCTTGTGCAATTTTGATTCTTTTGTTTTGAATCTATCTTCAGGATGCCACTGAAGACCCGATCGTAGCGCTCTGGAGCAGTTTCGGCGAGGTCAGTTACTTCGTCACCTCGGAGAGAGACAGTAGCTACTATTCTGCCTTCTTTCACTCAGAGGGTTGCCTCACTAGTCCAGGTAGGAATTTCAGTAACAGCTTTTGGGGGTACTCAACCACCAGTTCTGAGGGTTGTCCCAGTAGTCACAGAGGACCTTCCCCCCCACCACCCATGATTGTAAACGGAACGCAGATGCTTGCCATATTCTGGGAGATGGTGACAGCACAACAGAGGAAGACAGATGTTCTAAGACAAGGCATCAAGAGTACTCACCATTTAGCACTAGCAGCTGTAGAGAAGGTAGTGCTTGCCCAGCCACAAATTGTACCATCTTATCCTACCCCGCACCAGCCGAGGCTGGGTACCATTATTGATTTCAAGAGGATGGGGCCCAATGACTTTAAGAGCATCGAAGAAATCTTATACGCCGACGATTGGATCGAGGACATAGAGAGGACCCTACGGCTGGCACTGATTCCAGAGAGTCTACAAGTGGATGCAGCGGGCAGCCAGATGTTCGATATTGCCCTGACATAGTTTTGTACAGCCCCAAGGATCACGACATCAGGACTGACTTGGGAAGATTTTAAATTACTTTTCAAGGAGAAGTTCTTTCTAAATATGGCTCCGAGTGCCCTAAAGAGCCAGTTCGTAGACCTCATCCAGGGGAGCATAACGGTGGACGAGTACCCCGCAGAGTTCTACAAATTAGGCAAATTTATAGAGGGGCAGAATCCCCTAGGGAAGGACAGGAAGTTCCAAAAGGGTTTGATCGTGGAGGTCGAATCTCTCACTAGAGGACACCGCACAGTGACATTCGAGGAGATCCTGATATATGTACAGAGGGGTGAGGATAACTTCGAGCTCAAATCCAAGAGTATGAGAGACACATCAGGTGGATCTAACAGTAGTGATGGTCCAGCCAAACGACCCTACTTCCATCAGTAGAGGACCTTCCAACCGCAGAGACAATAATTTTATGCACCATTTCGAGCACCAGTGTAGCAAGCACACCAGGACCGAGAATGGAACAGCAGGCCCAGTAGTGTACTCATTATGGAAAGATTGGACATAAATAGGAGGTTTACAGGAAGAGGCTTGGAGTGTGTCTTTATTATGGAGAGCCAGGCCACCAGTTAAGGGAGTGTCTAGTGGCTCCAGTTCAAGTAGGCCAGGGAGCAGCATCGGCACAAAGAGCACTAGTGAGGCTACCTTTGGGACAATAGAGGGGACCACCTTTATTGACTCAGCAGCAGCGGTTCATCTAGCACCAGCAACAACAAAGAGGTGCACCGCGAGGGCAAGATTTTGCCATGACAGTTGAGGAGGAGGAGGAGCCAGTTAGAGATGTGATATCAGGTTCAGTTCTTCTTGATTTTATTTTAGCTTATCCTTTATTTGATTCTGGTACTTTCCATAGTTTTGTATCTTTATCTTTTGCTCTTAAGCATCATTTAGAGTCTGAACCATTGGCAAGGACTTTCAAGATCACGACTAGGGGTAGGATTATCCTGGTCAGTGATATTTGCAAGGATTGAAGGGTTACACTGGGAGGCCAGGATTTGAGTGTGTGCTTACTCTTAGTGCCACTTCTGAGCTATGATAATGTACTCGGAATGGATTGGTTGAGTATGCACCATGCTAGTAGATTTTTATAGAGGCAGAGTTTTATTTCAACTGCTAGGAGAGCCAGAGTTTGAGATTGCCAGAGGAGCAACAGAGCAGAGTGAGGATACCATTTATGGATCCAAGATGGAAGAGAAGAAGTTGTCACATCCATTGATAGCAGAGTTCATAGATATTTTTATGGAGGAGTTGTCGGATTTGCCACCAGACCGAGATATTAAGTTCTATATAGACTTGGTGTCAGGCGCAGAGCCGATATCTTAGCACATCTATAGAGTCAACAACAACGAACTAGTAGAGTTAAAGAAGCAAGTGGATGAGTTACAAGATAAAGGCTTCATTAGATCTAGTTCATCACCATGGGGTACTCCGGTATTGTTCGTACCGAAGAAGGGTGGGTCGGTACACATGTGTATCGACTACAGGACTCTAAACAACCTTACGGTTAAGAATAAATATCCGCTATGAATGATAGATGATCTCTTCGATCAGTTGAGCACAGCAAAGATATTTTCGAAGATAGACTTAAGGTCGGGTTAACACCAGGTAAAAGTGAAGAAAGAGGACATTCCGAAGACAGCTTTTTTGACTCGGTATGGCCAGTTTAAGTTCTTAGTGATATCGTTTGGTTGACCAATACCCCTACAGTATTCATGAATCTGATGAACATGGTATTCCGCGAGTATTTTGATAAGTTTGTGGTGGTATTTATTGATGATATTATGTGTATTCAAAGACCCTAGAGGAGCATAGGGAGCACCTATGGATAGTTTTGGAGACTCTCAGGAAGAAAAAGCTTTATGATAAGTTTTCAAAGTGTGAGTTCTTCCTTGACAAGGTTGAATTCCTTGGTCATGTAATTACAGGTGACGGAATCTCAGTAGACCCAAAGAAGATTTTAGTAGTGGAGTCGTGGGCTACTCCAAGAGATCAGGAGTTTTTAGGGCTAGAAGGTTATTACCAAAGGTTTGTACAGAACTTCTCTAGGATTACAGAGCCGATGACTAGGCTGACCAGCAAGGAAGTGGAGTTCATCTGGACATAAGAGAGTCGGGCTACTTTTAAGGAGCTGAAGAAGAGGTTGACGACAACTCCAGTATTGACGTTGCGATCAGGATTAGGTGGATGCACTATCTATAGTGATACTTTAGGAAAGGGTTTGGGTTATGTCTTATAGCAGAATGGAAAGGTGATTGCCTATGCTTCCAGGCAATTATGTCCTCATGAGAAGAATTACCCTACCCACAATTTAGAGTTGGTAGCGGTTATTTTTGCTTTAAAGATATAAAAATACTATTTGTACGAAGATAATGTGAAGATCTTTATAGACCATAAGAGCTTGAAGTACATATTTACACAAAAAGAGCTAAATATAAGACAATGGTGATGGTTGGAGTTGATGAAGGACTTTGACATATCATTGCAGTAACGTCCAGGTAAGGCTAATGTAGTCGTTGATGCCTTGAGCAGGTATCCAATAGTTATATACTTGACTACAGATAGACATTTATTGGTTGATCTTGAGAGCATGGGTATTGAGGTGCTGGTACCTGGTGTAAAGATACATATTTGGGGATTGAAGATACAGTCTGAACTGATGGACAGGATCTGAGCTACGTCGTATGATAATGGGTCTCTGAGGTGCATCAGAGCACAGGTTCGGATGGGATTATCCAAGGACTTCACTATTGCTGATGATGGATCATTATGGCACGGTACCAGGTTGTGTGTGCCAAGTGGAATATTGTGCGAGAAGGTTCTTCTAGAGGCACATTGATCACAGTACTCTATACATTCAGGTGCTAACAATATGTATAGAGATCTGAGGGAGCATGTATGGTGGTGTGGCATGAAGTGGGAGGTGGCATACTTCGTATCCAGATGTTTAGTGTTCCAGTAGGTAAAGGTTGAGAGACATGGGCTAGGAGGTTTACTTCAGATTTATCCATTCCAGAGTGGAAGTGGGAGCATATTACTATAAATTTTGTTTCGGGACTTCCATATTCTCCAGGAGGAAAAGACGCAATTTGGGTCATCGTAGACAGGTTGACCAAATTGGCTCACTTCTTGCCATTTAAAGTAGGTAAGTCTACGGAGAAGCTAGCAGAGATATATGTGCGACAGATTATCAGATTGTATGGAGTTTCTATGAGCATCATCTCAGATCGGGATATTCACTTCATATCCCACTTCTGAAGGAGTTTATAGGCTAGCTTGGGCACCCAGCTCAAGTTTAGTATGGTATATCACCCCCAAACACACGGACAATCGAAGAGGACTATTCATACTCTCGAGGATATGCTTTGCACTTATGTTTTAGATTTCAGAGGCTCTTGACATGATAATCTTTATCTGGTAGAGTTTGCTTACAATAATAATTACCAGACCAGTATCGAGATCCCACCATTCGAGGCTTTATATGGACAAAGATGTCGCACTCCTCTATCTTGGGATGGTATTGGTGAGAGAACTTTGTTAGGACGGGAGATGATTGTGGATGCAGCTGAGAATATGAAGCTCATTAGAGATAGACTTTGGGTGGCGCAGGACAGACAGCGATATTGGACCGATAGTCACCAAAGACCTTTAGAGTTTGAGGTATATATTTTGTTTATATTGCTTATGATTACCTTATTTTAGGTTGATTGTCAAGGCTATGTTTGTTCTAGGTTGATGATCTGGTGTTCTTGCATATTTTACCGACATGGGGCAAGATTCGCTTTGGTGAAGGTGGGAATCTTAGTGTACGATTCATCGGACCCTTCGGTATTCTTGCGAGGGTCGGTGTAGTAGCCTACAGACTAGACTTATCGCCTGCACTAGAGGGAGTACATAATGTGTTTTATGTGTTGTAGTTGAGATGGTATATGGCAGATCCTAATCACATATTAGATAACTCAAAGATCGAGGTGGGTTCGACTCTCAGCTATCCAGAATAGCCAGTAGAGATTCTGCATTATAGGAAGAAGGTGCTGCAAAACCAGATGATTCCCTTGGTATGTATCGCGTGGAGGCATTACTCTCCGGGAAAGTCTACCTGGGAGAGAGAAGCTGAGATGCACGAACGGTACCCTTATCTTTTTGAGCCATGAGGTATCGTTCTTTCTTGCTTGCTGTGATTGCTTGTTATAGTGATAGTTCTTTCCTTAAATTCCGAGGATAAAAAATTTCTAAGGAGAGTAGACTTGTCACTACCATATTTATAGATGAGGGTATTTTTATCATTTAGCATATTTATTATTTAGTGATTAAATATTTATATATTGTGCTACTAATTATTAATTATGTGTTGTGCTATTTATTTATTAGTTAGTGGGCTAGCCTATTTATTTGGACTTGTCTTTAGTGGACCCATTAGAACTTGTCATGACGCATTAAGCCCAAAATTGGGTTAGGCCCATTAGACCCATTCTCTTAATTAATTAAGGAGATTAGATTAGTTCATAAAGAATTAGAAGTTGCCTAATATAGCCCTCCCTAATTATTTCTCATGACTAACTAGTAGGGCTGTATTGGATATTTAGTGTTGCTTTTAAAGGACGAAAGAGGGGGGCAGCCACTTAAGAAGGCTTTTCTCTCTCTCTCTCTTCTCTCATTAGTTTATTTTATTAGAGATCCCCAATTGCGTTCTTCCCCAAATTGACTCATTCCTCTACCAAATTTAGTCCAATTCACTCTTATTCCCTTCCAATTACATCATCTAAGAAGCATTGGATCTTGGAATACAAGGAGCACTTGAAGGAATTGACAAGGAGCTTGTGTCCTAATTGTGTCATATTGAGCATTTTATTGAGAATCCATCTCCCAATAGGTAAATTTTGATTTCCCCTATAATCTAGACTCTAATTCATGCATTTGACCATTAGAAAACTTCATTGGCTTAGGACTACCCATAGGAACAAGAACTAGGTTCATAGGACCTCTATTGTAATTTCTGCATGAAGATTTGTGCCCATTTTGGGAGAATACCGAGATTGATGCATCAAGTATGTGTCACAATACCAATTAGATACAATTGGACTTAGATTGATGATATAGGACTAGATACGTGTTCATAATTGGACACGAGTAGAGCGTATCATGGTATTTTGTGATACGGTATGATACGAGGTTCATTTTGGATGATTTGTGTAATTACTCTTCAATTTCTTTTGAAGCAAGTTATAATATATATATATATATATATATATATATATATATATATATATATGTAATTGACATGTATAATAGATATTTGTGGAGAATTGGGAGTTTTGGTATCTCAGTGGGTGCGTATCATAGAGTATCGCATCATTGCATATCAAGTGTTTGTGTAAATGCTCATAGTATATATATATATATATATATATATATATATATATATATATATATATATATATATATATATATATATATATATGTTGCTAGTTATATATATAGATGTAGGTTGGCTCGTGTATGCGTGTAAGACAGTGAGGAGTGACTGTGCTTAAGATCAATGAGGGGTGAGTTGTTGTGTGCGGCTCGGGTTAGGGGAGTATTCAAAAAATAGTGGGTATACTGTTGTGTGTAGTCAATTGGGCAGAGAGTGAGATACCATGTCAGTATAACCTAGGACCAATAAGAAACAAGTAGCAGTTGCAGCAATGTTAGTTGCAACAGCAACTAAGGAAAGAACTTAACAGCAGCAGTAGGTTAGGAATAGGGGAGGCATGTTGCACTTATGTGCAACTAAAATAGCAGTTGCAGTAACATTAGTTGCTATTATATTGAGGTAGAAATATTGTGCCCGGATGAAGGGGGTTACAATTGGGGCATGTCTTAGACCTGAGAAGGAATAAAGAAGTAGCAGCAGCAACATATGGTGCAAACAACTGCACAAGTGCAGTCGGGTTGCTGCACATAGTAGTGTAGGCTAAGGAGCTCTAGGGGGATTTGATGTTAGGTTACAGTATTCAATTTGAGGTGTTTGTATTTTTATTAAGAGTAGGAGTATGGAGTTTAATATCAGTGTATCAGTAGGTATTAAAATAGGTATCTTTGGGGTAAAGTATTAGATAAGGTATTGTGATACACTGTGTGAATGTGTACCCATTATGTATGATGGAGGCAGTTGTATACTGGGTTGTTCAGTCAGGTAACTCATTATTGGGGAGGTAGAGAACCAAGGTATAATAGCAGCAAGCTTGAGCCACTGCAGGTGGATCTCTGTTCTCAGAGATCAGCAGACAGTAGCAGATATCGTGAGTGCAGTGTAGGTGTGCTTAAGTTAGCAGTTGGGGAAAATGGCATAGGTATACCTGAGTATGCAAATGTAGGGCCCAACTGAGTTTGTTGCTTAGCCATCTGTAACTTGGTGTGTTTGAGTATCAGTTTAGGCTATATTAGAGGTTGAAGGGAGACACTGATGCACAGGTTACAGTTGTTGTATACATGTGAGTAGTTAAGCACTGTACAGTAAATACAAGGGGATTTTAAATCTGATAACTGGGGTAGCAATACTAGCAACAAGTGTATGGAGTTGCTAAGTTTGCAAGTTTAATGCAAGTATAAGAATGCTAGGTAAGATTGGAATATTGCCTGGGTATTAGTGTTGGTCTAGGTATATAGTAAGGTGGGGTTGGTTAAGGTATTAACTTGGTATATATATGAGTTATATATATATAGTACTAGTATATAGTATATCTATATTTTACATAGATGGTATAACTTACATATATATTAGTAATACCATACTAATTAGTGTACATGTATAATGGTTATGCAAGTTGATATAGGTATATACTTATAGATATTACCTTATTAGTTGTTATAGTCAATACCCTCAAGTTATTGACCTAGAAATATAGGTATGACCTAGTTTTGACTAGTATTGACTAGTTTAACCTTAAAAGTCAATATTTGGCCTAGTTTAACCTAGTTGGACTAGTGAGAATTGGTATTGACCTAGAAAGCATATGTAGTGCATTTTTACTTATTTATCATTCATTACACCCAAGTGACATGATATTCCATTTATAGGTTTGTGTGACACCAGCTCAGATATCGAGTCATTCTTGTTGCTCAGGACCATAGAGGAGTACATTCTCTGATAGTTTCCTTATTTGATAGTCTTTATGTTCATGTATTTAGTATTAAAATAACTGATTCCTGACACGATGGTTATACGAATTGGTATACGTGGATCTTGGTCATGAGATATTATTATTGTGATTACTCAGTGATCGTCGTATCATGCTTCATGATTAATCAGTGATTACTATGATATATTAGTGATTATATAAACCGTAATTATAGTACATGATATTATAGACTGTGCAGTGTGATATACATGTTATAACGTGTCATGATTTGGATCCGTGTACTAGTCAGTAGTTAGGAAAGTATTAATGGATATGTGATCATTCATTATAGCCAGTGATTTAGTGTAGCCAGTAATAGCAAGCAAATCATACAACTCACGTGTGATCATACTAGCTTTCCTTTTATATATAGCTCATTATAGGCCCATGTCGATCACATTATCTTACTAATATTTTAAGGTACATTTACTATATTATTTTCTTTATTCCAGTACATTACATTGATGTTCCTCACCATATTGTTCTGAGATTATTACAATTATTTACCATGATGCTTCTTCTCGTGCTATTTGCTAGTTCAGTTACTTCTATCATTTATTCTCATTGCTATTATTGTTTCATAGTTTCTGTCAATTATTGGAACTGCTATTGGGTTGTACTTTGCTCCAATCCTGAATGGATATATTTTTCAGATAATTCATTAGAGGTCTGGTGTCCTACACACTACGGGCCATAAGATGGCGAGCCATTTGGGATAGCACCCATAGAGCCTATTGAGATAGTACCAACAGTCGATGAGACTTATCTAGTTCACTTATGATATTGTATATGTCAGTTAGACACTTTTGGCATATATTATATTTGAGAAAATTGAGTTATGATTAGACTATTAGACTTGTGATGTATTGTGACTCTGTATTTCTTTCCTTCTATTCTATATCGTGCCATATCTTTCTCTAGTTTTATAATATGATTGAGTATTATTTACCATTATCATATTATCATATTGTCCTCCATTTGGGAATTGAGATATCTTAACAGGTATATTATATATATTATGTGAGATATTTAAATAGTATTTTTGACCTATACAATATTCTATCGTCGATGTTGTGGCATAGGTTGGACGTACCCACGTACTCGTGCCCCTATACCGGGTGTGGGTCATAATAGTAGGTGAGTGTATATCTGAGATTAGGGGTGGGGATGAACTGGAACTGCATTCTGCAGTAGTATAGTAAAGTGTATGGGTGTTGTGTGTGGAAAGATTTATGAGTGTGCAGATCCTACAAACTGGGTAATCTGTGAGAGCTTGTGTTGTACAATAGGCCTTCAGTGTGTGTTATAGTCCCCGTGTACAAGCAATATAAATTATGGACTGTGCAGTCCATATTTTTCTTACTTAGAATAAAGTATCTATGTATTAGGAAACTATAAATAGGTGCATAAATTAAAACTTAAGAAGTGTATATGTAAAGATCCTCGACCAAATTTAGGTCTACCTGGCTTAGATAGATAGACTAGGGTTAGTTTGGAGCCAATTAGAATTAGAACATAGTATTTTAGATTAATGTACACAATATTCGTATCACTTTGTGCACCTTACCATTGCTTCGATATTTGGACCGCTACACTAGCATTTGCTTTCAAACAAATTTTACACACTTTTATTAGACGTGCCAGCCTTCCATTCTGACTATTGTGTAACGCATAAATATCCTCCCTTGTGCTTTATTTTAGTCACACAATATTCGTTACAAACGTCTATTCTTAAATCCAAATAAGTCCAACTTTGCATCTTTATTCGTTCCAATCAAAATTGGAGACACAATATTTACCTATTTTGTGCAACCGAATTTATGACAATATTCTATTCTGAGTCTACTACATCCATGACACTTGTGTCTTACCCAATTTTAATCTTATGCATTTCCAATTAATTAAAGAACACCATTGACACTAATTTTAATTAAATTGGTATAATGACCCAACCTAACCCAAAACTAGATCCAACATCAACCCAAAGCCCCACTCACACCCTCAAGATTCATGCTAAATACCACACACCCTTTTAACCCACTATATCATACCAAACATGCTATTTTTCTTCATCCAATCCCAAACCCCATTATTTGTACAATTTTCTAATTGTTAGGGGCTTTTGTGCAAAAAGACAATTTGGCGTCCACCACCCATTGGAGCCAAGACATAAAGAAATCCCTCCCTCATTTGTTGACCGGTCCTCTACCTAGGTTTTTCCTCCATTTTTAGTGTACTACACACTTACTTTTTCCCTACATCACCTACACCCTCCATTCAAAACCTAGCCCATCATAGCCCTCCAATCCTTCATGTAGTACCTTCCCCCTATCCCTAGGAATGCATGTAGCCGGCCTTAATTTCAATGCCAACCTCCTCTCTCTCTTCTACATAAATACCTCCTCCCTCTCTCCATTTTTCTCATTTACACCACCATCATCCTCACCCTAACTCTAAAACAACTATTTCTTCTTCTTCTTCCCCGACTTCCTACTCCGACCACCTCCTCCTCCAAGCATCTCGCCATCGCCAAGGCCACCTTCCTCCTTCAACCATCCCTCTTCCCGATAGCAACCGCCTCTGCCATAGCAGCCACCATATCTCTATCCCCAACCATGATAGCAGCCTTCCCCGACCTCTTTTTCTTCCCTGACTCCTTCTTCTTCTTCCCCGACTTCCTTCTTCGATCACCCTCCTCACAACCACCACCACCTTTCTCCTTCTCCTTCTCCTTCTCCTTCTTCGGCCAGTCGCCACCATCAGCCTCTCCACCGCCAATACCACTACAGCCATCTCGATCACCATCGTCACCACCTCACCATCATTACTATCCCGCAACCATCACCATCCTGACATCACCGCTGTCACTGCAGCCATGACCACCACTCCCTCCACCTTTCTTTTCCTTCCCCGACTTCCCTTTCCATCTTAAACTACCGCCAATACCGCCACCACCTTAGCCACCATCATCCCACTACCATCACCATCACACCATCACCTCCACTACCGCCACCACCTTAGCACCACCCTCTCCATCACCATCACCATCGTCACCACCTCACCATCTCCACCACCATCAACAACCACCACCACCACCTTAGCCACCATCTTAACCACTACCACAACCATCCCGACATCACCACCACCGCTATCATCCCTTCCCTCACGTCACCACAGCCATCAACCACCACCTTCACCATCACCTGACCTCCCCTCCTCCTTCTTCCTCACCTCCTCCTCACGTTCACTACCATGGGCGACATCTACTTCATTCCACGACCATCCCGCTACCACCAGCAACCCACCACCACCACCAAGCCTTTGTCGCTGCCATTGCAAGCTGCTGCCATTGCCGTTGTTGCTGCCAATGTTGCTGCTGCTGCTACTGTGCTTGGCCGGAGCACCTTTCCCCACCCGTCGGAGTCCGACCACCCTCTGGCAGCGGACCAAGCACCCCTCCTAGTCGAGCACACCTAGGTTTGCATTGTTACTCCTCTTCCTCGATGTTTTAGTAGTTGCATAGACCTATGTTAAATTGTGAACCCTACCTACTATACATGTGCATATATTAGAATAGTGGTTAGTGTTACTAATTATTTCATAGAAATTTATTATTTAGTTGTTATATATTTGTTTAAACCCTAGGTGCTTAGGCTAAACAGTCAATTGTGCACACTAACCTGTTGGCTAGGACACGGGATAGGTTATATGCTATTTAGAGTTATGACGTATTTGGTAGCTAATTTTCTTATTGTGTACGGTATCTGAGGATATGACATACTCGTACCTAGAGACCTAGATGGCTACCAATATCAAACTTGTCTTGGAAATCTTACTAAGTAGAATACCTAGTACCCATGTGTTAGAGGTATAAGTTAGCACCTACACGAATCATAGTTGTGACCACAATTATAACATATAAGAAATGATACTTTAGGCTGACTTATAAATATTGTGGGACAAGTAGACTAAGTGTATACCTACCACCTTGATCCTTTACTAGTCAACCTTAGCCAACATATTTAATTAGAACATTTATTTGGTTTAGTCTCTGCATAACTCATGACGTTACATAAGTTGTACTTATGTACATGATTAGCATAGTATAATGTAGTGATTGATATTCATTATTATTTATTCCTAGGTACTCAAAAGGATTCTACCTTGGCTGTGAGTTCCAAATCCTTGTGCACACCAGAGTTTCAAACAAGTATACCTTGTCTTATTGTACTATTTAAATTTAGTTATTATTAGTTGCATATTTTATTGTTTCAATATTATATAACTGTGCGTGTCCCAGAAAGACTCGGGTGTAGTCAACGAAGGCGTTGACATTAGGACTTGTGTATGACCTAGTGTCTAGTGGAAGTACCTAAAGTTATGGAGTTATCAATATGACTCTCCAGGCCTTGACACATATCATTGCACGTTACAGAGTGAGTTTATGTAGGGACGCGTGATTCATGCCTGACTGACCATCGATGTGAGCAGGACATGTGACGGTATTTAGCTTAGTTGTATATTTTTTTAGTGACTTATATTATAGTACGAGATATCCATGTCATATTCATGACTTGTACATTAGCATAGGGCGGAAAAGATAATTAGTAGGCGTATGGGACAGTTATTTGGCTACTGTAGTTTCAGAGTAAACTATGGGGTCGTGAGCCTCGGTGTTACCCAGTTATGGGCCATGTGTTACCCGGTTATGGGCTATGTGCTACCCGATTATGGGCGTATATACTTGTCGATACAACCGACACGGTTACTAGCTGTGCTTTATCATGATCAGTGATCTAGTTAGCATATACTCTTGGCATCCAATTTACAGCTAATGCCAGCTACCTGGCCTCTGGCTTGACGCTACGCTTTATACCTTTTACCTACCCATACGTACCAAGGTTGTCTTCAAATATATTTTCACTTAGCTGGTTAGTTCACCCTCGAGTTTACACAGTATTTACTTTATGGCATGTATTTTTGTATCTTGTTACATCCCTCTAAGAACCTGGTTCCCTTACAGATCCGGATGAACAGTTGTACCCGACCATCTACGGAGCAGAAGTAGAGACAGGATTCGTGGCTGAGGACTTTGAGGCATTTCCGGAGGAGTTTTCATGATTTGGGGTACACTGCCACCTTGGGTTAGAGCGTATTTATCTAGCTAGTTGATGCTCTAGTCTAGCTACCTTTTTACTTTCCGTGTTTTTATTTTATTATTGTATTTCAGTGAGTTTGTCCCCATTAGACTTATTTGGATTATATTATGACATTCAGATTTCGTACTTATTTCCAGTATTTATTTTAGCACTTCTTATATTGTATTATGTGGATGAGATTAGACATTTACCTGATGTATGATAGCATATTCAACTTAATAGTATTTTAGGATAGTATAGTACGCTTTGTCGGGTCCATTAAATTAAGATATCCTTCAAAGTCGTATTAGCTGGCCATTGTCACATGGCCTGGTCCCGTGTATTTTGGGACTGGGGCATGACACAGTTTTAGTGGTGGCCCATACATGTCTTTGTTTATTGCTTGTGGTATGGTATAATGCCCAGCGAGCCTATAATAGGATAGTAATTATTAGATCTCATCCACCTTGACTACTGTCTTTGAATATCCTTCGCATTAATTATTTGAATATCTACAACTTGTTTGTCTATTTTTGTACTCTTTTAATTTAGTTCTATCCCTTGCAGAGAGATGAACTTGCGTAGCGGGCGCGAGGCATACGGTGCCATTGTGCCATCCGCCACAGCACAGAGGAAGGATATATCCCAGGGACCACCCGGAGAGCAGCCACCACCACAGGCCCCGGTGATCCCACAGGCCCCACTGATACACTGGCACCAGACTTCTCAGGATGATCCAACACAGCAGTACGAGGGCCAGACTTCACAGACAGTCCCGACACAACACCGTGAGGGTCAAACTTCGAGGGCCACGTCGACACCGCAAACCGAGAGGCCGACATCTGAGGAGACACCTACAGCGTAGTCGGAGGTCCCATTGCCACTACCTCCACCCTTTCCACCACATATGCCACATCCAGAGGGATAGTCTCAGATGTTCCAGTTCTTCCAGGCCATGATGTAGGTGCAGTGGCATCAGACCGAGACTATGAAATAGAGCTTGATGATAGTTCTGGAGAGGACACCTGCCCCAGCACCCGCACCAGCACAAATACCTGTTCATCTAGCTGGTACTATTCGAGGGTTTTGTCAGATGGGCCCGGATACCTTTTCGGGCAGTGAGACTGCAGAGAAGATCTTCGATTGGGTCACCAAGACGGAGATATTACTGGAAGCTTCTCAGCTACCTCTGGACCTATGGATGACCGCAATGAGGGCTCAACTGAAAGGCAATGCCCATCACTGGTAGGACTCTATGGAGCGCAGCGTCGGCAAGATACAAATATGGGAGCAGTTTTTAGAGTACTTCAATACAAAGTATTTCTCGGCTACAGTCAGGAATGCATTATACTCCCAGTTCCTGCACCTAGAGCAAGGAAATATGACTGTAGACGCGTATGATATGAAATTTAGTCGACTTAGTTGATTTGGTGCCGCCTTGATACCCAATGATCTTGAGAAGGCCAGAAGATTCCATCATCGTCTGACGTATGAGCTACAGAGATACACTACCATCCATGCAAGGATCTCTTACGGAGAGATTCTGTCAGAGGCTAGGATCCAGGAGACTATTGGCAGAGGATCGAGGCATCCCGGTGTAGCTGCACCAGCTAAGGCACAACCAGGAGCAAGAGGACCGATCCGTCATCCAGGAGTGCATACGCAACAGAAGATTATGTCATATCAGAAGAGAGAGCTACCGACATATCACTTTTGCAGGAAGAATGGGCATGTTTAGAAAGATTGTAGAAGAAGATTAGGACAGTATTTGAGGTATGGATCAAACCAACATCAAGCTCAGGAGTATTCCCAGTATGCCAATAGAGCCCAGCAGATAGTGCAAAGGCCAACTCCACCGGTCCTAGGTATGTTCGTAGCATTGCTTGATAATTTATAGATTATTATATTTTTATTTTTATTTTGAGGACGAAATTTTTTTAAGTTTGGTAGATTGTAAACTCCCTCGACCAAATTTAGGTCTACCTGGCTTAGATAGAGAGACTAGGGTTAGTTTGGAGCCAATTAAAATTAGAATATAGTGTTCTAGATTAATGTACACAATATTCGTATCACTTTGTGCACCTTACCATTGCTTCGATATTTGGAGCGCTACACTAGCATTTGCTTTCAAACAAATTTTACACACTTTTTCTAGACGTGCCAGCCTTCCATTCTAACATTTGTGAAACTCATGAATACCCTCCATTTTGCTTTATTTTAGTCGCACAATATTTGTTACAAATGTCTATTCTTAAATCCAAATAAATCCAACTATGCATCTTTGTCTGTTCCAATCAAAATTGGAGACACAATCTCGACCAATTTTGTGCAACCAAATTTATGATAATATTCTATTTTAAGTCTACTACGTCCATGATACTTGTATCCCACCCAATTTTAACCCTATATATTTCTAATTAATTAAAGAACGTCATTGACACTAATTTTAATTAAATTGGTGTATTGACCCAACCTAACCCAAAACTTGACCCAACATCAACCCAAACCCCCACTCACACCCTCAAGTTTTATACTAAACACCACACAACTATTTAACCTACTACATTATACCAAACATGATATTTTTCCTTATCCAATCCTAAACCCCATTGTTTGTGTAATTTCTCAATTATTAGGAAATTTTATGCAAAAAGACAATTAGGTGTCCACCTCCCAATGGAGCCAACCCAAGAAGAAACCTTCCTCATTTGATGACCGGTCCTTTACCTAGGTTTTCCCTCTATTTTGAGTATACTATACACTAACTTTCCCCCTACATCATCTACACCCTCCATTCAAAACCTAGCCCATCCTAGCCCTCCAATCCTTCATGTAGAACCTTTTCCCCATCCCTTGGAATGCATGTAGCTGGCCCTAATTTCAATGCCAACCTCCTCTCTCTCTCTCCTACATAAACACCTCCTCCCTCTCTCTATTTCTCTTATTCGCACCACCTTCACCCTCACCCTACCTGAACCCTAAAACAACTATTTCTTCTTTTTCCCCGACTTCCTACTTCGGCCACCTCCTCCTCCGAGTATTCTGCCACCACCATGGCCACCTTCCCCCTCTGACCATCCCTCTTCCCGACAGCAACCGCCTCCGCCACAGCAGCCACCACATCTCCATCCCCAACCATGACAGCAGCCTTCCCCGACCTCTTCTTCTTCCCCAACTCCTCCTTCTTCTTCCCCGACTTCCTTCTCCGATCACCCTCCTCCTCTGTGCAGCCATCATAACTACCGCCACCTTCCTCCTTTTCCTTCTCCTTCTTCCGCCAGTTGCCACCATCAGCCTCTCCACCGCCAACACCACCATAGTCATCCTGATCACCATCGTCACCACATCACCATCCTGCCACTATCACCATCTGACATCACCATTATCACAACAGCCACGACCACCACTCCCTCCACCTTCCTCTTCCTTCCTTGACTTTCCTGTCTACCTTAAACCACCGCCAACACCGCCACAGTAACCACCACCACCTTAGCCACCATCATCCCACCACCATCACCATCACACCATCATCTCCACCACCACCACCACCTTAGCACCACCCTCTCCATCACCATCACCATCGTCACCACCTCAACATCTCCACCACCCTCAATAACTACCGCCACCACCTTAGCCACCATCTTAACCACCACCACAACCACCCCGTCATCACCACCACCGCCATCATCCCTTCCCTCATGATACTATAGCCATCAACCACCACCCTCACCATCACCCGACCTGCCCTTGTTTGTGGTAGAAAATGAAAAGAATGAAAGATGTATTCAAGATGGGGTTTATATAGGACCCGTGTTCTTTTGTTTACAAACAAACTTGTATAATGTAATCCTATACGAGGATGTGGGAGTATAATTTATTTAATCTGGGTATAAATTGCTATAGGTGTCTGATCTGCAGTCGATCACTTTAGCCCTTGGACCACACGATGGCGAAGAAGTGCCGTAGAAGACAGGAAGCAGCCTCGGAGGTTGCAGAAAAGGGTGGATGCATGATGCCCCAGGTCGCCGATCCTTATCCTTTGCCTGAGCTCTGGGTTCCTCTCTCTCTCTCTCTCTCTCTCGATCTCCTCTCTCCTTGCTCGATCTTCAATTGTTCAACCTCTTCTCTGAGTCTTCAATTGTTCGATCTTTCAATTTGTCGACCTTTTCCTCTGTTGATAGAGGTCTCTATTTATAGAGTTTTAGTGATAGTGACCACTCAGTTGGTATAAAAACCGAGGAGTGGACAACACAGCACCCTTTTATACGACGGTTAAAGTAACCAATACCTGCGTATGGATGATCTTTTGAATGAGCGTGTGACGCGGGTCCAACTAAGGGACACAACACGTACAATTGCTACGAAGATCACGGCGTAAAAGCCACGTAGGTAGGTATCCCCCGTGTAGAAGAGGTGGGCGTAAAAGCCGATGTCTGTCACCGTGGCATAGAAGCCAAGTAGGCATAGAAGTCGGGTGGGCGTAGAAGCCCGACGGCATTATGTCACGACCCGCACCCGAAAAATCGGGCATGAGTCGTGGGTACGTCCAGCCTACGCCGCAGCATCGGCGGTAGAACGCTGTCTAGGTCAACTATCTAGATAAAAATTCACACAAAAATCGGCCATGACCTCTCCAAAAGGAGGGCAACCACACAATCAATATATAAACCTGTCAAGATCACAACTCCAAACGGAGGAGCAAATATCATAATGATAATCTCAAGTACTCAATCACGAATCTAAGCACGATAAGATAACAAAGAAGACTAACAGTTATAAAGTCTAACCAACAACAACTACTACAATAACCACAACATCAATAATAATATATCATCCAAAATAATATACAATACAAGGTCTCAAACCAAAACCGGAGACAAATCCGGTGCTAAAGCTAATAAAACAACAACAAGATCCTAGTGATCCCGGCTACCAACCCAGAAATCACTCCTAAACTAGAGGGTCCCTGTCTGCACCATCGACAGGCTCAGGTCCATAAAACGTCGGACCCCACTCCTCCAGATACTCTGGAAAAATATGTCCAATCAGGACTGGAGCAAGTACATCTCTAACAGCAGTTCTATTTAAATGATAAAAACTATAAAACAGTTATAGCAAGTAGCAAAAAAAATGAAGCAAGTATGAAACAAGAAAATATGTATAACTGGTGCATAAAGGTAAAGATGCATGGATATCAGAGCAAGATAGTAATAACTGCAAGATACAGGAAATCTAAGCTAAGATCAAGTCCGTGCACATGAACATGTAGTGAGTCCAGCATGAAAAACATGTAGTAAGTCAAGTCCAAAAATATGTAAGTGAGACCAACAAGAATGCAAGTGAGTCCAGACTATAAAGAATGAACTCGGTGTCTTTGGAATACTTGTTTCGATATGTAAACGGCTAGGGGTAAGTACGGCTCACCGCGCACTGGGTGCGCGGCTGCTATTATTCCAGATTAGACCAGAGGGAGTGATTCCTGATGATGCCAGATAGGAATGTTTACATGTCTACTCGAGTATTTCTCTGCCCCGACTAATACAAGTGGATCCAAGACCCGACACGCAAATCAAGATGAGTCCAGCCTGAACATGAATGATGCCTGTAGTGATGCCTGTAGGTGATGCCAGTAGTGATTCCAGAATAGAGGCCAGAAACATAAAATGTACGTGTCGCAAGTAAATGAATCCAGAAATACCAGTCAGTGTCTCATGTTGTGCCAGAATAATCAGATGATACTATACTAGAAGCTGAATCATAATAATCATCAGATAATAAAAACTATCAGAGAATATACTCGCCTGACGTCCTGAGCAACTAGCGATCCGAACTGGTGTCGCAAGGACCTAATGCAAAAAGCAAGGTTAAACAGGGTTCTAAAGAGTTAAACAGATATAAAATAACTAAAAATAGGCTTCTAGGGTCGTTCTAGGTCAAACGGGTCAAACCGGTGAAATCTGGGTCAAAAAGTCAACTCTGGGTCCAAAAAGTCAACTCTGGGTCAAAACTAGGTCAAAAGTTGACTTTGGCGGTCAACCGAGTCAACTACGGTCAAGTCTGGGTCAAACTAGGGTGCTCCTGAAATTCTAGGTCAAACCGAGCTCATTAAGCTAGAAAACTCACAAACTCGCCTCCTTGAGATACCGGGATACCCTCGGTATCCGATACCTCAACCTACGCTATATACCCCGCCTATACCCTCTAAAACCTATGCTAGCACACGTAAATATATACACATAAGCATATAAAAATCACTCCAATACATTTCCTAGGCTAATGCTCAAATACCCCGCTCGAAACCCAATACCTTGGTTATCTCAAGGTATTGAGATACCTCGGTATCTCAAGGTATTGAGATACCACTCTAAACTCAACCCGACTACCCCTCTAGCTAACTAACTATGCATAAACATATATATCTAGCTATAATCTAGGCTAAAATATAGATATCTAATACATATAGGCATATACCTATATATCTATACCCAATACCTTACCTTACCTTACCCTCAAATATATATATCTATACCTAGATATCTAACTATCTATCTAGCTATGTATATATCTATATATATCTATGCATATAGATATGGATATCTAACTATCTATCTAATATTTAGCTATCTATCAATCTATCTATCTAACTATCTATCTATCTATCTATCTATCTATCTATCTATCTATCTATCTATCTATCTATCTATCTATCTATCTATCTATCTAACATATCTAGGTAATTACCTATCTATCTACTTAAATAACTATCTAGCAATCTATCAATCTATTCTATCTATCTAAACATATACCTATTTATCTATCTATGCATCTATCTAACTAATTATCTATTTAACAAATCTATAGATACCTATGTATCTATCTAATATATCTATTCATCTAACTATGTATCTATATATCTATCAATCTACCTATCTATCTATCTATCTCTCTAACTATCTATACATCTACCTATCTATCCATATAGCAATCTATCTATATCTATATATATATATATATATATATATATATATATATATATATATATATATATATATATATATATATATATACATATATATACCCCTCTCTCCCTCGTATACTGCTGCCCTTGCTCTTGTTTCTGCTGCTGCAAAAGCTCCTAGGTTGCTACTGCTGCTGCAGCTGCACATTGCTGCTGCTCTTGCTGCAGCTGCTGTGGCTGCTTGCTGCAGCTGCTGAGCTGCTGCCTGCTGCTGTTCCCTGTTGCGTCAGTCCCCCCCTCACACACACACACACACACACACACACACACACACACACACACACGACCACCTACAGACACACATATATATATATATCTATATACATATATACATACATATATATACATATATATAACTCTCTCTCTCTCTATATATATATATACACACTAACTTATATATATCTAACACTCACACACACTCAAACACATATCAACACACACACACACATAATTATATACATATATCTATATATATATATAAACACCCATATATCTATATATATATATATACACTAATATATCTATATATATCTATACCTATACACACTCACACACTCAAACACAAATATATATCTATATATCCTCACTCACACACACTCACTCTCACACACCCTCACACACACACTCTCACACACACTAGCACACACTCTCACAAACACACAACCACACACATAAACACTCATACATACATATATATATAAATATATATACATATATATACATATGCACACATACATATACTCCTATATATATATATATATATATATATCTATAAACACTCACTCACACTCACACACACACTCACCTACACACATACACTAGCACCAACACACTCACACAAGCACTCACTAACACACTCACAAACACATAAAAACACACATACATATATAAATATATATATATAGAACACACACACAAATATATATATACATATATATATATATATATAAACACAACACTACACACAACAATGCACAACGCACAAACAACACGCCCCCCTCACGCCCAACGACCCCGACACTCACCAACACCCTAAAATATATATAATATAACTCGAAAACTCTAGCACACACTCCCCGATACTAACCCAACGCGTGCACAAGCCCGAAACGAGGAACCCAAGTCGAAATGGCCGTTCGGTCATTTCGACGAACACGTGGTGCGCGACTCGGAAAACCTCCTGAAACGCACACCAAACGAACTCGGAATCGGCCCAAAATTTACCCACGCGCTCTACACG